>JARHVA010000365.1:4712500-4997500 GCA_037957365.1 Torreya grandis | reverse complement strand
TACATATATATACCTTATATATGTGTGTGTGTGTATATATAAATGTGTGTGTGTGTGTGTGTGTGTGTGTGTGTGTGAGGTACATATATATACCTTATATATGTGTGTGTGTGTATATATAAATGTGTGTGTGTGTGTGTGTGTGTGTGTGTGTGTGTGTGTGTGTGTGTGTGTGTGTGTGTGTGTGTGTGTGTGTGTGTGTGCGTGCGCACAAGTGTGTGTGTATACTTAGATAAATTATGTAGATATAATAATTTTTTTTTGAAAATACAAGTGTGTGTACACACACACACACACACACACACATACACACACACACACACACACACAAACACACACACACACACACACACACACACACACACACACACACACACACACACACACACACACACACACACACACACACACACACACACACACACACACACACACACAGCATTAAAATTTTCTATAGGTCAAAACAACTATGTTTGGTTAAATACTATACTCACACTTGTATATAAAGTATATATACCTTATATACAAGTGTATGTGTATATACATACACACTTGTGTATGTGTGTGTGTGTGTAGTTACAATCTCACATTTTCATTATATAATATATTATTATTACATTAACACTATGATGTTAGATTGGTTTAGCTATTATCTAAATAGATTATTGTGGTATTTGTTATAGTAGTAATTAGATGCAAACTTATTCTATAATTTATTATGTTATAGACTATTTATTTTTACTAATGACGATTTTATAATTTATAGTGATTATCAATTCATGACATAATGTGAATTATGTCATTTTGGTGATTTCAAGTTGGCTATGAGCTGGGCAAGTGATGGAGGCCATGATCCTAGAATAATGATTTTAAAGCATGTTGACATGTTTGATAGGTATACTATTATTTGATTGTCCTTCAAACAATTCATTTTGGTTATTGTGGTTATCGACTATGGTCCTTGAGTTGTAATTAATATTGTACCTTATCAGTTTTGTTATAAGTTATTATTTATTATTATGGTTTGTTATATTTTGTTACATGTTTTATTGGCTACATCCTTTCACATACTCACAACTTTATTTTTTATTCTTACAAGTTTTTTGAATCACTTCTATTTTCTATTAAACCTTCTTAGTTGATACCTAGACATAACTAAACTACCTAGACCTAACCCCCCTTGGGAACCCTTATCACCTCCATGCTACCCTAACCCCCCTTTAACCTAGCCTTAATATCTAAAGGCTGGTGGCATATTGTTTTAATGACTAATATAGTCGTGGTTTGATTTAAACATGGTTTAAAATATTTGATGTTATTTTATTATCATATCAACTTAGGTAAATGGTTTACATGGAAATTACATTAAGCCTCATTTAATAAGGTAGGTGGTGGAGGTTTCAAGGATATGAAATTTAGTTTTTTTAATCCCTTTTGTTAACATTAATCTACTCTCTCATTGATGGAAGCTAGATTACTTAACGAGTCTTCTAGACTTGCCATTAATGGCAAAGTTGGTGAGATTGACTTGGGATATGATGAGTTTATCTCTCCTTCTAGAATTCAATGGTAATTGATTGGGGGGTATGGGGGAATGAAAAAAAAGGATGAAGGAAGATGAATGATAGACATAATGTTAAGAAGATGGAAATTTTGGGATACAAATACTAAAATGGTTTGCCTAGTTTTAATGGTGAGTTGGTTGGTTTGGGAAACACACGGTGACCTAGGACAAGTCTTAGAGATTTCATATTTTTTGTAATTCTTTACATGTTTTCAAGTAAGTATTTTATTTAAGTTTTCTAGTTTGATTTTTACTGGGTTACTATAATAAAAATTAAAGGTTGTGCATGCAACTGAAAGTCTTTAGACTTTTGGGTGTTTATGTAGACCCACTATATCGATATATCGATACATGTATTGCTTATGAAATTGAAATATATATATATATATATATATATATATATATATATATATATATATATATAATTATGTATTCAAATGGGTTATGGCCTACATTGAAGTGTTGTGTTTATGCATGTTAAATGATTGTATTTTTCTTTCATAATGACTAATTAATTTAGGGTTGGTAACTTTGTGTTTGCGAAGATATTGGTTGTGCGATCATTTTTAATATTTGTGTCTTTCTTATAAGGGAAAAACACTGAATATTTATAAGTTTGATATTTTTGGAAATAATGACTATTTGTTTTGATGACTACATTTTACTGACTTTGTCTTAAAAATTATGGGAGGTTTTCTTGGATCTAAATATTTACATGTGAATGTCTTGGGTATTCCCTTGGGTACAAATAGGAAATGTTTGATATTTTATTTGCATTTTTTAAAAAGATGATTGTAGCTATTTATAATGTTAGAGTATTTAAAGATTGTTAATCATGGTGTTTTCAAATTATCAATAGTCATTTACTATTTGTAACAACTATGTCTTTAATTATTATGAAACTGTATTCTTAAAGGAAAAAAGAAGGGTCATATTATTTTTTTGAAGTTGGTACATAAACCATTTTGGTGTTCTTTGATTTAATGATAGACAGATTTTCATATGAT
The DNA here is from genome assembly GCA_037957365.1 of Torreya grandis. NCBI lineage: Eukaryota > Viridiplantae > Streptophyta > Pinopsida > Cupressales > Taxaceae > Torreya > Torreya grandis. The sequence continues at coordinate 4,994,929 of JARHVA010000365.1, read as the reverse complement.
ATGTTAGTTTTGCATTGTATAAACCTTGTTCATTATTATTATAGGCTTATGTGCATGATTATTGTTCTGGGTCTAATTATACTATTATTTCATTCAAGTTGTTTTGTATTTTTTTCATCATGATTTTATTGTGGGTTGTGTCAACCTATTACTCATTGAACATTTAAGTTGATCATTCCACTTAGAATAGGCCATAGTTTATTCATCTCCATATTTAGGTAAATCATGACTTTGATTTTGTGGCTTCTAGGTTATCCAATTTCGAACTATTGTGGATTCAATATTTCAAGCCTTATTTATTTTATGTGGATTGTGAAAATATTAAAGTGACTATGTCATGGGTTTGCATTTTCAAACTGTTTAAGGTTTATTTGTGTGTGTGTGTGTGTGTGTGTACATGCACATATAGTTTTATATACACTATGTAATAATTATGACAGTGTTTATTTTATGAATTTTGGGTTATTCAATTTTGAGCTATGATCTTAGACCATTTAAAATCAATATTTTAATGGTGATTATGTCATTGGTTTTCCCTTTATCATTATAATGAGGGTTTTGTTTTGTTATATATATATATATATATATATATATATATATATATATATATATATATATATATATATATATATATATATATATATATATATATATATGATGTTATATTCAATGTGAATTAGGTGGCTATGTTTTATTTTATGATTGGATTCTTGGCAGAGCTACATATGGATCGTTGTAATCTTCCAAGTTCAAATTTGATTTTGAATCTTGACTTCTATTGAACCTTATCTATAATCTGCTGGTTCATTGATGATTGTTTGATAATCATTACCTTATCATTTTATTAACTATGTCAATATTTAAGTTTTAGGACATTACCTCTAGGTTATAAATATTATATGATTTTACGATAGTTGACTAAATCTTTTAAGGTCGTTGGGTCATGTCTATACCTATTACATTGAACGGCATATTTAATTATTCTAATATGATTGGATTAATATGATTAATTAATTAAATATGATTTTTATTGTTGGTCAAAATATGTGTATTATCATTTATAGACTAGACCTAAATAGTTACATGTATATATTGTGGGTTTGGATCATTAAAGGCCGATTGAGAAATTAGACGGGGTCCAAGTAAGATAAACTCAAAAAATATATAATGGATTGGGATTAATTTGTTCTATATCATTCAATATTCTAAGATAACCATCCTCACCCTTAATCAACACTTAGATGTTTAATTATTCTTATGTCACCTTAGAATGAATTGATTTGTTGTATGTGAATTTAGGTTGTTGTGTCTTTGTTTAGAGATCTCTGTGATTATAATTCATTATCTATTCTTGATTACTGTAACCACCATACTATTGGTAGTTATGGTGGTAAGGGCTACTAATGGTGGGGATCATAGGGTTGGCAGGGTAGGTATATCATGATCAACAAGTTTATGTTTGACTCATTATTTTGATTAATTCATATGGAAGATGGTAACAATGTATTTATTGATTTGATTAACATAGATTACATAGATTTCAAATTTTGATTTTGGTTATTATAGTGATATGATTGGCTGCTAACAAATGTTTTGAAAGGAAATATTGAAAAGATGAAATAAATATTGGCCAAAGCATTTACATAGGTAACTGGTATTATTCTATTTATCAATATTATTTATGCTACTAGATTTTATATGTTATAATAATCCATAAGTGGATTTATATGTAATCAATTCCTAATTTTCATTAATTGATATACTAATACTCATATCTCTAACATTCTAGTATAAGAATGATTTTATCTTATTTGTTAGTTGTTAAATATAAATATCCTTAAGTAAATTTATCTCTAAATCCTAATCAAAATTACTGAGGTATTTTATGTTAAATTTATTTCCAAAAATTTGTCCAATTATAATAAATTAAAATTGATATGAATTGTGTTCTTATAAAGGTTTTAATTTATTTCAGTTCACCATTCTAGGGAAATATAAACATGTAGATGTTTTGCATTAACTCTATAGATGTATAATATAGAATGAATAGGTTGATGGAATTAAGATAGAAGTTATTAATTATTTTAAGTTTACCATTTCATATACATAGACACTTTATATTAGTTTTTTAAGTTAAGAATATAAAAGAGTCATAGAAATTTACCTTTGCTAAATTATTAATTGGAAAGCTAACTACTCTCATTTATAAATACCTAGTTGCATTTGGAACATCTAACCCTTGCATCCATTCATAGTCCTGATAGATGGACTATGAGAAAAATGAAATAAATGTGTTCCCCTATCATACCTTACATGCTTATTAGTTACTTGCAAGTTATGTTTTCAATTATAAATATACCATTTCTCAAATTTATGTGTGATTATGAAATCTGAAAGTAATTCTTAAAAAAATATATCAATTGGAAAAAGAACTAATAATCCTTATAATTCAATGAATGATAATTTAAAATTCTCATTTAATTAGATGAATACATTTTATAAAACTATAATGTAGTCCAAAAATGATAAATACTTATCATACCATCATAAATAGTATAGAAGTTATATTTATAATATTATTTTAGCTTCCTTCCCATGAGCTAAACTTGTTGGATAGTTGCCTCGACTGCCAAATTTTTTTTTATAAGAATTCATTAAGTGGAACCTTTTATTTGGGTTCCACTCATCTTGAAACTCAAATGAATATGGTTGCTTATGTTGCATAAATTATGCCATTGTATGCTTGATAGTTTCAAATTGTAATGAATTTGTAACATACTTAAGTCTTTAGAACATTCAATTATGAATTAAATAAAATTATTTCCATTATATAGATAAATGATTCAACTCATTATTTATATTGGCATAATAAATTCCTTTTATATAAATAACCTAGATTTATGCCTTGAACTTTTTTATAGAATTGGCTATGCCAATTTGAAATAGATGCATAGAATATGGATTAGCATAGCTATGTCTTGAAATGTTATAAACATATATGTTCAACATGAGTGATGTACAAATAAGTGAAATGATGTTAAAGGTTGTAAGGTGTGATAACCTGGCCAATATCACTAAATAATGTTGTATTAAATCGATTCACTTATGATTATTGTTTGAATGAATAGAAATATGCAAGTATTGAATTAATTATGTATTTTAAGTTTTAAGTGCTTATATAACCTAAATGATAAATTAATAACATTAATGGTAACCTTCTTATTTAAACCAATCCTTTGATTTAACCATCTTCGAGTGGGACTGAAACCCACTAAGGAGAATGAGGTAATTACCTATGGTTAATGACCTAGAAATGGTTCTATGAGGAAGTAAAAATGCCACTTATGGTGTTTAGGAATTATTAGTGTATGCATTCACTAATACACCTTAAATTTAAAAATCCCTATAAACATCAACCAACTTCCCCATTATACCTTTTGTATGTGTTTACCTCTAGAAAACTATCTCAGTTCCCTTCTTTTAGTTCTAGTTATGTTAGTGCATAATGCATCAAATGTTTCATTATGTTAACAAGTCTTTTTTGTGTGCCTAACTCATATCAAAAATATAATTTTATATATTATTATAATTTTTTGGAGGTTATTTCTGGTATCAAAGTAGTGTTCTACTCTAGAGAACTTTGGGAATGATAATTTTTCTTTCTAGCTATTACAATCTTCTAAGTTATCACTTATGATTTATCAAGATGGTTAAAATGCGATCAAATAGAGATAACATCTAAGGAAATCCTTTGAATTTCAATCTAGCTAGGGGTAGAGGTCAATGATGAGGAAGGGGTCATCGAGGCCACACTCCCATTGGTTGCCTAGATGAACTACCTATGAATAATGTGAATAGTAATATCGAGGTACCCCATGCTAAAGTAGTTAGTGGGATTTTAAACAATAAACATGAGTAAATCCTTAGTGGGATATTGATATCCCTTAACACCTTACAAGGGAAGATTGATAACTAGGAATAAATATTGAAGGGATATCCCAAGAAGAAGTACCCAGACTGGAAATGGGACAAGTGGAAGGACCTATAATTCAAGACCTACCTTTGAACACAATTGACCCAATCATCAAGTAAATTAAAAATATTCCAATACCTACCTTTTTAGGTGAATAATTAGGTGATGTAGTTTATACTTGGTTCGTATACTTGAAAAATTACTTTAATTTTCATATTATGCCTTCCAGTATGAAAGTTAAAGTAGCATCCTATTAGCTAGTAGGAATTGTAACATTATTGTGGAACCACCTTTAGGTTATTGAATGGTATCAACCTTTAAATATGCCTTGGTTTGTTTTTTAGACTCAATTTCATAAGAGGTATCTGAATGCAAATTATAAGGAGTAAAAAATCACTTTTTTAGCTCTTAAAGTAAGATAACATGTTTGTTGTTGAATATGAGAATAAATTCTTGAACTTATTACATCATGTGAACCATATACATGATGATGAAACTAAGATTACTAAATTAAATCTTGGGCTTAAGGAGATTATAATGCATAATGTTAACATAGCAAATCCAAAAATATTAGTTGCAGCCATAGAATCAGCATACAGGGTGGAAGAGAAGAAAAAGTCTTGCCAAAATGCAATACAAGAATTCAAGTCAAATAGGTAGTAGTCTAAGACCAAGAACCTTTCTCTCATGAATAGTAATTTTATAAAATAGGATTCTAACCATATATTTTTAGGAGGTAATAAGAATTACAACAAGTTTTCTAATTATAATAGAAATTTTATATCCTATGGATCTTCCAAATCTAGTTCTTACAAGAAGGAACAACATCAAAACAACTCACACGAACCAGTCACAGGTGCTAACATTGTTCCTATAGCATCATTTATACCAATTATGTGCTGAGAATGTGGTGATAATCATTACAAAAAAGACTATCTTAAGCTGAAATCAAGCCAAATAATAAACCATATAGTATATGTTGCTATTGATAATCATAGCGCTAAATTGCAAGCTACTCCAATTAAGACGCAATGTACAATTAATGGTTTTAATTTAACTATATTGATTGATTATGGTGTAATAAACTATTTTATTTCTCATTTTACTACTAAAAAATGTAATTGTAAACCAGTCTTGATAAGAGAAGGTTGTGAAGTGGAATTCAGTACCAATAGGAAAGTTCCTATTCTTGAATGCTTGAAATAAGTAGAGTTGGATCTTGGTGTTTTTAAGACCAAGGTAAATATTTTTCTCATGCCTTTAGGGTCATATGATCTCATCCCAAGGATGGACTAGCTACATGAACATCAAGCCACACTTGATTGTATAGGTCAAAGAGTGTGATGCACCAATGACCTTGGCTAAATCATAGAATTTCAAGCTATGCAAGAGTCCATAAAGCACAAAACATGTTTATCCTTACAACTAAAAGAAGCTATTAGAAAGCATTGCAAGCTTTATGTAGTCCAAATTTAGGAAATATCTAATAAAAAGGAGTTAGAACATGCAACTTTTCCTATACTAAGGAATTTTATGGATGTCTTTCCTAAAAAGCTCCCTGGGTTGCCACCTAAGTGATAATTTTATTTTCTTATTAACATCATACCTAGATCTGCCCCTACATCTAAGGTATCTTACTACATGAAGGTAGCTCATCTATAAGAATTTAAAGTTTAGCTATAAGAACTTTTAGATAGCAATAGCATATGACCAAGTGTGTCTCTTTGGGGTGTTATAGTAGTCTTTTTGAATAAGGATGGTACTCTAAGGATTTGTAGTGATTATTGCATGTTAAATAAGGTAACAATAAAAAACCACTATCCTTTACCAATAATAAATAATTTATTTAACCAAATAAAGGGTGCTACAATATTTTACAATATTAACTTGAGGTTTAGTTACCATTAGCTATGCATCAAGAAATAAGACATTTATAAAACTACCTTTAGAACATGTTATGGACATTATTAATTTATGGTTCTACCTTTCAGCTTAACCCATGTGCCTTCAATCTTCATGAATATTATGAACAACATATTTATAGATTACTTGGATAAGTTTGTGCTAGTTTTTCTTGATGATATTTTGATTTATTCTAAATATGAGGTTGAACATGATCAAAACATCTCTCTAGACTTGAAAAGACTAAGACATCTTAAGATTTATGGAAAATTGTCCAAATGTGCATTTTATGAATTTTAAATTCATTACTTAGGATACATTATTTCCAAAGAAGGAATTTATGTTGACCTTGCTAAGATCAAAGCTATCAAAGATTGACATACTCATTCTAATGTGCATGAAGTACAAAACATCATGGGTTTGGTTGGTTATTATAAGTGCTTTGTTGAAAATTTTTATAGTATGGCATATCCCATCACTTCCTTACAACACAAAGGGAAGAAGTTCATATGGACCCTCAGTGTGAGGAAGCTTTTGATAAGTTGAAGGGGATGCTTACTAAGAATCCTATTTTGATCATACTAGACCCGAATGGTAATTTGAAGTTTGGGTTGATGCTTCTAAAGAAGGATATGGAGGCATCTTGACTCAAAATGGCAAGGTTGTGGCTTATGAGTCATAAAAATTAAAATAACATGAAAATAATTATCTTACACATGGTATGGAACTTTATGCCATTGTCCATGTACTTAAGCAATGGAAACACTTCCTGTTGGGAAATCCTTTCCAATTAAAATATGATCATAGAAGTCTTGAGTATTTTTTCTCTCAAATGCATGCCATTGAAGGTGGCTAGAATTTTTGAGCAATTTTGAAATGAATATATCATATGTCAAAGGCAAGGAGAACCATGTGGTTGATGCACTCAAAAAATGCATGTACCTTACTACCTTATTGATGTTACAAGGAAATTTCAAAAATGTTATTTTGGAATAGTAACTTATTGATGTATTCTATGATGAAGTAAGAGTAGGTTTGACTAAGGATCCAATAATAAAAAGATTTTCTAACTTTTTTGTTACAATAGATGGCTTGATTAGGCATAAAAGTAGAATTTATGTCCCTGAGATGGGTGACTTGAGAAATTAATTACTTAATGAAGTACATACAATACCTTACTATGCTCATTTAGGTGTTATAAAAATGATTCATGAGTTGAAAAAGAATATTTTGGGCCTGAGATGAAGCATGTTGTCACTAAATTTGTAGTGAAATGCTTGGAATGGCAATTGGTTAAGGATGAGAATTACCATCCAAGAGGGCTATTATATGCTCATGATATTCCTAAGTAAAATTGGGTTATATTCTCACTTAATTTTATTTAAAGGCTACCTAAATCACACAAGAAACATGATACAATCTTGGTAATGATTGATAAAGCAATAAAAGTTAGCCATTTTATTTTTAGAAATTTGATAGATGATGGATCTATATTTATAGAATTCTTTATGAAATAAGTAGTAAGACTTCATGGCATACCTAAGGTGATCATATTAGATTGGGATAAACTATTTACTTCAAGGTTTTGTCTTAATTTAACTACAACCTTTGTAACAATGCTAAATTTTAGCTCTTCATATCATCTGGAAATAGATCAACAAATAGAATGACTCAACCAAGTGGTTGAAGAAATGTTTTGTATGTATGTCATGGAGCATCAAACAAAATGGGAAGACTATATTCATCTAGTTGAATTTTCATATAATAATTCCTACCATTTAGATATTAAGATGGCCCCTTTTAAAGCCTTATATAGATGCACATGCAGAACACCTATTAGTTGGGATAGCTTAGAAAATAGGGTAGTTAATGGACATGATTTGCTAGTAAAATATGATAGGCAGATGGAAATAATAAGGTATAATTTAAAAGTAGCTTCTGATAGATAGAAAAGTTATGTAGATCTTAAAATAACTTTGAGAGAATTCAACATAGGGTAAAATGTTTTTTATGTGTTAGACTGTAAAAAAGTTCTATTAAATTTGGAAAATATTTCAAGCTGGCACCATGATTTGTCAAGCTTTTCAATATAGTGGAATATATTATCCTTATTACTTACCATTTGACACTTCCTCCTCTTTCAAGGATTCATGATGTTTTTCATGTTACATTATTAAGAAAGCATATACCTAATCCATCTCATGTTTTTAATTAGACTCATTTACAGGTCATGAAAGAGGAAAAGATCCAATTGGAACTAGTGATAATCCTAGACCATCACAAAATTAATCTATGTAATAGGGACATATAGTAGGTTTTGGTACAATAAGACCCAATCAACAAAATAATCACCACTTGGGAAGACACTCATGTTTTCAAACAACATTATGCATGGCTTTTTGATTAAGTCATTGGCACAACTCCCTTCCAAGAGGGGGAGGATGTTATGATCCCACATTTTCATTATATATTTTATTGTTATTACATGGACACTATAATGCTAGACTAGTTTAGCTATTGTTTAGATGGATCATTATGGTACTTACTATAGTAGTAATTGGCTATGTACTTATTTTATGATTTATTATGTTATGGACTATTTATTTTTGTTGCTGATGATTTTATAATCTATAGTGATTATGAATTTATGAAATAATGCAATTTATGCCATTTTGGTGATTGTAAGTTGTCTATGAGATATGCAGGTGATAGAGGTAGTAATCTTAAAATAATGATTTCTAAGAACATCAACATGTTTGATAGGTATATTATTGTTTGATTATTCTTCAGATAATTCATTTTGGTTATGGTTATTGGCTATGGTCTTTGTGTTGTAATTACTACTATACCTTATCATTTATATTATAAGTCATTATTTACTATTGTTGTTTATTATATTTTGTTACATGTTTTATTGATCATAGCCTTCCATATACTCATAACTTCATTTTTTATTCCTACAGGGTTTCCAAAACACTTATGTTCTCTATTAGACCTTATCGATCTATTCAGTTCATACCTAAACCTAACTAAACTACCTAGACCTAACCCCCCTTAGGAACCCTTGTCACCCCCATGCTACCCTAACCCCACTTCGACCTAGAATTAGTATTTAAAGGCTAGTGGAATATTGTTTTAATGACTAATATAGTCATGGTTTAATTTAAACATGGTTTAAATTCTTGATGATTTTTTATTACCATATTAACTTAGGTCGATGGTTTGTGTGGGAATTATATTAAGCCTCATTTAATAAGGAAGGTGGAGAAGGTTTCAAGGATATGCATTTTGGTTTTGTTAATCCATTTTGCTAATATTAATCTACTATCTCATTGGTGGAGTCTAGATAACTTAACAAGTCTTCTAGACATGCCATTAATAGAAAGGCCAGTGGGATTGCCTTTAGATATGATGATTTTCTCTCTCCTTCCATAATCTAATGTAAATTGACTAGGGGGTATTGGGGAATGAATGGAAAGGATGAGGGAAGATGGAGAATTTAGGATGAAAATAGTGAAATGGTTTGCCTAGTTTTAATGGTGAGCTAGCTGGTTTGGGAATCACACGATGACCTTGGGAAAGTTTTAGAGATTTCATATTTTTGGAATTATTTACATGTTTTCAAGTAAGTATTTTATTTAAGTTTTTTTTTTCAATTTTTATTGGGTTGATATAATAAAAATTAAATGTTACACATGAATCTGAAAGTATTTGGACTTATGGGTGCATACATGGACCCACTATATTGATATGCCAATATGTTTATTGCTTATAAACTTTAAATAATTGTATAAACATTATATATATATATATATAATGTTTATAAGCAATAAACATATTGACATATCAATATAGTGGGTTCGTTATATCATTATGCAGTTGAATAGGTTGTGGTTTGCATTGAAGCATTGTGTGTGTCTTCAAGTTAAATGACTATGTTTTTTTTATAATGATTGAATACTTTAGGGTTGGTAAATTTTTGTTTATCAAGATATTGGTTGTGAAATCATTGTTAAGATATGTGTATTTATTATAAGGGTGAAACATTATGAAGATTTAAAAGTTTGATGTCTTTGGAAATAATGATTGTGTGTTTTGATGATTACATTTTATTGACTTTATCTTAAAACTTCTAAGAGGTTTTTTGGGTTTTGAATGTTTATGTGTGAATTTTTTGGGTGTTCCCTTGGGTACAAGTGGGAATTTTTTGATATTTTGTCTACATGTTATAAAAATATGGTTATAGTTGTTTCTAATGGTAGAGTATTTAAAGATTATTAAGCTTGGTGTTTTCAAATTATAAATAGTGCTTTATTGTTTATAACAACCATGTCTTCAATGGTTATGCAACTTTATTATTAAAGGAAAAGTGAAGGGTCATGCTATTTTTCTAAAGTTGTTGTGTGAACTATTTTGGTGTTCTATGATTTAATGATCGATGGGTTTTCATATGTTGTGTTAGTTTTGCATTATAGAAACCTTGTTCATTATTCTTATAGGACTTCTGGGTATGATTATTGTTTTGGGTGTGATTATACTATTATTTCATTCAATTTGTTTGGTATTTTAGTCATTATGATTTTTTTGTGGGTTGTGTCAACCTGTTTCTCATTGAATCATTTAAATTGATCATTCCACTTGGAATAGGTCATGGTTTATTCATCTCCTTATTTAGGTAAATCATGACTTTGATTTTGTGGTTTATGGGTTATCCAATTTTGAACTGTTGTGGAGTCAACATTTCGAGGCTTGTTTCTTTTATGTGGATTGTGGAAACCTTAAAGTGACTATGTCATGGGTTTGCATTTTCAAACTGTTTAAGGTTTATATATATATATATATATATATATATATATATATATATATATATATATATATATATATATATATATATATATATATATATACATACATACATACATATATATATATATATTATATATATATATATATATATACACATACATATATATATATATATACACACATATATGTGTGTGTGTGTGTGTGTGTATGTATGTATGTAAGTAAGTACACACACACACACACACACACACACACACACACACACAATTTATAAACACTATGTAATAATTGTGATAGTGCTTCTTTTATGAATTCTAGGTTATTCAATTTTGAGCTGTGATCTTAGACCATTTTGAATCGACAATTTAATGGTGAGTATGTCATTGGTTTTTCCTTTATCAATCTCGTTAGGGTTTTTTTTTTTAATTATATATATATATATATATATATATATATATATATATATATATATATATATATATATATATTTATAGGATTTTATACGCTCTATGAATTAGGTGGTTGTGTTTTATTTTGTGATTGGATTATTGGCTAAGTTGTATATGGATCACTGTAATATTTAAAGTTGGAATTTGATTTTGAATCTTGACTTCCATTAAACCTTATCTATAATTTGTTTTATTTATTGATGATTGTTTGATAATCATGACCTTATCATTTTATTAACTATGTCAAGATTTAAGTTTTAGGACTTTAACTAAATGTTATAAAAATTATATGATTTTATTATAGTTGACTAAATATTTGAAAGTTGCTAGGTCATATTTGTACCTATTGCATTGAGTGTCATGTTTAATTATTCTGATATGATTGGATTAATATGATTAATTAATTAAATATAATTTTTATTATTGGTCAGAATATGTGTATTATCATTTTTGGACTTGACCTGAATTGTTATAGATATATATATTGTGTATTCAGATGATTAAAGGCTGATCATGAAACTCGATGGGGTCTAAGTAGGATAAACTCAAAAAATATATAAAATATTAAGATTAATCCATGTTATATCATTCAACTATCTAAGATAACCATCCTCACCCTTAATCTGTACTTAGACATTTGATTATTCTTGTCTCACCTTGGAATGAGTTGATTTCTTGTATGTGTGTTTGGGTTGTTATGTATTTATTCAGAGATCAATGTACTCAAAATTCATTATCTATTCTTAGTTACCATAACCACCATCCTACTAATGGTTAGGGTGGTAAGGGTCACTGATAGGGGGGCTCATATAGCTGGTGGGGTGGGCTTGTCCTGATCAACTAGTTCATGTTCAACTGATTATTTCAATGACTTCATATGGAAGATGATAATGAATGTATTTATTGATTTAATTAGCATAGATGACATAGATTTTAGATTCTGATTTTGGTTATTATAGTTATATCATTAGCTACTAAAGAATTTTGTGAAATTAAATATTGAAAGGATAAAATAAATATTGGCCAAAGCTTTTACACAGGTAACTGGTATTGTATTTTTTATGAAGATTCTTTATGCTACTAGCTTTTATATGTTATAATAATCCATAAGTGGATTTATATAAATCAATTCTTAATTTTCATTCATTAATATAATAATACTCATAGCTCTAACATTCTGGTATAAGAATGATTTTATCTTATTTGTTAGTTGTTAAATATAAACATCTTTAAGTATATTTATCTCTAAATCCTAATGAAAATTGCTGGGGTGTTTTATGTTAAATTTATTTCCTAGAATCTATCCAATTAAAAGAAATTAAAATTTATTTGAATTGTGTTCTTAAATATGTTTAAATTTATTTCAATTCACCATTCTAGGGAAATATAAACATGTAGATGTTTTGAATTAACTCTATAGATGCATAATACATATTGAATAGGTTGATGGAATTAATATAGAAGTTAGTAATTTCTTTAATTTTACCATTTCATATACATAGACACTTTATATTAGTTGTTTGAATTAAGAATATAAACGTTGCATAAAATATACCTTAGTTGAATGATTAATTTGATAGTTAGCTACTCTCATTTATAAATACCTAGTTGCATTTGGAAAATCTAACCCTTGCATCCATTCATAAGCTTGATAGATGGACTATGAGAAAAATGAAATAAATTTGTTCCCCTATCATGCACTACTTGCTTATTGGTTGCTTACAATTTATGTTTTCAATCATAAAAATACCATTTCTCAAATTTATGTATGATTATGAAAACTAAAAGTTATTCATAAACATTTATATCAATCGGCAAAAGAACTAATAATCCTTATAATTCAATGAATGATAATGTACAATACTCATTTAATTAGATGAATACATTCTATGAAACTATAATATCATCCAAAAATGATAAATATTTATCATACCATCTTAAATAGTACAAAATTTATACTTATAATGTTCCTTTAGCTAACTTCCCATGAGCTAAACTTGTTGGCTGGTTGCCTCGATTGCAAATTTTTATTTTATAAGAGTTCCTTAAGTGGAAACTTTTATTTGGGCTTCAATCATCTTGAAACTCAAATGAATCTAGTTTCTTATGTTGTGTGAAATATACCATTGTATACTTATTGGTTTCAAATCGTAATGAATTTGTATCATACTTATGTCTTTAGAACATTACTTATGAATTAAATAAAGTTATTTTCATTATATAGATAGCTGATTGAACTCATTATTTCTATTTTCACAATAAATTACTTTTATATAAAGAAATTAGATTTATGCTTTAAACTCTTTTATAACATTGGCTATTCCAATTTGAAATAGCTACATAGAATATGGATTAACATAGCTATGTCTTGAACTATTATAAGAATATATGTTCAATATGAATGATGTAAAAATAAGTGCAATGACATTAAAGGCTGTAAGGTGTGATAACCAAGATGGTATCACTAAATAATGTTGTATTAAATCTATTCACTTATGCTATTATATGATTTCTTTTTGAATGAATAAGAATATTCAAGTATTGAATTAATTTTGTATGCTGATTTTTAAGTACTTATATAACCTAAATGATAAATTAATAACATTAAGACTACCCTTATTAATTAAACTAATCATTTAACTTAACCATCCTTGAATGGGACTAAAACCTAATAAATAAAATGAGATAATTACTTAGGGTTAAGGATATAGAAACAATCCTATGAGGAAGTATGAATGCCCTTTTATGGAATTCAAGGATTATCATTTTATGCATACATTGATACACCCCAAAATACATAATCCATCTAAACATCAACCAACTTCCCCAAGGTGATTTTTATATGTGTTTACTTCTAGCGAATTGCCTCAGATCCCCTCTTTTGGTTCCAGTTGTGTTAGCATGTAGTACATCGAATGTTTCATTTCATTAGCAAGTCTTGTTAGTTTACCTAACTTATATCCAAAATATACTCTGATATATTATTCTAATTTTTGTGTGTTGTTTCATATATATACATACAAGTGTGTGTATATACACATGCACTTGTATACAAGGTATATAAAATTGTATATAATATATATATATATATATATTTATATATATATATATATATATATGTATATGTGTGTGTGTGTGTGTGTGTGTGTACCCTATATATAAGTGTGTTGTGTGTTTATTTACACACACACACACACACACACACACACACACACCTTATATATGTGTGTGTGTGTGTACTTTTATATATATATATATATATATATATATATATATACATATATACATATATACATATACATATATATACATATATATACATATATATACATATATATACATATATATATATACATATATATATATATATATACATATATATATATATATATATATATATATATATATATATATATATATATGAATTATTAAAAAAGAGTAATATTATTTTTACTCATGCTACAATTATTATTCTTTAATTGATTTAGTATTATCTCTGAGTAAAAAAATGCAATCTCCCATACTACACAAATCTAACTAGTAGCTACAAGCCTGACTATATGTATTTGGTCCTTAGATTATATACACCTCAACATATTCATTTGCATACATAAATTCACTCAATATAATCAATAAACATTTCCTTAAATATTATCTAACATCAACTAAATGCTCAAAATAATTTAATCAACTCTTTTTCAAATTTAATCACTCCACATATGTAAATACATAACTCAACCTTTCATATGTCCATAGTCCAAAATTGAAGAGTGATATATATAATATGAAAATATTCATTTTTAAACATTCCATGCTTAGAAATTTTAAATATTATTTTATTGAACAATAACCTAAATTAACAATTCAAATGCTCATGCTTCCATAATCAAGAACCAAGATAACAAAACACATGATTTTATTACTTTAAATAAATAATTTAAAATGGAGGAAATTGTATGGTTTTAGTCTTGTACGAAAATAAAATTCATACACAACCCATTTTCAATCAAACATATTTTTACATGTGTGTATACAATTTTTGTTGTGTACCACAAGTCAACATTTCAATTGATTTAAAAATTTGACTATAAGAAGATATCATCTCAAAATTTTAAATCTAAACATAATGTTCTTAACATTTATTATTTAAACAATGGATTATATAAATATATTCAACCATGTTTCTTTGAATCAACATAGACCAAAACCTAGGTAATAAAATCAAAACTTATATACATAGCTTTTTAATACAATAGTCAAATATTTACATACACAAATTTTTAGGCGAAAAAGGGTCCTTTGTATTTTACCCTATGGATTGGTTGAAACCATCCCTAGGGTCATGAATAAATGACACCAAATACCAAATTTATAATATAACCCTATAATGAGATAAATGTCAAAATTTAAGTTCTCTCAAATGTTGAATAAAAGGTCCTATATAAGCTCAACACAAACTTCCATTCATACTCTATCTAGTCATCTTAACCCTAGTATAGGGTTTAGATCAACAAATATTAAAAATAATAATAAAAGATACATAATTAAAATTATCCTTTAAAAAACATCCAAACCCCAATAAAAGCCACCATAGGATCAAAAGCCTCACACTATTATTTTGACATATGAACTATCCAAGTTTTCCTTTATTATTGAAACTCAAATAAAAGTATGCCAAGATTTATAAACAATTGGTAAGGTCAAACCTAATTTAGGCTTTGAAATCATTTTATAATAATCTAATATACATTCAAAATAATTTATGAGAATATATCAAAATATCGCAAAAACCTTGGTTACAAATTTGGGTTTAATTCCAAGAATACACACAACTATAAACAATGGATGAGGAAGGTTTTTATATGTTATTGGCCCTCTGGATGGGTCATACCCATTCATAGGTTTAAGCCCATTTAACACTTTTTTTTATCTATTTAAAAATAAAATAAAATAGATCTTATAAAACTTATCAAAATTGATCAATGGCCATAATATGCATTCTCATTATGGTTTTAGGAAGAAAACCCAAATAATTTAAACAACAAAACCTACCTCTATTTGAGCCAAATAAAAAAATCATGCTTTCTCCCCAATCTTTTCTTCCTCCCGATCTCTTTTCTTCTCTACTTATTTTTCCATGTCTTATCCACCATCGTTAGTTCTATTTTATCTCCATCTATTCCTAACTATTTCACCAAAAAATTTGTCATCATTTCCCCATAAAATATCCATATTCCCAATTAACCCTTTTAAAAGTATGTGATTACCAATGCATGTTGAACAAATAGTCTAAGTGTTTCCAAAATGGATCCAAAGAGTATTGAATCATCTTCCACTAAGAACTCTAATTACCTAAATATTCCAACTTGAATAATGATTTAATCACTATAATTCCCAATGATAACATTAACTTAACAATGCCATCATATAACATGCAAAAAGGTAATAATTAAAAGTCCATTGACTTTGTATATCAAACATGCCTCAAACAATGTTTTTTTTAACCATGTAGTTCATATGCCTAAACCAAAGCCTCAATCCATAAAGAAAATAAGAAAATTTTCCAAAACCAAACAATGTAACTTATTAAGATTTAATTGCCATAGGTTAAGAACTGTGTCACTGATACAATCAAGTTATTTTTAATTGTAACCATAGATTACACTAAAAGAAGATATGTCTTGAGTTTATTTGGAAACCTTATAATAAGATATATGTTTTATAACAACTTGTTATTGAACCTGCCAATAATGCTATTAGACATTCCATACTAACTATTACTAGACAAAATGAAATCCTCTTTAAGATAGCAAAATCATACTTCATGTCATAGTATGACCAATCAAGGACTTCCAAAACACAAGTTAAAAAACTATATATATATATATGAAGTAAACTAAATAAACATTCTACTTTACTTAAGAAAATATTTTTTATACTTTTCCAAGTCAAATGACACATAAATGCAGTCAATAGAGTATGATCATCTCATAATAATTTTAAACTCATAAATGAAAACAAAGTACTGAGTTAGACAATATGAAAACATAATAATCAATAAATTCCACATGTTGAAAACACATTACTAACCCAAAAGCATGTTGCAATCAATATCAATCAACTAGCAATTATTAGATAATTATACTATATGTAGTGTGTGTTGGGTTTCATGTTTCTATTATCTCTCTCCCCACTGATCTCCATCTACATCATCCTCTATGATTATACCCTCCCTTAGTCATAGTTAGGAGGTTTAAACCCATCCTGCATCCACCTTAGTACAAATGAATAGTGGTCATACCATATCATCAAAAAGAACACAATAACTATTGTAATAGAAAAGAATGCGTAATCAAGATTAAAATATACCACACATAATAAAACTAAATAACTAACAGTTAAAAATCATGTTCATAATCAATAAAAACTTTCCATAATCAACACATAACTATTTCCAATTACTTAACACATCAATTAAACCTACTATTAACCATAGAATCAGTAACAATAAGTCTAGAGGAAAATCAAGATGTAACATATTTCCCCCTAAAGCTAGGCATCATCTTAAGGACACCTTTTTTAGAAATTTTTTTGAAATAAAATCATGTTTAGAAGAAATTAAAACATAATATAAACATATTAATAATTAAACAAATGATGAAATAGCTTATGAAACTCTCCATAATCTTCCCAAGTAGTATATCTTCAGAATATTAGTTTTACAAAACCTTGCACAATGACATTTATTTGTTATGAAAGCTAAGTTTAAGAGTGTTAATTATTATGATTAGTTCTAATGTGACCACCATGATATCCAAAACCTATAAATCATTCCAATCCAACACATGATAAGGATTAACAACATAATTTTTAAGATATGACACATGGAAAACATATGCATGAGTGTTAAAGATGGTGTCAAAGCAAGTCTATAGACATAAGATTGAAAAATTCCAAGACATCAAAAGGTCCCAAATATTTAAGAGATAACTTGGATGATTTACTAAATTTTATTGACCTTTTTTGTGGCTTTACCCATACAAATACTTTATCTCCAACTAAAAACTACATCGTTATTCTTTTCAGATTAGCATAACTCTTTTATCTATAATTGGATTGAACCAATTTTTTTCTTATTAAATTAACCTACTCTTCCATTTTAAGAAGCATATCTAGACCAAATACTACCCTATCTTCCAATATATCCTAGCTAATTGGTGTTATCCACCTTCTTCCATATAATGCCTCAAATGGAGCCATTTTCAATGTTGATTGGTATGAGTTGTTGTAGGCAAACTCAACCAATGGAATGCATTATTACCTCCTATACTATTGATACATATAATACATCCTTAAAATATCTTATAACACTTTATTAACTCTCTCTATTTGTAAATATATTTTTAGATGGTATATTGTACTAAAGTTTAACTGAGTACCCAAAGCTAAATTAAGAGTCATCTAGAATCTAGAATTTATTTTTAGATCTCTATCTAAAATATTATTTTTTAGAAACTCATGTAGCCTACACACTTCTCTTATAAATATCTTTTTAAACATAGGTGCATCATCTAAAATATTAATAGGAAGGAAGTGAGCTACGTTGGCAAGTTTATCAATAATCATGAAGATCATGTCATGTCAATTTTAAGACATAAAAACCCTTGGATAAAGTCCATAATAATGACCTACCACTTCAATTCTAGTATAAAATATGGGTATAATAACCTAGTGGGATGCACATGATTAGCCATAACATGTTGATATTCTAGGCATCGAGAAACAAAGTCAGCTACATCTTTATTGATTCCTTTCTAGAAATATAATGGTCTTAGCTCTACTAAGAGCTTTATCACACTTGGATAGCCTAAATAAGGAGAATCATTTATTTTAATTAGTAATACACTCCTCAAATTCTCCTTATTTGGTACATAAATATGCCCTTTATACCTCAATACACCATCATCTTTGAACATGAATCCCTAAAACTTAGGATCATGAGCATTTTAAGCCAATACTAGCTTTACCTATTCATAAAATTCATTTCTTAGAGTGAATTTCACCACTTAGTCAAGAGAAGTACTCCTAATAGTAGCCAAAATTGTTATATACCTTTGACAACTAAGGGCATCGACATCCCTATTTTCCTTACCTTTAATATAGTTGATATTAAAATCATAATTTGATAAGAACTCTAACCAACATCTATAATATGTATTTAGGTTAGTTTGAGTAAAGTTATAATTGAGTCCCAAGTTATTAGTCTTGAGCTCAAATGGTTTTCCCAACAAATAATTCCTCTAAACCTATAAGACATGAATAATTTTAGCCAATTCTAGGTCACAAGGGGCATAATTTACCTCATACAATTTTAAATTCATAGACTTATAAGCTACAATAGAACCCCTCTTACATTAGAACTCCTCCAAGACCATCTCATGAAGCATCAATTATTACTAAAAATTGACCACTTAGATCGAGAACTCTTAGCCTTGTTATTGAGATGAGTCTTCTTTTTAGATCCTAAAAATATTTATCACACTTAACTAACCACACAAACTTCTATGTTTTCTATTGAAGAGAAGTAATCATATTTACAATCTCAAAATTTTTTGGAATAAAGCTCTTATAATATCTTTCTAAACCATAAAAGTCTTATCTTCATGGATGTTTTAGTGAACATAAGATTGCAATAGGGGGAGATTAGTATGGTGTTAGTGAATGAAATCAAATCCAAACAAAGAACACACTAAGCTAACACCCTAAGCCTATCTCAAGGGGGGAGCATATTAACAAAATCAAATGAGAAACACAATTATAATTCAAAGACAAATAAATCCTTCACCTTCCTTAGATGCTCAAAATAGCTTGTTGAAGGTGGCTTGCTTGGCTTGTGCTTAATGAGTCTTCATCAAAGGAGGCTTGGCTATCTACTCTTCTCTTTGACACCTTTATGATGGATTTGACTTTGGATTAGATAAATAATTTGGAATTATACACTAATTTAAATAGCTTTTATAATTATTTTTGCATTATAAATTTGCATTATCCAAGCTTAAAATTCAATAGACAAGGCCTCCTATTTATAGATTTTGCAAAATGGTCTGAATGAACTTAAACCATCCACCTCAAGATGAAGATGTGTGGCTAAGAATCCATTTAATTTTTGAGGAAAAAATTAATAAATTCCTTCATAAATATTTGGGATAGAGAAGCAATAAAGAGGCATGGAGGGTCTTAATGAGGCATGCGGTGGCTTGATGAGATATTTTATGCATTTATGGCCTAGGGATGTCTTTCCAAGAAATGATATCACTTGATGACGTAGTTATTCAATATCAATTTATAAAAATAAATATTCAAAAATATCCATTTAAAATTAACTTAAGCTTTGTATTTAGTTTAATTATCCTTAAACATGATTAGTCAAATTCGATGCAAAACCTTGGCAATTTATGCATAAATTAATCAAATTGGTCAAAATGTCATATTATTGGCTCAAAATTTGACTAGATTAGAATTGGAAGTTTATGTTAGATGAATTTGATTCATTATCCAATTTAGGATGTTTCCAATACAAGATAACAAAGTCACATGTCTCATATAATAAATTTGATAAAAAAGAGAAATCCAGAGCACCCAAGTGCAAAAATGTCATTTTGACTCAAAATAATCTAATCAAAGTTAACTAATTTATAAATTGGATTTCCCCATTTAATGATACCCTAGCTAAAATTATCACTTGAATATACAAATATAAACTCATTTAATTCATTTTAGTGTTTTAGGCCAAATTCTATATTTTGGTAGAAATTGGTCAAAATCCTAGTTAAAGGTCATTGGTGGTCAGTTTTAGGTGTCTAAAATTTATCCTTGTTTGGGGAGGCATTACAAGCTATAGGCATAGTAACATATTGTCAAAGAATGAAAAGGTATTTTATGCCTACAACTACAATGATGATGAACTAAATGTATAATGGCCCCTTGAGGGAACAGTTGGCATAAGTAGGTCAAAAAATGGTCCCTCAAAAAGAAAGAAGCTAAATGAGGGGACCAAAAAAAGGAAGATGATGGGGTGAAAACACAATGAGTTTTAAAAATTATTCAAAATCATTGATAATGCAAGTGGTATGGTGTACAATGGTTTTCCTAAAGATGGTTATAAGCATTATACCCTAATAGTGGTAACATGGTATAATAACACAATGATTTACCCAAAGGTAGTTATAATCATTAAGAAGATGGAGATGCCCTAGTTAGGATAGACAAACAAGATAACAACATGACCCTATTTGGGAAAAATAAAGTAAATTTGGTGAGAACACAATGATTTTCCCAAAGGTGGTTATAATCATTGAGAAATGTAGGTGGGATGGTGTATAATGATTTACCCATACGCAGTTATAATCATTAGACCCTAATTATGGAAAACATGATTGATTGGCTGATGATGATGGTAAATTAACAAAGAGGGTAATGATGAATTATAATAACCTGATAGTAGGTATATGCTCATCCAAACTAAGAAAGGTCAAAATAAATTCATGGTTAATGACTCTATTTAGGACATGATTGGGATGTCGATGCTAAAGAGATGTTGATATCACCCTTGCTGAATAGACTTATTAAATATGATTTTTATTGTAACACTTTGATAGTAATCATCATGATAGAACACCATAAGGATGAGGTTGAAATATACCAAAGTACTGACTCTTGGGATCTAATACTTAAAGGAAAATAATGTACCAATGATAGAAACCATGATGTCAATGCTAACAAATGAATATGATGGATTCAAGTATAGGTGCATGTAAGGAATCACCCAATGAATGCACATAGTTTTAATCAAGGTAGTAGTACCTCAAGAAAATAAATAAGCATAAAAATAAATAAATAAATAAATAGAAATAAACAAATAAATAAGTCAATTTAAACCATATGAATATTGCCCCTAGAAAATAGTTGACAACTTAACAAACTAACAAAATAGGGGAATAGAAGAAAAATAAGGGGGTGGCCAAGTTGTCTCCATGTGTACTAGGTAAGTGGACACTACCTACATATTTCCATGGATGATATATCCAACAAAAAATTTAGGCTAAATGTAGTTCTCCCAAAAAATAAAAAGAAAATGATAACCGATGAAAACAAACATAATGGATGTGATAAGAGAATAGGAATGGTCTTGAAAAATGATAAGTGCATGGAATAAAAGGATAAAAATGATGGGAAAAATAAGGAATAAGTGATTTGCTTATGACTTAGTAAAGGTTCCCAAAATCCTAAATGCAAATAAGTGGTCAATGTTTTTGGTCTTTTCTAAATGATTTTACAAATCTTTTTGGAATTATCTAAGAATCTAAACTCAATCAAGAATGACAAGATACTAAAATGGTCTAAACTCACAAAATGATGAGAGTGTGGCTTAGGTTACTCATAAAATGGTGAGATCATGGCTTAGATTGCTTGAAAAATAGTGAGAGTGTGTTTTAGGTTTCTCACAAAATGGTGAGAGCGTGGCTTAGGTTGCTCACAAAATAGTGAGATCGTGGCTTAGATTGTTCAAAAAATAGTGAGAGTGTGGCTTAGGTTGCTCACAATATGGTGAGAGCATGGGAAAAAAGGCTAAAAAGGATGGGGAAACTAAGTGATAAGTTATTTTCTTGTAACTTAATAAGGGTTCCTAGAATCCTTAAGGAAAAGAATTGGTCAATATTTCTGGTTTTTTCTAGTGGTTTTACAAAAAAAATTGTAATTTTTAGAGTATCTTAACTTGATCAAGAATGATGAGACACTAAATGGTTCAAGCTTGAAAAATAGTGAGAGTGTTACTTAGGTAGCTTATAAAATGATGAGAGTGTGGCTTAGGTTGCTCACAAAATAATGAGAGTGTGGTTTAGGTTGCTCACAAAATGGTGAGAGCATGGTAGAAAGGGTGACTAAGATAACCTCAACAAGTATCGATCAATACTTACATAGTCCAAAATTAGGACCTCAAGTCACTATAGTTTTGCCTTACAGCAGATAAATCTGACTAGTATAGTAGCCAAATCAAACAAAATAGACATAGTTAGTATGATGGCATAGTATGACATAGAGAATGGCTAGTTGGTATGGTCAAGGAAAAATAAACAAGCGTTTACCCTAGTTTACCTATAGGTAGTTATAATTAGGATACAACATCATAGGTCAATGGTATTAATTTTCCCATAGGTGGTTATAATTAGGATCAAGACAATGAGAAAGAATGAAATTAAAAATGAGGGATGCAACTACCAAACATCTAGCTTACTACTCTAAAATATTACCTCTATTTGGAATGTGTTAAACAACTACTAAAATTGAATCTGAATCCTCTTGCTAAAAGTGGCGATGGAACCAAGGTCATAGGGCTAGGTAGAGAGGGAGAGGTGAGATCAATTGATGGGGAAGGTATGGTAAAATAGACATGTGATATGAAAATTGATAGGTTGATAGCGTGATAAAATTAAAAAGAAGATTTGATAAAATGATACAACTTGAAATGGTCCTTATAGACAATACACGAAGTCACTCAAGTGTAGTACCACTTGAAGTGGATAATGTTCATTAGCTCATCAAGTTTGTGGTCATCTAGTGTGGCAAGATTGTATTCTCTCATTCCAAAGTTTTATATAATGATGAAAGTTCCAAGCCAATTGGGTTTGAACTTACCTTTATGCTTCTTTTCAACCATGGTATTCTTTTGGTCTTCTTTAAGGAAATGATCACCAAGTTCAAATTATCTATGTTTTACATGCCTATTGTAATGGCCTTGAAGTTTATTTTTATATGCTTGGAGATTATTAACCATATTCATGTATTTATCATCAAGTAACTCTAATTCTTGGAAGCGAGCTACTGAATAGTCATTATCATCTAGGATATGCTTAAAAGAGATGTGTAGAGATGGAAACTCAACCTCAATGGGAAGGATCGCTTCTATACCATAAATAATTGAATATGGAGTGGCTCATATGGGTGTAAAGTGATTGGTATGGTATGCCCAAAGGTCATAGAATATCAAAAGGTGTCAATCATGACCAACATCATTGATAATCTTTTTAAGAATGTTGACAATGGTTTTATTTAATTCTTTGGCCTAGACATTACCGTGAGGGTAATATGTCATAGAAAAGTGTTGTGTGATGTTGTATTTGGAATATAGCTTGTTGACATCCTTATTCTTAAATGATCCTCCATTATCAGATATAATATCAAATAAAATACTATAGTAGTAAATGAGATGGTTGAAGATGAACCTGGAAATTTGCTTTCTAGTCAGGTAAGTGAGGAGTATAGCTTCAACCCACTTAATGAAATATTCATTGGTAGTAAGGATATATTTATGGCCATCGAATGAGGTGGGATTAATCTTCCAAATGAGGTCAAGGCCCCATGTAGTAAATGGACATGGTGTCAACATAGGTTTTAGAGTCTTGACTAGGTCATGAATCAAATTGGCATACCATTGACATTTGTCACACTTATTTACATATGTAGCTACATGTACATCCATTATGGGTCAATAATAACTTGTACATGAGAAATTTTTGGATAGGATGGCCTTGCTAGTGTGGGATACACATACTCATTCGTGAACTTCTTGTAATGCTCATGTAGATTGTAATAAAGTTAAAAAACAAAGAAAATTTCCATTTAAACTATGGTGGTAGAGGGTTGATCCAAGTAAGGTATAATGAGTGGTTTGGTGGATGAAGGGTTTAGATTGTTTTTGGGATAGGTTAGGTGGTAAAACTTAGTCATGGAAGTAGTTATAAAGGTCTAAGTACTAGATAGAATTAGGAGTAATAATATCATAAATCATCATGATGGTTGAAGGTTCATGAGCTGGTACTAGCAAGTTATTAATAAGGAACTGATACTCTTAAGTTGTGTCTATTTGTTGAATCAGAGATCCATTAGTGGCCATAGCATCTACAAATCTATTACTCACCATTGGTATATGGTCAAACTAAATGTTGATAATCTATAATTTGAAAGTGTCAACCATGGCCTTATATGGAACCATCTTGTCATATTTGGTTTGAAAATGGTTTTTACCCTGATTTATTATTAACTAAGAATCAACATAAACCTTGATATGAGATACATTCCATTAGACCACTTGGTGAAGCCCTAAAATAAGTGCTTCATATTTGGCCATGTTATTGGTACAAGGAAAATTAATCCTAAATGATTTAGGGATTAGATCCCCCTATGGTATAATAAATAAAAAGCCTACCCCCAATCCATGTGCTATGAATGATACATCAAAATACAGCTTCCAATGCTACTCCTCAAGATGTGTGTCAATGATGGTCATTCTAGATTCATTAGGAAATTAGAATGTGAGTGGATCTATATCAACAAGGGGCATTTCAACAAGTTTATCTATAATAACTTGCCCCTTAATGGATTTTTGATTGACGTATTTGATGTCAAACTCACTGAGAAGCATGATCCACTTGGCCATGCAGCCTTGTAAAGCTATTTTAGATAGTAGATACTTGATCAGATCTACTTTTAAAATAACCATGGTCTTATTTTTTAACATGTAATGGCATATTTTTTGAGCTATGAAGACCATGGCTAAAAAGGCTTTTTATATGGGTGTATAATTATGTTTATACACAACCAATATATAAATTAAATAGTAAATGACATGCTCTTTTCCATTGTCATCATGCTGAGCCAAAAGTACCCATAGGGCATTAACAATCACTAATAGATACAACAATAATGGATTTCTCAACATAAGGGGTAACAAAATAGGTGGATTCACTAGATAGTTTTTGAGTTGTTAAAAAGCTATTTGGAAATGATCAGCTCAGTGAAATGTGACTCCCTTCTTTAGAAGATGCATAAAAGGATGAAATTTTAGCCAATTATGATATGAAGCATCAGATAGATTGGATCTTGCCCTATAAACTATAGAGTTGTTTCAAAGTTGTCGATGGTTTTATCTCTATTATAGATTAGACTTTGGTCAGATCAACTTCAATGCCTCGATGTAACACAATGAAACCTAAATTTTTTATTGATGTGACTCTAAAGACACACTTCTTAGGATTAAGTCTAACTTTGTACTCTCATGATCTTTCAAATATTTTTTGTATTACTATTGGGTGATCAACCCTAGTCTTTGATTTACCAAGAATGTCATCAACAATATCATGCATGATATCATGAAATATGATGGCTATGGCTCTTTGGTAGGTGGCCCCTATATTTTTAAGACTAAATGTTGTAACTTGATAATATAATTTTCCCCATATAGTGGTGAAAATTATTTTATGTTGGTATTCTAGTGCTATTATAATTTGGTTGTATCCTAAAAATCCATCCATTAAAGAAATAATTTCATAATCCATTATGGAGTCAATGATCATGTCAATGTTTGGCAATGGAGAGTCATCCTTAGGGAAAGATTTTTTTATATCACAAAAATTAGTACAATTCTTGATCCCTTCTAACTTTTTGATAATTAGTACAACATTGGATATCCACTCTGAGTAGTTGATGGATCAAATACATCCTAATTCGAATATTTTTTCCAACTCTTTCTTTACTAATATAGCAATGCAAAGATGTCTTATATAAATTTTGATTAATTAGTTTGGCATCAATATTGACCACAAGGTGGTGTAGAAATAAGTTGGGGTCCAAACTTGGCATGCCAAAATATTCCCATGAGAAAATATCTACAAACTTCTTAAAAAGGGGTATAAATACTTCACACTCCTTCTCAGTAAGGGAAGCACCTATCTTAATCCACTTTGGTTCATCTAGGGATCTGATGTTAACCTATATCATATCTTCCACTATAATGGTCAAACTATCTTCAAGGATAGTGGGCAAAGACTTGAACTAGTTGGAAACATTAGAGTCCTCTACTAGGACTAGCTCTTCAAGTTCCCCTAGGCATGACAAATCAGATTTCCCTAATGGAAGGTTTGGCCATGTAACAAAAAATGTTGAAACTCTTGAATGATTCAATCAAAAGCTTATTGTTATTCAAAACTAAACATAGACTCACATATAAGTTCATCACTAGTGGTCTCCTTAGTTATGATTGAATAAGGTTGAACACCCCCATCTAATAACACCTAAAATAGGTTTTCACCACTAGACTAGCATTTTTATTTAATTTTACCCTAGTTAGAAAGTGAATTAAAGAGGTTTTCACTTTAGCACCTCAATGTTTTAATTATTTTCTTTTGACTAAGGGTGTTCACCTACTCTCCAAAATATGTTTTAGGATCTAACTTGATTGAGAACCTTGATTTATGGTCCCCCAACAGAACATTGTCTCTAAGGCTAAGAAAATCACAAAAAGCCTCATCATTTTGAAATGCATCAATTGATATGTTAGACTCTTACAGGTCCTCATCTATCAATTGGGGACAATACAATAGTAGTGGGTTGTGATTAATGACTAGGATAAGGGTACAAATATAATGGATGTCAAAAAAATGGGTCCAAACTAAGTCATTAAAAAGGCTATGATCAGACTTTACTTCACTATCAACATCTTCATCACTAGTTGATGGTGATGGACCAAAAGTAAGGTATATGAAGTCACCTCCAAGTGATTTAAATCCAATTCCATAGGGTCCTTCATATTTGGTCATGGAAATTGGCTCAAGTGTTCCTTATTAATTAGGTCTAAGACATCTTCCTTCATAGTCTTGATTCTTCATGATCCTATTGGGAATAAGATACTTTGCATTATCATAATAATCATCTTGGTTGTCATTTTACAACCATGATTCATCCCCTTCAAGAGGGTTCAATTCTAGGCTAGATGATGGTATAAACATGACAGGTCCTTTACCTTTTCTCTTTTTTTACCATTTTGGATGAAGTAGCTTAGCTTTAGGTCTTCTAAAGGACTTTGGATTTTGTGGAAGGTTTGCAATATGAAAGGTATCATGGGTCACATACTCTCCTAGGCCATTAGGTGAGATATTAAAATGAGGTGACATATGGGTAAGGCAATCAAGGGTATTAGGATAAATGTAGTTATCCTCTAATGGATCAGGAGTATTTCTTTTCCTTTATCTTGCTTGGACACTAAATTCATGCCAAATTGATAGTTAGAACTATTAAACTCAGCCTTTAGGTGCTTTTAGTGCTCATATGGATGCAAATCTCTTGGTATACAAAATTCCATCCCTAAATGGGATAACTTGATATATTAGTGCAATATTGATGGGACTACATGAATTTAATGTAACCAAGGTCTTCCCAAAAGCATATCATATGAAAAATCAAGATCAAGAACATGGCAAAGTGTATCATGGTTCAAAGGCCCAAATATATCTGGTAGATGGTGCCCTATTATTATATTTCCTCATTATCATAGGCTTTGATGGTTATTGTCTCTACTTTAAGATCTTCCATTATGCACCCAAGAAGTTTGATGAGCTTAAGATACACTATGTTTAGACCTAATCCATTGTCTATAAGGACACATTTCACTTTATGCCTCTTTATGAAAACTTCAATGTATAATGGGTTATTATGCAATGTGTCAAGGGATGACATATCACTTTGGTTGAAAGTGACTTGTTAGGTTGGATCTAGGTATCTAACCAAAGCTTGGAATTTATTAGGGGATATGTCACTTGAAATAGTGGATTGGATCAAGAAGTCATTTAAAATATTTTTGTGGATTGTTGACATACATAATAAATCTAAAATGGAGATTTGTGTGGGAATATTTTTAAATTGTTACTCAATGTCAAATTTATTCTCTTGGTTAGTGTTAAATGGCTTATTTCAAGGTTGAATTGTTGGTTGGATAATGGGAAAAGTGTAAAATGGTTTTGGGCCTAGGATGGTAATCTTTGACCTTCGATTTGTAATTACATAATTAAGATTAAATACAAGATCATGATTTCTAAAAAATGATGGTGGTGGTGTGGTACTAGATAGGATAAGTCTCAATTATCAGTGCACTTGTCTATGGTCATGAGGTAAGGATGAGTTATTAGAATAAGGTTTAAAAGTGGGAATCCCTATTTTTTGGTTCACTTATGTGCAGTCCCAGGTTAAGGAAGGATTGTTGAAGTGATTGGATTGATTTGGTATGGTTAGAAATGGTCTCATCTACTTAGAATCTAGTCTAAGATTAATGGAGATGGTATTAACACTACCTCCTATAATATGGCCTACAACTATGTTGTGGTCATGTGAAATTGCATGGTAGGTTCATTGATTATTACCATTCTGACCTTGGTTCTATCCATTATTTTGGTGTTGTTTATTTTGTTGTTGGTTCTATTGGTTTTGTTGGTTCAACCTTTGATTTTGATATTATTTATTTTGTTTTTGTACTGGTTGGTGTTGTTGTTACTATTATTGTTGCTAGGGCTGGTTGTTATATTAGGAAAAGGGGTTTTGATAGATTCTAAGGGTTTGATTTTAAGTAGAGTAACCATTATCCAATGTTATCTCCCTATTATCCAACATATGTTGAATCAAATGTTTAATTTTCACACATCTTTTCAAATTATGCCCATTGACCTGATGATATTCATAGAATCCATTTTCATGGTACCAATCAAGATAAGAAATGCTTTGAGGATAATGTTTTAGTATAGGCCAAATGATCAAATTAGTGGTGAAAATTTTATGAATAATATATTTCATAGGCTCTCTAAGGTCACTAAAAACATGGTGAGTAGGCATTTTTCTCTTTAGAGGAGGGACTTGCAATGGCAAAGGTGATTGTGTTTGTTGTGAGGGCCTAGGCTATTGTATTTGTGGCACATGTTGCTACTATTGAAGATTTTGTATGGTAGGAGTGATATGAAAAGGTAGTGTTGGCTGAGTAGACAATGTTTGTACCATTTAGACATTATGTGACTCAGTTAATCCATTTCCCATAACATTCTTATTACAGTTGAATTAATTTTATCAATCTTGGTTATTGACCTATGATGGTTGTGATGTTTGCACTTGGATTGGATGTTGGTTTTGACCATTTCCATAATTGGTACCTTAATTATAATTATTTTAAGTAAGATTGATGATTCCATTATTAATAAAGGCTCACTCAATTAACAAACCTTTGTTAATGATCTATTTAAAGGCACATGCACATTGTAGTTCTAGATGATAGGATATCTCACTATGTAAATTTTTGATAAACACAACAACTAATTGTTTATCTAGTAAACTATGGGTAAATTAGCTTTCAAGGGCTCTCCATCACTATAGATAACTAGCAAAGATTTCACCAACCTTTTTCTTGGCTTACATTAATTTGACTAGAGAAATCTCATGCTCAAGATTGTATGAAAAGTGTTTCACAAACTTGTCTAAAAGATCATCAAAATCAGATACAAAATTCTTAGGCAAATTCAAAAACCACTCCAAGGCTTGTCCTAATAGACTCCTTAGGAATAAAAATAAATGGTATATGTCACTATATGCCACTAGTGGCATAGAACAAAGAGCTTGATAAAATGAGCTTTGGAGTCACCTTACCCTTTGTATTTGTCAAATTTCAGTGGTTTGTATCCTAGAGGAAATGGTATCTAAAAGTACTCCATGTTGAATGGATAAGAACACACATCATCTAACTTAAAATTTTAATATATTTCCCAGCTTGGATGGCAATAATTACATCCTTCATTTGTTACAATTCCTAGGATAGGAAACTAGAGGGAATATTGGCTTGAGGGGGAATATTGTCCTGGATAGATGGTTGTGCAGTCACAAGTGGAACACTTTGACTAGGGTATGATAGAGGTATTTTTTGGGGTATATTGGTTTAGTTGGGAAATAGACCAAAAATATGCATGCATGGATTAGGGCTTGATTATTGGAATTATATTTACGGTTATGAAATATTTTAGTTAGGGTTAGATATGTAGGCTTGGTTTTATAGATTTTGAATTTGGTATGGAGGGATGTAACTATATTGTGCCTATTGAATTTGAAGAGGGACATGTTTTTGACTAATTAAACCTTGTTGTTGAGGGGGGGTACTTATGAACCAAGATCATTTCTTTGAACTAGTGGCACATTTTGCATAAAAGGCAATGGTTTCTTTATTGATACTTGAGTAACATTAGAACTTAATTGGTACATGAATCCTAGTTGGGAAGTGGGAACATGTTGGAGATTCAGAATTTCCTAAACAATAGTCATAAATTGTTAATTAGACATTATTTGGCTTTGAAGTGGCATGTGCATTGGTCTACAAGGAAAGAGATATGTTCACTACTATTTGGTGAGGTGGAAAATTAGTTTCCACTATTAAAGTGGCAACATATTTAACATTTAATACATCATTATATTATATTGTGCCTAATTTTGTGGAATACTACTCATTACCTATTGGGGAGGAGTACAATTCATCACATTTTGTTGTTGAGGCATGACATTAGTCATTGGTTGGCTACCTAATCCTATTGGTTGAGCACTTGAAGAAGTAGTTGGTTGAGGATTATTTGTAGTAGTTATTTTAGGTTGGGATGTCAAAATTATTACTCCCTAATTTTGAGAACCACTCATGGTATTAACAAAAGGTACACT
This sequence comes from Torreya grandis, assembly GCA_037957365.1. Classification (NCBI taxonomy): domain Eukaryota; kingdom Viridiplantae; phylum Streptophyta; class Pinopsida; order Cupressales; family Taxaceae; genus Torreya; species Torreya grandis. Next base: position 4,963,228 of record JARHVA010000365.1, on the reverse strand, counting down.
TGCTTGTGTATTAGTTATTTGTGCACTTACACCACTTTGGTTTAGATTAGATATTATTTAAATATTATCCATTTGAATTTTGTCCACTATTATATGTAGAAGTAGAAGATAATTCTTTGATGGTTGGCATATGAAATAAGTTATCAACTAAAGTTTTCAACATGAATGGGTTTGTACCCTAATTTTCTTGACTAGTTAACTCTATTAACACTCTAGTTGAGGGAACTAAATCTATGAGAGGCCTATTTGACATGGTCATATAATTAAAATTACATTATAAGTTTAAGTAGGTTTGGTATACTATTTGTATCTATAAAAAGTGATCCTCCATGGGGTCCTTGCCTTTAAAAATCATACTAGGGCTTGATACATCATTTGGACCAGAGTTAAAAGGATTGCTAGAAGAAGCCTGTTGAATGTATAGTATGTTATGAGAAATTTTTATTAGACTTGGTAAATTATCATGGGGGAATTCTAATAGAAACTTGGCCCCTACCTCTATGGCTCTAACAAAAATCTCATCTTTGTTCTCCAATAAGTGACACTCAAATAGATAAGGATTGTACATGGATGGTGCAGTAACATAGTATGATTTTTGAGGAAAAGGTTCTTCAATAGTAGGTACCATGGCTAGGTATTTCTCTATTTGTGATTGATACTCCTTAAAGTAAGGAGGTGTGTTTACCAAGTAATGGGCTAAAGGGTCTTGGGTTTGTGCCCCTGTTTGAGCATTATAAGAGGGATGAACATCCATATCATAAAAAACATTACCCACATAAGGGTCTTAAACCATTTCTTATTATACAACCACATTAATAAATCCCATATTATATATGAGGCCACTATGAGTATAGGAAGACATGTTTAGATCCATAGTGAATGTTTTTCAACAAAAATAGAGTTCTACAAACTCTAAAATTGAGATGTCTAAAAGGATGCTCAAACTAGGTCTAACTTGGTTGGAAGGATGGATAGGTATATATAAAAAAAATTATGCAATGACCTATGATAAAATAAGATAATTTCAAGTATCTAATGCTATAAATCTCACACAAAAATGTCAATTAAAATTACCATAAACCAAAATTCCAAATTCTAGGTCAAAATGTTTCAAATCAGTCTAATCTAAAAAAAGCAAAAGTTGCTAGGTATTTTGGCCAAAAAAGACATTTAAATCTAGGCTCACGCAAAGTCCATGTGATAGAAATTTAGGCCAAATGACATCAAAATATATACTTTATAATATGAGATATTTAATCTAACAAATTTGAAACACTTTTAACAAAAACTAGGCATTTGACTCCTGGTCATAAAAACTTGATTGATAAGTATGAGGTATGAAACAAAAGGCACTTAAAGATAGTTTATTTTCTCCCAAATAATGGCAAAAATCCAGGTTATTTTGATGAATTATCTATGCAAAAGTGAATGGTGTAACTGTGCTAAACAAATATTCTCAAAGGAAACTCAAAAATGGTTGAAACTTGGACATACTATGATTCTATGCAAAGAGGTCTATGAAACAAGTCTTAAAATAATTTGAGCAACATAACAATTATAAAGTAATTATAAGGTGTGTAAAATTATTGTTCCAAAAAATATAAGGCAAGATGGTTCTAGCACAATTTTGTTTGTGTAACACTACCCTCCTCAACTCAAATGATACCCATACACAAAGTTGTGACAAAATCTCTAAGGCATGAGTGTGCTATCAAATGGATAAATGGAAAAATAGGGTGGGTATTCAAAGTATAGGAATCAAAGCATTACTAAACATGCATGATGACTTGAGTCTTAAGAAATGATGATAATGATTTTGAGTTTAAAAATGGCCCTCAATTCAAATTAAAAATTAAACTCAAGTTAAAACAAGTCAAGTGCAAAGTGGTGAACTCAATTTAACACATCAACCTTTAAAACTTGGAAGAGTCCAATTTTGAATTTAAAATACTAATGATCTACTTAAAAAAATGTGGCAAAAGGTCTAGACTCAAATGGGAAACATAACTACACAAAATTAGAAGATATGACACAAAGTTTATGATGATGAATTTGAACAAGGAAAAAGATGTTTTCACTTGGGAAACATAATTCCTCCTTGTTCAAAGAAATTCGGGGACCATGTGTTTGGTTAAGTCATTTTTGTTAACACCAAATTTTTTCTCTCAAACAATACTAAGTAATCTAAAATAAAGACAAACTAACTAACTAATCATTTTAAATCCTAAATTGACAAGGTATGGCAAAGTGGGGTTTACTAAACTAATTATATTATGAATGTTGTAGATGGATTAATTACAATTGCACTTTAATTGTGTGTCCATGACACTTGGATTTTTGAAAAAAGGTCCTTCCCTTTTTACAACCACTACATCCATTGCTTTCTCAATTTAGTATGATGTCCAATGTGTAGATACATTTTGGTGCTTAACCCCAACACTAAAATGTGGTTTAACCATCCAAACCTCTGATCCTAGTGGGGGTGATGAATTCAATGCCAAGATATGAAATCCCAAGTCAAATATTCCATATAGAACTTGTAGGAGGTAATGAAGTCCCCATCACAAGCCAAGATGCAATGAAATAAATGACTAAGTAAAAGAGATTTATAGGTTGTGTCTAGGTCACTCAAGCCATATGAGTCCTTGAGGAGAGCCTTACAAACTTCTCTTTCATGACTTTGACTAAGGAACTTTATAATAAAGATGCTGCTTTTGATGCCAAAATTTACCTAAAGGGGATGGATGGAAGAGCATACATGCAACATCTTTGTTTTTGCTAATCAAATTCTATTTAAGAAACTATTGAATATAAACTCTGACAAATGAGTTAAATTTTAAACACCAATTGAAAAGTATGGTGATTTTCTTTTGACTCCTTGGTCTTAAGTTATGAAATTTTAAATACAATAATAAAACTTAAGCAATAAAGCACCCTAAATATTTTATTTAAACACCAAAATAAAGGATTCTAATTTATTTTAGACATCCAAACAAAGTTTGAAAAGAATAATTTAGCTTGCCTTGGTATTTTTTATGTATATCCTACCAAAAAAATGTTAGTACTTTGTTTAGCTTTGAAGCACATTTTAAAGTAAGATAAACAACTTTTGAAAATGAACTCTTGGGTTTCACATAATTGAGTTGGGTTGCACGAGTGAGTTCAGATGCATAGGTGAGTTGGGGTTGAGTTGGGTTGAGTCAAGGAGATAGGGTCAAGTTGGGGTCAAGTTGGGATCGAGTTAGGGAAATTTGGGGTCAAGTTGGGGTTGAGTTGGGGTCAAGTTGGGGTGAGTTAGGGTTGAGTTGGAGTCGAGTCAGGGTGAGTTGAGGTCAAGTTGGGGTGAGTTAGAGTCAAGTTGGGGTTAGGTTAGGGTTGAGTTGGGGTGAGTTGGGGTTGCATTGGGGTATTTGGGGTCGAGTCAGGGTCAATTTGGGATACATAGTCCTGAAACAAAATCATGGCTTATAAAAAATAGATTTTTGCTCAAATTTTTATTTTTTACCTCCACACTCCAAGATCCTACATGAAAATGGTTAGTATAATTATTATATGTGAAATTTGACCAAATTTGTGAGGCTGAGTCCCACTAATAATGCCATTTGTGAACATATGATGGAAATAAGGGGAGATTAGTATGGTGTTAGTAAATCAAATCAAATACAAACAAAAAACACACTAAGCTAACACCCTAAGCCTATCTCAAGGGGAGAGTTTATTAACAAAACTAAACAAGAAACACAACTAGAATTCATAGACAAATAAATCCTTCACCTTCCTTAGATATTCCAAATAGCTTGTTGAAGTGGCTTGCTCAACTTGTGCTCAATGATTCTTCATCAAAGGAGGCTTGGCTATCTCCTCTTCTCCTTGACACCTTTGTGATGGTTTTGGATTTAGCTTGGCTCAATAATTTGGAATTATAACACTAATTTTAGTGGATTTTGAAATTATTTATGTATTATTAATTTGTATTATCTAAGTTTAAAATTCAATAGGCAAGGCCTCCTATTTATAGATTTTTTAAAATGGTTAGAATAAACTTGAACTGCCCATCTCAAGATGAAGATGTTCAGATAAGATTCCATTCAATTTCTGAGGAAAAAATAAATAAATTCATTCATAAATATTTGGGATAGAGATTAAATAAAGAGGCATGAAGGGTCTTAATGAGGCATGAGGTGGCTTGATGAGATATTTTATGCATTTATGGCCTAGGGATGTCTTTCCAAGAAATGATGTCACTTGATGATGTAGTTATTTAATATCAATTTATAAAAATAAATATTAAAAATATCCATGGAAAATTAACTTAAGATTTTGATTTGTTTTAATTATCCTTAAACATGATTAGTCAACATTGATGCAAAATATTGGCAATTTGTGCACAAATTAATCAAATTGGTCAAAATGTCATATTATTGGCTCAAAATTTGACTAGATTAGAATTGGAAGTTTATGTTAGATGTATTAGATTCATTATCTAATTTAGTATGTTTCAAATGAAAAATAACAAAGGCATGTATCTTGTACAAGAAATTTGATAGAAAAGAGCAATCCATAACACCTAGGTGTGAAAATGTCATTTTGACTCAAAATGATCTGATCAAAGTTAGCTGCTTCATAAATTGAATTACCCCATTTAATTATAACCTAACTAAAATTAGAATTTTAATATATCTATTTCAACTCATTTAATGCATTTTAGTGTTTTTAGGCCAAATTGTGCATTTTGGTAGAAATTGGTCAAAAACCTGGTTGAAGGTCATTGGTGGCTAGTTTTAGGTGTCTATAGTTTTTAGGTGTCATCCATTTCATAATGAATTTAATATTTGAAGTTTCCACATATATTCCTTCTATAGATATAATGTGCCCAAGATACTATAAATTTTTATAAAATAAGGCACACTTTTATAGCTTCCCAAAAAGCTTACGCTTTTATAGCACTACAGAACCAATGTAAAATGATCTAGATGTTTCTCCTTAGATTGTGAATAGATGAGGATATCATCTAAAAAGACTAATACAAATTAATCTAGATAATCTCTAAACACAAAATTCATGAGATTCATAAATGGTATAGGTACATTTGTTAGCATAAAAAGAAGAACCATGAACTCATAATGCCCATATTGAGTTCTTAAGGATATTTTTTAAATGTCTTCCTCATGAATCCTTAAATGATGATAGCTTACCTAAAGATTAATATTTTATAAAATGATGCTCCACTCATTTAATCAAAAATATCATTAATACAAGGTAAGGGATAACTATTTTTGATTATCACCTTATTCAACATCCTATAATTAATACACAGGCAAAGAGTTCCATCCATATTCTTAATGAACACCACTAGTACACCCCATGGTGACACACTTGGTGGAATTAACCCTTTGGAAAATATCTCTTGAAGTTGAGCTTTCAACTCCACTAAATTGGTTTTCATCATTCTATAAGGAGATTTTGACTACATTTTATACCGTAGAATGATGTCAATTGAGAAATCAATTTCTCTCTTAGGAGGTACACTTAAAAATTCTTTAGGAAAAACATCTCAAAAATCTTGGAGAAAAGGACAATCTTCTATAGAAGTCTCCTTTGATTCCTCCATCTCACTTATTTTTAAAATAAATGTTTGACACCCTTTCCTCTAATCTTTTTTCAATTGAATTGTTGAAATCTTCCTCATCTTCAAATCCCTCCTGGCTCCCTAAATTTGGATTTTATTACTCAAATCATCCAAACATTCAACCCTTTTAAGTAGACATTATACATTGGCTTTATGCTGAGCTACCAAATTTACTCCTATGATCACATCATATGATCCCAAAGGAGCTATAAATAGATCCACTACCATAATGAATTATGGTAGTTTGATCTCATCTTTGGCCAAACAATTGTCAAACTTAACCCTATATTCATTTTCATATTGAATTGTCCATGCATTTAACATACACTAACTTTACTAGATAACTTGTTAAGAATATTAGGAGCAATAAAAAATTCATTAGCTCTAGTGTCAATCAAAATTAAAATTCATTGACTAAACAAAGTACCTAACAACTCAATAAGAGAATCTTGAAAGTCAGCTTGTTGGTTATCAATAGCTAAATGAATCCTCTATTAGAAATATCCCTACTAAGGATTGGAATATTTATTCTTACCATATATTTTACCCTAAGTGTATTCCCCAACATAATTATCACCTCTATAGATGAAGAATTTTACAAGTGGTCCTTTCCTTTCTTATTATTGATTCCCTCTATAACCTCCTTTAAAACCATTACTTGGTTTCCTACTCCCTGAATCTCTTCTAAACATGGAATTTTGACTCTTGAACTAGTTTTTATTGTTTCAAATCCTTTTTAATTCTTATTTTGGAATTTTTTTTTGAGACTTCCAAACTTTTAATTGAATTTATCTTTGACTTGATCAAGTGACTTCAACTTTTACTCCTACTTAACTACCTTTTTAAAGACTTGAGCCGTAGTAGATGGCCCCTGTAAATCCACTTCACACCTAATTTATGGTTTTAATCCCATAATAAATTTATGGACGTGAAACCTCTCATTTTATTGATACTACAAAACATACTTTAGGATCTTAGTGAATTACTCTTAGTACTCAGTCACTAAAATGTCTCCCTAATTTAGATTCTAAAAAACTATCAACTTATGATTGAAATAGAGTTGGGGTAACCATCATGATCTAAACAGGGTCACAAACTATTTATACATGATGGTGGTAGAGTCAAGGTTCATCTCTAGTTTCTTATTTGACCACCACTTAGCCACTTTACCAACCAACTGGTAAGCTACCCAAACTACTTTTGTAACCTCAAATTAATTTTTAATATCAAAATAATTTTCCAAGTTAGTTAGCCATGCTTAAACTCCATCTCACATAATGGCTCCATATAACTTGGGTGGATTAACCTTCTTCATATCTTGTGTAAGCTCCATAACAACACATGCTATCACATCTTGAGGTATCTCCTCTTACCTAGGATCTTGAGGAACTTCTTGCTTTGTAAGATGTTCTTCAAGTTCATTTTGATTGTTCTCCTCAATATGGCCATGAACTTCCTATTCAAGGGAAGTTATATGGTCCTTAGTGTCATTCATGGTTATGATAATCTAATCAAGCTTTACAACTTGTTCAACAAAAAATTGATTTGGGTTAACTAGAGGGTTATCATTATTAGGATTTTATGTACCCTCAACAACTAGACTTCAACATGAAACTCTTCTTTTTAAATAAAAAATAATAGGAATAAATTGGTAGGCTCATTAGGTCTAAGTGTTTGAGCCTTAGCTCTGATACCATAATATAGCCACCCATAAAGGTTAACTAGAGTTAGGTAATTTTTTTAACTCTAATTAAAAATTAATATAGAATTAAAGATATCTAACTAAATGCATCATTTTAGAATAACTAAAAGTTTAAACATAAGGTTTAGGTGTTGATTCATTTAGATAGTGGTTAGATTTAGGCATGCTTATTTACTTTCATAAGAAAAACAACATATAAAGAACAATAAATATCCATGATAATAATTTAACCATTACTAAGTATTTCATTAAGTAAAATAAGTTATAGCCAACTAATGTTATTTTATAATTTACATCAAAAGTACACATATATAATAATACATATCTAAATAATTAGATTACAATAATATAATTTTTTAAAGAACATACGAGTCACAATAAACTTGTTTATATCTGAAAACAATTTTGAGTGAATCATCTATTGGTTGGATAATGGAAGGTGAGGGAGGGTGTAATCCAAATGATTTTCCACACCAACCATGGACCGTCGATCCCATACACAATCTCCCAAAAATGGAATGGCCCTCCCTTAATAGATGGGAAGATAGTGTATAAATTGAGAAAGTCAACTAGAAACCTATGTGTTTTAAGATAACTATCACATGTAACATATCATAAAGAAAAGTTTTCTATCATCATATCATGCAATACATGCAAACTAAATCAAATAAGTGAAATGACAATATTTAAACCATAAACATTACTTTGACCAAAGTTTTCATATAATTTTAAGATCTATAAGATATATCAATTTCACGCATACTACTCAATTGGATTACATCAATTTTGAATATTATTAACACTAAGTAAATTAGTGAAGTTCATCTCACTCATTTACTTAATGTCAGTAATATCAAATTTATATAAAACTATATTTGATACTTAAAATTAATATATTAAATATACATATTGCCATATAAAATGCCAAAACATATTAAATTACTAGGAAACCCTATATTTAAAGATTCTTTTTCAAAAGATGCCATTTCCTTGAAAGTGTCTCATCATCCATTATTAATGAAAGTACATCAAGATAGGATTATTAGGTAACCACACATATGAACATATCTCATCAAGAGAGGGATTTAAAAGTTCATAATATGTCATTATGCAAACATGAGGTGAATTATTATACAAGGTGGGAAGAAGTGTGCCTCTCAAGCATTTTTCAAATTGTTAAAACAAAGAACTTCCAAAACCTATCAAGCTTTATACTTAGTTTCATAGGCACTATGGTAAGGATGGGTGATAGGGATCATTTTGAACCAACCTCCTATTTTGATGTTTAAGGTAATAATAAAGTATAGAATAATCTATGGTGGGGTGGGCTTACTGAATTGATGCTAAGGATAACCAAGTAAAATGTGGGCATAGCGAGGGATTTTTTCACCATATAGAATATGAGAATAGTGGAGATGACAGGATTCAAGATCTTGGTTATAGAGGAGTTTATTGAATAATATATGGGCATGCCATGTGATGGAGCAAAGGCATATAAGGACCAATCAAAAAATTAGGAGCTACTTCAGAGGTTATTATGCATGAATGAGTTTGCAAAAATAGATAAGAAAGGATTTCCCCATGTTAACCTCCCTCATCAATGGCTTAAATTGTTCCTTGAAGTTATGAAATACCTAACACTTGAAGGTATGCACACATTAATTTTGTCTCATCACATTTTATTATTAAAGCAATTTCAAGGGTATAAAATTAGTCTACTCTTTTATCTGTTAAACTCTCTAAAGAGTACATCTCTTTCCCATCAAGTTAATGATGTCATCCCTATACTACAACAAGGCCTCATCTTACTTATAGTGAAGCATGCCCAAACCCTATGGGGTAGGGAGGTTCCTATGGTGGGTTTCTCTATCAAGGACTCCCTAGAGGAAGAACCTACCCAAAGATCCTATCGACCATTAATTAATACCCCCTAGACTAGCCATTTAATCTCTACCAATGACCCCCCTCTGAAACTATATGAGGCTAGAATGAATCTGGTGGGATTCGTATAAGAATGGAATTCCCTAAATAGGTAAGTTAAAAAAATGGTTCAATCCTTTTCCCATTATACTAAGGTGGATAGAACCCCTAAGAAGGAATAATTGATAGTGGTGGAGACCCCTCTTCCTAAGATCCCTAACACTACTCTCATCAAGAGGAATTCAGTTCTTGAATAGGTGTTGAAAAGACCATAGATGATCTTACCTAGAGATGACACTAAAAAAATTGGTAAAATAACAAGGGATAAAGTTTCAAATAAAAATCAAGGTGAACCAGAGAAGAATACTGAAGAAGAGAAGGATCCTTTAGAGGACCCCTCCTCTTGAAATATTTTATTTTATTTTTTCTTTTATTTTTCCTCACATGGAGATAATTAAATAGTTGTTTATTTTTGTTGATCCAACCCTTGGGGTTTGTAACTCTTTTTTTTAAAAATTTAACTATGGTTCATGGTCCCTATAAAACTAGGTCTTTTACCTAATCAAATAAAAAAAAATTATTTTCAAAACCATGTAAAATAACACATTCATGCATCCATCAAAATTATTATAAACATTTTTGAATATATAATATTATATACATATTATGCATAGTATAACATTTAACCAAACACAATTACTTTATCCTATAGATGATTTGAATACGTATACATACATACATACATACATACATACATACATATATATATATATATATATATATATATATATATATATATATATATATATATATATATATATATAGTTCATGTAGAATAATCTTGTTTTTTCTCATGCTACAATCATTTTTATTTAATTTGTTTAATATTATCTCTAAGAACAAAAATGCAATATCCCATACTACACAGATCTAATTGATAGCTACATGTCTGACTATATGTATTCGGTCTTTAGCTTATAAAAACATCAACATATTTTACATACGTAAATTCACTCAATATAATCAATAAACATTTCCTTAAATATTATCTAACATCAACTAAATGCTCAAAATAATTTAATCAACTCTTTTATAAATTTAATCAATCCACATATCTAAATACATCGCTCAACCTTTCATATGTCCATAGTTAACAAATGAAGAGTGGTATATATAATATGCAAAGATTCATTTTAAAACATTCCATGCTCATAAATTTGAAACATTACTTCATCAAACCATAACCTAAATGAACAATTCAAATTCTCATGCCTCCACAATCAAGAACAAAGATAATAAAATATAGAAGCTGCTCACTTTAAAGAAATTATTTAAAATGGAGGAAATTCTATGGTTTCAGTCTTGTATGAAAATAAAATTCATACACATCTCATTATCAGTCAAACATATTTTTACATATAAGTCTATATACAATTTTTGTTGATTAACATAAATCAATATTTCAATTGATTTTAAAATCTGACAATAAGAAGATATCATCTTAGAATTTTAAATCTTAACATAATGTTCTCAACATTTGTTATTTAAATAATGATTTATATATTTTATTCAACCATGTTTCTCTAAATCAACCTAGACTAAAATCTAGGAAATAAAATCAAAACTTATATACACAATTATTTAATAACCCATAGTAAAATATTTACATACACATATTTTTAGGACATGAAGGGTCCTTCATATTTAACCCTATGGATAGGTTGAATCCATCCTTGGGGTCATGAATGAATGACACCAAATATAGAATTTATAATATAACCCTATAGTGACACAAATGCCCATATTTAAGTCCTCTAAAATGTTAAACAAAAGAATATGTATAATCTTAAGATATACTTCCTTTCATACTCTATCTAGTCAACTCAAACCTAGTATAGGGTTTAGATAAAAAACCATTAAAAATAGTAATAAAATATACTCAGTCAAAATATTCCTTTGAAAATTATTCAAAATATAATAAAATCCACTATAGGGTCGAAACCCTCAGATATTATTTTGACATACAAACTATAGATGATTTGAATACTTATACATACATACATACATACATACATACATACATACATATATATATATATATATATATATATATATATATATATATGTATGTATGTATAGATATATATGTATATATATACATATATATACATACATACATATATATATATATATATATATGTACATATACATATATATATATATATATATATATATATATATGTATATATGTATATATACATGTATATATGTATATATACATGTATATATGTATATATATATATACATATATATACATATACATATACATATATATATATGTATATATATACATATATATATATATATATACATATATATATGTATATATATGTATATATATATATATACATACATACATATATATATATATATATATATATATATATATATATATATATATACATACATATATACATATATACATATATACATATATACATATATATATATATATATATATATATATATATATATATATATATATATATATATATATATACACACACACACACACACACATACACACACACACACACACACACACACACACACACACACACACACACACACACACACACACACACACACACACACACACATATATAATTCAGGTAGAATAATCTTTTTTTTTCTCATGCTACAATCATTTTTATTTAATTGATTTAATATTATCTCTAAGAACAAAAATGCAAAATCCCATACTACACAGATCTAACTGATAGCTACATGTCTGACTATATATATTCAGTCTTTAGCTTATAAAAACCTCAACATATTTTACATACGTAAATTCACTCAATATAATCAATAAACATTTCCTTAAATACTATCTAACATCAACTAAATGCTCAGAATAATTTGATCAACTCTATTATAAATTTAATCAATCCACATATCTAAATACATCGCTCAACCTTTCATATGTCCATAGTTAACAAATGAAGAGTGGTATATATAATATGAAAAGATTCATTTTAAAACATTCCATGCTCATAAATTTGAAGCATTACTTAATCAAACCATACTCTAAATGAACAATTCAAATTCTCATGCCTCCACAATCAAGAACCAAGATAATAAAACATAGAATTTGCTCACTTTAAAGAACTTATTTAAAATGGAGGAAATTATATGGTTTTAGTCTTGTATGAAAATAAAATTAATACACATCTCATTATCGGTCAAACATATTTTTACATATAAGTCTATATACAATTTTTGTTGATTACCATAAATCAATATTTCAACTAATTTAAAAATCTGACAATAAGAAGATATCATCTTAGAATTTTAAATCTTAACATAATGTTCTCAAAATTTGTTATTTAAACAATGATTTATATATTTTATTCAACCATGTTTCTCTGAATCAACCTAGACTAAAACCCAAGAAATAAAATCAAAACTTATCTACACAATTATTTAATAACCCATAGTAAAATATTTACATACACATATTTTTAGGACATGAAGGGTCCTTCATATTTGAACCTATGGAGAGGTCAAATCGATCCCTGGGGTCATGCATGAATGACACCAAATATAGAATTTATAATATAGCCCTATAATGACACAAATTCCCATATTTAAGTCCTCTCAAATGTTAAACAAAAGAATATGTATAATCTTAAGATATACTTCCATTCATACTCTGTCTAGTCAGCTTGAACCTAGTATAGGGTTTAGATAAAAAACCATTAAAAATAGTAATAAAATATACTCAGTTAAAATATTCCTTTAAAAATTATTCAAAATATAATAAAATCCACTATAGGGTCGAAACCCTCAAATTATTCTTTTGACATACAAACTATCAAAGTTTTCCTTTCTTCATTATTTAAACTTAAATGAAAGTATGCAAATATTTATGAAAAACTAATAAGGTTGACCCTAGTTTAGGGTTTTAAATCTTTTTATAATAATATAATACACATTAAAATTCATTTTTTATAATATATGAAAATCTCATGCGAACCGTAATTACAAATATAGGTTTAATTGTAATAATACACACAACCATAAACAATGGAGGAGGAAGGGTTTTATATGTGCTTGGTCCTCTAGATGGGATGTACCCATCTATAGGGTTAAACACATATAAATCATTTTTTAATATATTAAAAAAAAATTAAAAATTATCAAAATCCATCAATGGAAATAATATGTATTCTTATAATGGTTTTTAGAAAATAAACTAAAGAATGTAAACAACAAAACCTACCTCTATCTCAGCCAAACAGAAAATTCTTACTCCATAAATTGTTTCTCCCCCCTTAGCTCTTTTCTTCACTATCTAATATATCATGTCTTCTCCACCATCCCCAACTCTATTTTATCTCCATATATTACTAATCATTTCACCAAAATTTTCATCATTATTTCCCTAAAAAATATCCACATTCCCAATTAACCCTTTAAAATTCCATGATTACCAATGCATGTCGAATAAATAGTCTAAGTGATTCCATAATGAATCCAAAGAGTCTCAAAGCATCTTACTTGGATAATCCTAATTCTTTAATATTCCAAACTGAATAATGATTTAAACATTATACTTCTCAATGTTAACATTGACTTAACAATGCCATCATATAACATGCAAAAAGATAATAATTTGAAGTCCATTAACTTTGTCTATCAATCATGCATCAAATGCTGATTTTTTTTATATTTTACCATGCAATTCATATTCCTAGACCAAATCCTCAATCCATAAATAAAATAAAGAACTTTTCCAAAACCAAGCAATGTAACTTATTAAGATTTAATATGTCATAGGTTAAGAGCCTTATTACTCATATAGCCAATTTATTTTTAATTTTAACCATATATTACACCAAAATAATATATATCATGAGTTTATTTGAAACCCCTATAGAAAGATATATGTTTTAATACAACTTATTATTCAACCTAACAATAATGTTATTACATAGTCCATACCAACTATTGCCAGACAAAATGAAACTCTCATTAAGACACCATAATCATACTTCACATCATAGAAAGACCAATCAAGGAATTATGAAGAACAAGTTGAGACAACTGTATATACATGAAGTAAACTAAGTAAACATTACACTTTATCAAAGCAAACATTTTCTATAATTTTCCAAGTCATATGGCACATAAATTCAGTTAATGGAGTATGATCATCATATAATAATTTCAAACTCATAAATGAAAACACGCTACCAAGTTAGATACTATGAAAACATAATAATCAATTAGATACACATGTTGAAAACACATTAGTAATTGAAAATCATGTTGCAAATAATATCAATCAACTAGTAATTATTAGATAATTTTACTCTATGTGGTGTGTTTTAGGTTTCATGTTTCCATTATCTCTCTCCCCACCAATATCCATCTATAGCATCCTCTTCGATGATACCCTCCCTCAGTCATAGTCAAGATGTCGAAATACATCATGTATCCACCTCAATATAAATGAACATTGGTTAGACCATATAATCAAAAAGATTATAATAATTGATATAACAAAATGAATGTTTAATCATGATTAAAAGGTACCATATAGAGTACAAATAGCTAACTAATAGTTAAAAATCATGATCATAATAAATAAACACTATCGATAATCAACATATAACTAATTATATTTAATTAACACATAAATTAAACCAATTATTAACCACATAATTAGTAAAAATAATTTTAGAGGAAAATTGAGATGTAACACTTGCACACATTACGTATTGAAGGTTTCCCACCAATGAACAATTAGAAAGGACATATTAAATAATTTTAAGGTGATATTCTCATCATCAGTGTAGTAGTTGACTAATAAGTATGCCTAAATTTGTTTTATCTAGGTATCCAATGCTTTGACATCAATATTTCCTTTGAAGATAGGGATGTCGAGATTGAATTTTACTTTGAAGGGTGTTTTTTGATAAAATTATAGTTGAGTGTACCATGTAGATGGATGGAAAAGCATCACGTTGAGTTGCATCATCAATTTATAGAGATAACCAAAAATTTCAATGCATTATGCGTCTAGTGCATCGATGATGAGCCTTAAAACTTCTATGGCTACCTCAAGTTACTTCTGGGTGTCAACCATCTTGATTTTTCTATGATGTTCTTTTGGATTTTTTTGACACAAAACTAATTGTTAGACCTTCTCTCTCAAGTTGTGATTACATGTTTATATTAATAGAAAGAAATAAGTGATATGATTTGATACCAATGATTTACATCATAGGGCCTAGGATTAGGTGTTTAGGGGACAACCAAGTTTGGTTGTGAAGAGTGAATGGATAAAGATGTATTTAGATAGAAAAATCAAACACACATTAAATGGAGTGGAAATCTTAATTATAGGAAGTTGAAATTCTAATCAATAATAAAGAATAAAGAAAATAATATAATGTGTTACAGTGCATGTGTTATTAAATAAATATGTGGAACATGTTATATGTGTTATGACTATGTATTACATCAACCTAACTAACTATGGTCAGATGCATATGTTACTATTTAATATGCATGATTATAAGGTTAGTCTCAACAACCTTTATAGAGTAAAAAAGGTGGAGTTGACATGTATCACCCTCATTTCATATCGATGCTAGAGTTTTCAACTAGGCCATGGCCATTAATTCAGTTACAAAATTATAGGTTATTCACTTTTGGTCATGATATTGATAATATTGGATGATGGATAATGGTAATCAATCCTAATATTATCAGTTGATTTGGGGGCACTAGTCAAGGCATCTAGCAAGGGTAAGCTGATATGTGATTATGTTAAAGTGGGGCTTGATGGAGCACACTAATATATGTGTAGATATTAGTAAGGCATGCATGATTTCAATATGAGGAGTGTGTAGTGAGATGTGTAGGATGTTATTTTAGGTGATTATTGCATGAAAGTCTTTAAATAGGCATGAGACTTGTGCATGGGACTTTGATCAAACTTTAGGTAAAAGAGTACACAATATTATGTGAGAGGTGTGAGCTATGTGTAGAAGAATAAATGAGAACTATGTTTGGATATGTAGGGGATATTCATAGATCATACTTAAACATATATAGGCATGTATATTTACTACATGTAGTGGCCTAAAAAATCTAAAGTTAGAAATCAACATAGATAGAAACCTCAATAGTCCAAAACATAAAAAATCATATATTTTTGAAAGGGGAGAACATGTTTGTTATCATGGTAATAATTTTTTGAATTGGCTTGTTGAAATTCATAGACTATTTGAAGATGGAATTTGAATTTTGTTATTTTTTCTCAAAACTCTCATATTTGGTTGTATATTGACTGGTCCAAACCTTTGGCTCAAGAATCCAATAATTTTTTAGCCAAAAGGCTTGGCTTTTGAATTCAAAATAAACATAGCACGTATATGCTATAACATGTAAATGTTATGATAAAATGACTCCAAATAAAAACAAGGATCTATTTATACATGTTTATTTTTATGTTTATATCTATTCACATTCAAAATTTTATATTTTAATTTTAAAGTGGAGTTTATCAATATATACACTAGCAAGAAAAGGATAGAATTGATATAGTGATGTAATTTTGGTGTATTTTCACCCACGAATGTAATTTTGACTATATAAAATATGATTTATGGTTAAATGAGGCCCATTTTCCTTAAAAAATGAATGAAAGAGTCAATTGTTTTAATGGTGGAGGCAATTCTAGGGCTAATTTAGACCCTTAATCAATTAATGGAAAAGATTCAATTGTTTAAATGAAAGTTTCAATTATTTAAATGTAATTTGGCCCATAATGATCTCCAATTTAATCAAAGAATGAATCAAATAGTAATTTTGCATTTGGTTCAATTACAGATGAAATTTTGACATGTACAAGATGTGATTTGAGTCTCTATAAATTCCAATGTCATCATGTAATGAATGAAATAATATATTGGTTCAACTGTGGAGGAAATTAGGGTCAATACAAGCCATTTTAACCTAATTATGAATATATAATGTCATTTGAGGCTAAATTGGCTTTGATTTCATCATAGATTGAGCTAATTAGTGAAATGGTGTAATTAATGACATGATTATGGAAAAATTGAGCCACATTCAAACATAGTTTGATTTGTATATGATGTGATTTTGACTAAGATTGACTCTAATATCATCATATAATGAACCAAATAGTTGATTCATTCAATCATAAGGGAAATTGAAGCTAATTTTATCCCCTTCAACCTAATTATAAGAGTAAAATATGATTTGGGGTTGAGTTATTTTTTTATTCTACCATGAATTGATCTAATTGGCCAATTGGTGTAATTACAAACATGGTTTTGGATAAATTGAGCCTTGTGAACCTAAATTATGGGTTAAAATTTAGGGTGTAGGGTTTAGGGAACTATAATTAGTCAATGTAGGTTGGATGAAATTGAACCTTGTGAACCTAGTTTTGATTATATAAAATGTATTTTGGGGGTTAATCGACCCTATTATCATAATAAAATATATTATATAGTCCATAAATTAAATCAAAAAGGAAAATGGGGCTAACTTGAGCCTTAATTCAACCTAAATACAAGAGGGTGACATTGTTTGGGGCTAAATTAGTCATGAATTGATCCAATTAGTCAATTGGTGCAATTATATATATGATTTGGGCCAAATTAACCCCTCTAAACCTAAATTATGGCTGAATCCATTTTGTAGGATGAAACATATGGATTAATCACCCCTTTAGTTGTATCATAAATTCATATATGGAGGTAATTGGGGTCAATATGAAACCATTGAACCTAAATGCAAGTATAGGATGTGATTTGGGGCTAAAAATTAGCTCATATTTCCTCATGCATATCAAGATAATTAGTCAAATGTTATAATTAGTGATGAAAATTAGATGAAATAAGATCCTATGAACCTTGTTTTAACTATATAGGATGTAATGTGGGGTTAAATCAACCCCATTTTCATAACACCCTAAACCAAATATAGGCCACCTATTCAATCATAAAGGAAATTGGGGCCAATTTGAGCCCCTTCAACCTAACTACAAAATCAAGGCATGAGTTGGGGTTAAATTATATGTGATTATGTCAAGAGTTGATACAATTAGTCAATTGGTGTAATTAGAGATGTGATTTAGGCCTTATTAAGCATTATGAACCTAAATTATGGCTTAGTGTTTATGGTTTAGGGTTTAGGGTTATATTTAGTTAATGTAATTAAACCCCATAAACTTAATATTGACTAGATATAGGATGTAATTTAGGGGCCAATTGACCATGATATCATAAAAAAATAAATTAAATAATCCACCAATTTAATTGTGAAGGAAATTAGGGCCAATTTAACCCCCTTCAACCTAACCAAACAAGTGCATGATGTGAGTTGGGGCTAAATTAGTCATAAATTGATCTAATTAGTCAATTGGTGTAATTAGAGACATTATTTAGGGCTAAATTAGTCATGAATTGATATAATTAGTTAATTGGTGAAATTATAGACATGATTTGAGCCAAATTAAACTTGTGAACCTAAACTATGGCTAAATACATTCTATGGGATGGAATATATGGTTGAATCAACCCTAGAATTATACCATGTAAATGTAAATATGTAGGTAATTATATAAGATTTCATGACATAATGATATTGCATATTTTGGATTGCATCACATAATATAATCATATATCATAATAATATGATATATGGTTGTATAGACATATTACATATAATGCATATGTATTATTATTACAATAGATAAAAACCCTTTGTACAACATTTATTTTTAGGGTGTTTTGAGATTTCTAACCCTACTTACATTGTTTGCACATTTTACACTTTGAATGATGAAGACAAAAGGAATCAAATTATTATTTTAGATCCCACCATCAAAAGGAATAAATTTTTTCTTTATCTACTCATGGGTGGAAATTCTCATTTAGAGAAGAGGAAATAGTTAAATCACAAAACAATAGATCAATTACAAGATTTGAGATAAAAATAAAATCTTCAAGTTCAAATATTTTTCTCAAGACAAGGTACAAACACTATCCCTAATGAGCCAAAGGTTGTAGATAATGATGAAATTGACAATGATAAATTCAATAATGATGATGAATGTTTACTTAACAATTAAAATAATGTTCCAAGTTCAAATTCAAATTATAATGCTTTTGATTTTGTTTAATATGATTTACCATCTATCAATGAAGAAAATTTCATGGAATAAAATAATGATGAAATTAAAAATTAAGAAAATGCCCTGAAAATAGTAAACAATGAATAAACTAGTAGTGAACAAAATGATTTTGAAACACCCAATCAATAAATTCCACCATTAATAACACCTCTAAGGATTATTCATAGAAAATACAAGTACTTAATTAAAATGGATGAAAATATTGTGTAAATAATGCATAACAAGATGTCTGACTGCCATTCAAGAAGACTAGTTGAAAAAATTGACAAATTATATTTTGATAGTAAAAAATGTCAATTATTTGTTTTGTTGATGAAATTAATTAAGATTAGACCTACAATTTACATCCTATGACTAATAACATCTAACATGGATGATGAATAAAACATTTTTTATTAAAATCTACATGATGCATATCATACTATAGGCTTGAAATCACACAAAAAATATTGTAATGTTGCTCAATGTATAATTACAACTTGTGTAGTAAGTGGTCAAATAGGGGAAAATATTTGATTTCAAAAACTAGACAAGTATTTTAAATAAAAAGAAAAACATTAATGAAATTGATTATAATATGCCAAAAACTTAATGATGCCAATACCACTGAGCTCTGGGCATGCTCTAGTAGACTTCCTTGAAATGACAAATCTATAGTCGATGCTCTCAAAGATTTACTTGAATAATTTTGGAAAGATAATATAAGAGTTCCACCTAATATAAGAGATGTAGTGAAAATAAGATTTGGTTCTAATAACCATGAACCACATCCAAAACATTTCTTAGATATGATCTAAATAAAACTATACTATAAGTTTTTTTCAAAAATATTCACAACTTTATATTAGTCAAAGATATTATGAGATGGCCAAACCATTTTATATAAAAATAAATCACACATGCACCACTTATTGTTGTAGGCAACATATTGAATTTTCAATACACTATAATGTTTCTTTGTATATATGTTATACTTTACATATAAATAATATTTTTTAGGAATATGACATAGAAGTTCCACCAAAATTAGGTAAGGAATTTATTCCAATCATTTTTTGTGAAAGACTAGATGGCCAGTTCTTTTATAAAAAAACATGTTGGGATGGAAATTAAAACATTTATGGTGATTTCCAATATTAAAAAAAATGTATCCATGAGGAGAGTAAAAGTGTAATTATACAAGAATTAATTGATTTTAGCAAATAAAAATATTTGACTTATCAAGTAAAATATGGAAAGAAATCTAAAAAGTGTGAGATTGTTACAAAATAAATACCTATTATAGAATTTATGGTCAAATTCAGGGAGGAAATTATTTGACTATGCAAAGCACACACACTGGGCTATATAGTTGGATGAACATTCCAAGCTAAGTAAGGAAAAATTACCACTTGGTTATATTGTTTTAGTAGTTGAATTTGTAAATAATTATACATTCAAACCACAAATGGAATTTTAGTCATAGTATTAAAACTCAATAAAGTTTCCATATTCATGCATATAAAATTCATGGATGCAGATGATAATATTGATAAAGATCAAAAATATTAAGGGAGTACCATTTCTATGTCAATGATGATATATCACATAATATAGAGTATGTAAAAGTTTTTTTTGTGATGTTTTGTGGATAATTGACTAAGAGGAATATTAATTTCAATCAACATTACATTTGGTCAAAAAATTTCACATCGCAATTCAATAATGCATGTTACCATTAGTGTATAATATATTTGGAGTTTCACTAAGATTGGCCATGGAAAAGGGGAGCATTATTATGTTGGAGTATGTATAATAAGTGTCATTGAAAGAGAGGAGTTAAAGTTTGAATATGGTTTTGTTTTTATTGGTGCAACAACCACTATTGAATGGTTTAATGAGAAAATGGGGCATGGTGTTCAATAAAATTCTATTATTCATAGATATTTTTGGTCGATTGAGGAAGAACACTTGAAAAATTATTAGGATTATATGATTATAATGGGATCAAGTGAGATCCACTCATTTTTTATCTAAAATGTAGGTTCATGTATTAATCATACAAGTCACTTGGCATGCTTTAGTTAAATGCATGTAATCTATTTGAAATGGGTTTGATTCACAAGAATGGGTAGATGAATTGAGCTATAGACCTTTAATTACAATTGACACATATTAGGTTCCACTAGCATTAAATCTTATAGATATCACATCATGACATGAATGTGACTATGTATATGATCTAGTACAACTAGGTAGAAAATTAATCATTATGTACTATTTATTCCCATTATCTATCTTGACAATGTCATTAAAAAAATGTTTTTGGTGATACAGGGCATATTTTTGTAGTTATTACTGATGAGGATAATGAAGAGGAAACAAATTACTACTTATGTTAGTATGTAGAGGAAAATAAAAAATTGACTTCCAAAGTCATATATGTAGAAAACATTGACTATCCCATTGGGTCTGTGGTAGTCACTATAACTTGGCTTCAACAATATCCTATAAAAATTCAAATGTATGGTTGTTTCAATGCTTTGAAACACATAGGAAGATATTTCACTATTAAAGTTTGGTCCTTGTAATAAGTACTCAATATGTCAAATATCATGGCAATCAATTAAATAGGAATCTATGGAAAGTTTATGAGTTGTAACATGAAGCTATTCTTGCTACTATCAATATTAGAATATATCCTAGTGGTTTGTTGGTGATTTAAATTTTTAGCATTTATGGAATTTAAACCCATACATTTATAAGCAATTTTTTGTTAATACTTATTAAAGTTATAATTATAATAAATTAGGGTATACATATGTAATAAATACAACCATTTATTTGTAACAAAATTTACTTAGTTTGAATTTTCTAAAAATATCAATAAATGATGTAAATAAATACTTAGCTAGAAATTGAATGAGATGGGAGATCTAGAGGGTGCAAACTAAGATAAGAGCTAATTTGAGTCTCATAGTTAGGATCCAAGTGTTAAAAACCTTATTGGACATTATCTCACTTATTGTATAGTAACACCATGTGGTGCTAATGTCCTTATTTTGGTGCTAGTGTCTTTTATATAGAACTATTCTGAGATTCTAGGTACACCTGTGTTTGATTCTACCAAGCCTTTTCCTATGTGCACAAATTATGATTTCCTATAGGTTACTTATTATGATTGATTTTGTATGTAAACCTTAAATGTACATATTACTAGGACATCCTATTGGAAAAATTATTAAAGTGTGATTTTAGTGGGGTAGTATAGACATCCTTGACACCCTATTGTGATAAGAGTTTTCTATATACCAATACTCTAAAGAGGGATCAAGCTTGATTTATTTTTCACTACCTAAGTGTTGGTATAAGTGTAAGTGAAGCTCCTTTTAATTTTGGTTTGAGTTCTTTGAATGTTTTTGAGATTGGAAATCTGATTATTTTGAGCTTAAGAATCTTGTAGGTGGTTGTCTGCATATGTAGGTAAGAATAGGGATTGATAACCTTGATTGTGCACAACTTATTATGAGTTTGTTTGTGTGATTTGAATCTAATTTTCATCTAGTAGATAAAGGAATAGAATTCATGTATATATTATGTTATAGTGTTTTTATAGGTCTTAAAATAGGTATAGGCTAACCGTACATGGTTTCTCATTTGAAAATATATCCATTGCTAACAAAAGGAGTAAAAAAGATAATAACACCAAAATTGGGACACTAACACCATGGGGTGCTATTTTCTAAATTATGGAACTAGTGTTTAAGTGGTAGAACCTAAGGCACCAGGGGCCAAGATGTTAAAATAAGGATTTATGATTACATTAGGGATGTTTTGGGTGTATGTGGCCTACACAAAGGTTGGATAAGTGTTTAAATATGTCCTAAGATAAGTCTAAGGATAAGTTAGGGAGGGGTGGTCTCAAATAACACTCTTATCACTCAAGTCTCATTTTTATATGATTACATTTCCTCCTTTATTCTATAAATGCAACAAATAAAAATGACTAAGATAAAGGAAAAATAAGCATACTAGACTTACCTAAGAGGCAAAGCATATGAATCTATATTTGAGTATGTGAATCATGATCCATTATGTATCCTAAAAATAAAACATTAATAGATAAGTCCTTAAGAAATATAAAAAACAAATACAAAATTAATTAAAGAGATAAGAGAGAGGAAAGGAATGAATAAACCCCACTAGCTATGTGAATCAATGCATAAACTTGGTGATAACCTATGTGTGTGAGTTTATATAGTGATAAATCAATGAATAAATTGGACTAAGATGATGGATTTCTCAATTCCCATGTGTGGGTGGTGTATGTAATGGGAATTGCATCATATCTACAAATCAATCCTAGCTCAAAGAAGACAAATCCTACTTACACTTATGATTGGGGATACATTAGATAATCAGGGTCATGACCAATATGTATCCACTAAACCTAGCCAAGGGATCTCTTACCACAAATAATATCACTAGGAAGGGTTATAAAGCCTCCAGTTAAGAAAAACTATGTAGTAACCCTAACTAGGTCCTATGTTTTCATATTCATTAAACTAATAACAAGTAAATCAAAGTTTAATCTAGTTCTCACCAAAAATTGTGGCATAAAGTGGGGGTTTGTAAACATAAAATTAAACATGCATAAGATAATCCTATTTAAGCTATGTATAGGAAAAAACTTAATGCATAGAGGGAGAAATATATTCAAAAGCCATTACTTATGCTACCTATATCTACTAAAGAGAGGAGAAAAGTTAGAGATACTTACCTTGAAGATAAAACCATCAAGACTCAATCTCTCCCTTGGCTAAAGGTTCTTCAAAAGAGGTTATTGTGGTTTTTAAGGATCATTAAGAAAGGCCAAAGAATCCAAGACATATCCATAATAAAAGATTATTCTCCAAGCATAAACCCTAAGCTAAGACTCCTCAAGTAGAATGGTAGAACATATTATAAAGAAGTGCAAATGAATAATTAAATCTTGTTGTCTCTCTATGAATGGAAAAATGGATTTGTTTATATAGGTGGATCTAACCCTAAACCCTTTTGACAATTTAGGCTGATAAGGTTGACTTGGTCTACCTAGTATTGAAATTGGAAAAAACTAACTAGGTTATGAACTATGTCAGCCATGGGTCAACCTAGCTCCTAGTAAAATTTGTCAATAAAAATACAAGGTTGATGTGGCCAACTATGTCATGCAAACTACTAAAAAGTGGTTTAGGCTAGGGAAAGGGCTAATGAATATGGTAAAAGGCTAGAGGAGCATTAAAAAATAGAGGCAAAGATTAAGGGAATGGTTTTTAGGGGGCAAGTGTGTAGATATCAAGTGGCCAAAAGGGACAACAATTTTGTGAAGCATCAAAGGTTTTCCCACCCCTTTCTTAGTGCACCCCTTAAGGCATTCACTAAGAGATATTAACACTCAATGGGTTCCTAAAAGATATAAAGCATCAGTGATTGATATAGTTTTTTAAATATTATGTATACACATTTGCCCAACTTGAAGCTAATCATGTGTCATGTAGGTTCAATAGGGGATGTTACTTTGAAAAATAACATAGTAACACACAATTTTGAATCTAAAATAAGTTCTAATATTTTAAATCATAAAATAATTGAAAGTAAATGATTGAAAGGGAAATAACTAAAAAATTAAATGTAATGTATACCTTAACTTACCTTTATCATTGTATGGTTATCTTTTATATTTGTATATTTGATTATGGAGGGCACATAGACTAGTTTAGACAAACCCAAGGATATAAAACTAAATAACAAAAACAAAAAAATGTAGGAAAGCAAAGATAATTGGTGTTATGTGGATAAGATTTACGTATAAATTTATTAATTTGGGGTGACAAGTGCTATGTTAGACCAAATGACCAAGTCAAAATTTTAGATTAAATTAGGTAAATGAAAAGACAAGGCTATTGAATATCAAAAAATTCAAACAAGTAAACATTATGTAAGAAAAGAAAACTTACCAAATCAAACCAAGGATACATGTCAAAAAGATGGTAATCAAACATAAATGAAAAATTAGTAACAATCCTTACTTAAACAAAGATAGGCAAACAAAATGGTAAAACAACATTGATGAGTGAGAAGTAATAATCCTTACTCAATCATCAATGGAAAAGTACATAAAAAGGAAAACAACATTGATGAGTGATAAGTAACATGACAACCTCACTCAACAATGGAAAAAGTAAATGAAAGTAGAAACAAATTTAGGTGCTTGAAAAAAGGGTAGTACAACAATGAAAAATGGTAAAATAAATCAAATTACATCTATAAATGTAGAGATATGGTGTAAAAAAGTAATCCATAATTGATCAAACATGTTGCTTTGATCTAGAGATAGATAAAAATGAAACAAACTAGTTCTAGCATGTTTTTAAGATGTGAATAAGAGGGAATATGGAAGAAGGGAAAATATATTTAGAATCAAAATTTACCTATAAAGGGGGAAATTAAATGGGTGGAGGGTAAAATTAAACATAAACCAAGGAAGAGGAACTCTTTATCGAAGTCAAGACACTCAAATTAGGTTTGTCAAATCAAGAAGAATTTCAATCTTAAGGATTCTGAATAACTTCTCCTAGCCACACAAGTCTTAGGTTAATAAATGAAGTATGTAGGTCATCCTATGAAGGCTATATGCATGAAAATTAAAATGGACCTACCTTCCAATAATGTGTTCCCCATTCCTCAAGACCCCTTATAAATTTTCTCATCTATTGATAAGATTAGGTACTTACATGAGAAAGTAGGTAGCACGATAAAGTTTGTTGAATTCTCCTATTCCAATCTACTAGCCTACTGAAACCCAATGGACCTTGGCTCTAGTGTGAGGCCAACTATGTACTTTGAGCTTCAATTAGAGATAGGAGATGTACTTATAATAATGTATTTTGGTGTGATCTTGACCTTTGAGATTTTTATTTGCCTTTTATATATCATTTCTTTTTTGTTTCAAATGATGTGACTTTTTACCTTTTTTATGGTTTTTTATATTCCTCCTTCATATGGATTCATAAGACCAAACATGGGTGATAAATATGACTTTAATTTGAATACTTAGAACTTGGTTTCTAAGAGAGATATTAGAGAGCATGGTGTCTAAGAGTCTCATAAATGTAGGTGAAATACAATTTCTATCTTGAATTCAACCTTATGTTATCCAATGTGGATCTAAAGGAAAGGAAATCATTATGAATAAAACATGAAACAATTTGAATTACTTCAAATTAAAAAAAAGGTTATAAAGGGGAAAAAATAGATATAAATATAGTAAAGTGTGATTCCTTATCATAAGAATGAAGGAAATTTAAGAAAACATGATAACACAGGTTGTTATGAAAATTTCATCTATCAAAAGAATTAAAATCTAAATTTGAGAATAAGGATAAAAAACTCATAACCATTTCAAAATAAATTTTATACAAGGAGTGAAAAGATGGTGATTTTATAAGGAATTCTAGGTCCTATCCATGGTATTACACTCTAACTCATAAAATATAAATCCATGAGAGTGTACAAATCATGTGAAAAAAAAATGGGATAAGAAAAATATGGTATTTGTGAGGAAGGCTAGGTCCTATCCATGGTCTTACACTACAACTCACAAAGAGAAAACCAAGGTGTGAAAAAAAGTGTATAGAAAGTATGAAAATAAAGAGAAGAAAATCATGAGGAAGAATGGGTCCTATTTTTGGTTTTATAATGTAACTCATAAGAAAAAGGGAAACCAAAAGACCAAAAAGAAGGATTAAGGTTTGTGAAAATAGATAACTATTGCAGAGGGTGAGACCTGTGTAAGTATCTTGTAAAAAGTGTTAGATAAAGAGCATATATATATATATATATATATATAAATGAAAAATAAGGGAATGATTTAGGAAAAATATTTCTTGAGGAATTATGCATTGGTGGTTTCTCTGAAAATATAACCTTCATTATTTTGAAGGTGATAGATACTTGGACCAAGAATATATTTGACTAAATAGGGTCCCCACCATTTTTGGGTGTATTTTCATTCTGTCATGAGTGTATTCTAATTTAAGGACAAAATCACCAACATTAAATGTTTTAAATTTAACTCATTTATCATGTTGTTTGGCAATACGATACTTCTATTGGTGATTATGTTATAAAGTAGAAAGATAATGTTCGTCAAGGAGATTGAGAGAATGAAGGTGAGTTACATGTATATCTTCATAGGGTATGATATCATTAAGAGAGATATGAAGATAGGGAAGCTCAACTTATAATAGGAGGAGTGGTTCTAAACCATAAACTAGAGATAATGATGTTGCCCTAGTGGTAGTGCATATGATAGTGCAATAGGCCCAAAAAGTAGGATAGAGATGAAGGTGTTAGTTCATATAGGTTTCACAAAATGTATTTTGGATAATTTTATTAAGAATTTTATTGGTGGCCTTAACTTGGTAATTACATTGTGGATCATAATATGTGAATAATTTGTGATTGATTTTAAATTTAGCACAGATCTTTTTAACATCTTTATTTTTAAAATTACCACTATTATCTAAATTGATAGTATGTGGGACACCAAAGTGGTAAATGATTTGATTAAGGATGAATTTGGATATGGTGGTATAGGTGACATTAATGAGGGACATAACCACAACCCATTTGGTTAAATATTTTGTGGTTGTGATTCTAAATACATACCCATCTTGAGATTGATGTAATTTTCCTATGAGATCTAATCCCCACATGAAGAATAGCCAAATAGATTCTATGATTTGAATCTTGAGTGGAGGTGTATGAATGAGATCATCATGGAACTATAAAGGAGTAAAAATTTTATCAAGTTAGATGGCATCATTTTCAAGAATGGGACAAAAGTATCCCATATATAAGCATTTTAAAGTTGTAGCATGTCCACTATAGTATCCATCGCAAATGCCCCCATGTACTTGTTCCAAAAGAGGAGGAACCTCATATTTAATAACACAATAGAGAAAGGTTCCTTAAACATTGTGGTAATATAGAATGTTATATCAAAATACATACTTAAAATCTTGTTTACAAATGTGAGTCTTTTCACAAGAATTGAGGTTGGGAAGATAAATTTGGTGTTCTAGAAATTGAATGATGTATTTATACCATGGGATTTTTTGAATGATGATAGACTCAATTTGGTAGATAATTTAATATTATGGTTGAATAAAATATGAATATTTTATTATTTGGATAAAAAAGTGGGATCGATAAGAACTTGGTATAGATGAAAAAGAGATGTTGAAGATGTAAGGGAATAAATAATAGAATTTTGATCTTGAGGGATAGGTTAGATAGTGAAATAAGTAAAGTATTTGGTGATATTGGTTACAATTTTATGATAATAAATGAGATTCTCACGTTTCTATTGGTAATCACCATTGAATTAGATGCAAATGAGTTGGGAGTTGCCTAAATCATGCAAGTATTGGATATCTAAATCAAGGGTGGATCTAATGACTAATATTAAAGCTTCATACTCTACCATGTTGTTAGTGACATCAAATCTTAGGTGAAAATATAATGGGATGATTTTTCCAAGAGGGCTCATAAGGATACAACCTTCCATATATCTTTGAAGTAATTTAGTGCCATCAAAATGAAGGGTCCAAGTATCTTCATATAAATTGACATTAATTTTAGGAAGTTCTTTGATAACTCCTTTTGGTTTAGTAGTATTATGGAAGTTATCAAAATCATCTAGATTACTTACTTCTAGGTCAATAATGAAATTATGAAAGTAATCTTTAAGGGATATGGATTAGTTAAGACCTTAAATATAGAGAATATTTTGATCATGAAGACTATCTTGAAGGTGGTTGATATCTAACATAGGAGCTATGATAAGTTGATTAACGATGGTTTATCCTTTGACAACTTTTTGATTAATAATTCAAAGATCAAATTCCATAATAAGGACCATCCACTTGCAAA
Source organism: Torreya grandis (assembly GCA_037957365.1). Classification (NCBI taxonomy): domain Eukaryota; kingdom Viridiplantae; phylum Streptophyta; class Pinopsida; order Cupressales; family Taxaceae; genus Torreya; species Torreya grandis. The sequence goes on along the minus strand of JARHVA010000365.1, from coordinate 4,933,780 downwards.
TTCTATCTTCAATAAGAAATAATCTAGATAATAAGTGATGAAGGGGATTGCAATGGATGATAACATAAGTGGTTTGATAAATCATATAATGTAGAAGTTTTTTAGTGGAAAAATATATGGTGAGGCAATCATGTTTGAATTTTGTGTAACATTTATCATAATCAATTAGGCATCAATTAATATAGTAGATGGCATATTCTCTTCTAGTATCATATTATTAGGTAAGCATTTACCCAACTGATATGGGTGTAGAAAAGGTATATATGATCAAAGGTCAATCATTTGAAAGGGATGAAGAGTAGGTGGTTGAAATAATTATTATTTCATATTATCCAATGATTTTTGGTAGGGATATGTCCATTCTAAAACATTACTATTATGGTCTTAATTTACACCCATGGAAAGAATTCTTCAGTCTCCCTCCAAATAAGCCATAAAATGGGAATAACCTTAGGATGTGGGTTTCCTATGGTGAGGTTGAGCCTCTAGAGAAGGCCATTTTCCTTTGGATCTATCACCTAAACTAATCTATAGCCTGGAAAATGGAGAGAAATAAATAGTAATACATGAAAACATGTAAAATAGGTGATGCACCAATATTTTAACACTTATACTTACACAAGACACACTATCATACACTTTCAAGACTACTAGATATCAATTCATTCACTTTTTGATCAACTTCCACATAATTATTTCACTAAAAGGAAAGGACTAGCTATTAATCTAGAATGGGAGGGTAGTTTTTCACTTCTAAACTAATCAACAAACTATATATTACACTTAAGATGACTGTTGGGAGATACAAAGCACTTCATGAAGGTAAGAAAACTTAGACAGAGGTAAGGAAAACATACATTAGCTTAACCACATCAATGAATTCATAATACACACTTAGATTCAACTTGAAAATGGAGGAATTCAATCTTTTTTTACATAAAATAGGTTTTACAATACAAATTTGGCATAGCCTGGGCAAGCAAAAAGCATAAGAGTATTTGTCTCCAAAAAATGAGAATTTTATCAAGTACTTTTCAAGGAGAAGAAATGAGGAATATATATATATAAATGGGGGAGAGAGAGGAAAATGAGAAAAATACATTAATGAATGAGGCCCAACTAATTTTGATTGATTAACATTGATTTAAGGATGTTGAGTCATGATTCACGAGGAAGCAAAACATCCAAAGACTCTAGAACTTCACTAAGTGCTCCATTATCTTCCTCAACCTCCAACCTCTCCACCATGCTTTATCTTGGTAATTTCTTCACACTATCTGATAGTCACTTGAGCATGTTCACTAATGTTCCTTCTAACATTTCTTACACAACCTTAATTTTACAATTACTCCTAAATATTGAATATAGGCTCATCATAAATGAAAACCAATCACAATTATTGGTTTTCATGTAGCTATAATTTCAAATGAGGGTTTATAGGATAGGGTTTATCAAACTTAGACAAGACATAAAACCTAAATCTAAAAGACATTAATAAACTTAGTAGATATTTAATGGAATTTAGTTAAACCTATAGGGATTGCTCCTGGTTACTTAGATCATGTTTGATCTTGCATTTATATATTCTACCTACTCAGGGTGGTAAAATCTTTGGCTCTAACATGTCTTCCTTCATGGATTCCTTTCAAGATATTTATTTATTTTTAAAACTTGACCATTGTAAAATTGGACATGTGTTCACATCCTATGTCTTCTAAAGATTTTATCAAATATGTTTCATTGATTCTCATGAGAGTCTTTTATCTTTGAATTCATCATCAACTATCGATTTTTTATATTCCCTCTAGATGGTGCCACTTATCAGTCTTATGTTGATCTTTGTCCTGACCCCCAAAAAATCAACACTTGGTGATATCATGTTCCTCCTATGGGCCCCATTGTCAGTTCTAGCAATTATATGTTCTTATGTCATGTGGTGACCTTAAATTCAATCTGAGACCCTTGAATTTTCTACCTTTGATCCTTACCATAAATTTTCTCAAAATTTATCATGATTGAGACACTTATCATCTTCACATTCATTATTGGGATCCTTTAAATCTTTGACCTCGAGCTCACCATTGATCTTTTATTACACTATCAAACATGCATCATCAATCTATTTGATCTAGTGACCTCATTATATTGCTTGTGAATAATATATATTTTAATTGAGTTCTTGAGATCTTTATATTTATCAAACCTACTTTCAACCTAGAGCTTGTTAAGTATTTTTTAATCCAAATGGATATTCTTCATGGATTTAAATTGATATCCCTATGCACATCTCACACTACTAGATTACTTTTAAATTCTTGTATCTTGAGATAGAAAGCTCATCAAGATACCCAATTTATAGGAGATGATCATGGCTTACAATAAATCATGCTCATGTAACTATCCAACCTTGGATGCCTTCCAAATGAATTTGCCAAATACATAACCAAACTGACCTATTTATTCCTGCATGATGTGCGTGATGGTCTGGTCCCTTAAGATTTCCAAATTCACACTTTAAGCTTCATTAAAGTGTTTAAAAGGATTTGCTAGTGACCTTATATTTTCTTTAGTTATTTCATCTCCTTCCATGGTATCACTCCTTAATCAAGACTTTGTTCAACTCCTTACCTTAGCTCTAGGTAAATTTTGGTATGTAGACCAAATTTGGCCAACATATTTTCTGACTTAGCTAGGAAGCATGCCTACTATGCTTAAGAACTAGATTATTTACATAATTTTTGAACTTAATGATAAATATAATTATGAATTTAGGAACCTTTTGACTTTAAACAAGATAACTATTCCACCAAGACAAGGAAAGAAACACATAAAATAGGCAAACTACTCTAACAAAAAAAGTGTGCAAATAGAGCACTTATTTGGGACAAAACACAAGAAAACTAATGTGATAGAACAACACTTAGAGTAAAATAGACAAACTAATTATGTACAGGGAACTCAACTTCCTTAATAGCCACATTTCATATGTATCCCATTAATTAGGATAGGAATCTTTTCACCATCCATATTTATAAGTAGGAAGGCATTGTGGGACTTGCAACTAGAGATTGTGTACGGACCACTCTAGAGAGAGTTAAAATTTATATGCCTTCCTAGATTATCTCTATTTTCATCCCACTTGAGGAAAAAATCTCCCTCTTTAAAACCTCTTGAATAATCTCTTTTGTCAAAATTTCTCTTAACTTGTGCTTGATGGGCCTCCATGGATAACATGGACTAGTTCTAAACCTCTTACATCTCTATAAGCTCAGCATATCTGACATCCATTGGCTCATTCTCCAAAAACGCAAATTGATAAATTAATTCTAAAGTAGGAAACTTAATAGAAATAGGTAATCTTTCTTTCTTACCATATACTAACTTATTTTGAAAATTAACTATTAATTTTCTATAAGTGATCTTATCAACCCATAGAGATGATTTCAAATTGAGATACCATGACCTAGAATTATCTTCAATAGTACTTCTTATGATCTTCAATAGGTTATTATTCATGGACTAAATAAGACAATTTACTTGTGGGTAGTACTTTGATGAAGTTCTGAGATAGTTGCCATGTTGAACTACCTATTGTCTAATCCTAGTTCCCATAAAGGCCATAACATTATACAAAATAATGGTTAAAGGAACTCCAAATCTAGTAAGCAAACCTTCATATAAATCAAGAACATTGAATTCATTTTATTCATTTAATTCTACTAATTCTATCCATCTAGTGAAGTAATTTGTAGTAGTGAGGATCCATTTATGACCTACACTTTAAGGGGGATTAATGAGACTAATAAATTCTAAACCCCATTAGAAAAAAGACTGGTCCACTACAATTAACTAGAGAGGTAAGGTTGTAAGCTTCATTTTTCCTACAAACATAGCACACTATTTGTGCTTTCTAACCCATGCATGATAATAACCAAATAGGCCAAGCCAATAATATCCACCTCTCATATCTTAAGGGTTGTGGTTTTTGTACAATAGTTGCCTCCACCATGTCCATTATGGAATTGCTCAATCAATCTCTATGTTTGTCTTGTCTCTATACACCTTAACTTTTAAAGACTTAAATGAGGGGGATAAATACCATCCTAATTATATATTACCATGTCACAAAACTAGCTAGAAGGTGAGGTATGATCAGTTGCAAACTCTTCATCATTTAACACCATAACCACCCCATTAGCTTCTTTCAAGTCTTGGACTAGATGCTCACAAAGTCCTTTGCCTCTCACCAACTTAGTGACCTTGATCTCCACATCATACTCCATTAAATTTATTATCTAACCAGTTCCTTTCTCATTTATGTCTTTGTTCAAGAGAAAATCCTTGATATTTATATGGGAAACCATCAAGTGTATCTTATTATTAAAAAATAAGTATCTAAATTTATTGAGAGACCTTATAACTGAAAGTATGTGTTTTTTAGAATAAGAGTACCTTGTTTCATGTTATTCTAAGCTTGAATAAATAAGGCTATTATCTATTCTAAAGCCTCATGATTCTTTTGTATAAGGATGCTTGAAATGGTGTCCATGTATAAGATGAAATCCTTTGTGAAATCTTGGTTTATGAGTGTAAGATCACTAGCTATGTCTTTCTTAATCTTTTCAAAACTCTCTACTCCTTGCTTGGACTAGCTAAAACTTTGACTCTTATTTAGCATGGCTATAAGTGGTTTAGATAAAGTGGAAAAATATGAGATATATCTTCTTATGAAATTGATTTTCCTTAAGAAGCTTTATAAAGACTTCTTGTTTTTGTGAAAAGAGAGTAAAAGAATTGAATCTATCCTATCAGGATCTATGCTCATACCATATTTGAAATCACATGACCAAGAAGCTTACCTTACACATTTCTTGGGATTTAGAGATAACCCAAATTGCCTACACCTTTCAAATACTTGTTTGAGGTGAACCATGTTCTCACCTACACTCTTTGAGAACATTGTTATGTCATCTAAATAAACAAGTAAAAACCTATTAAGAAGGCCTTGAAATTACATATCCATGGACATATAAAATGTTACTATAGCATTGGATAAACTAAAGGAAAAATTTATATATGCAAACATCCCCCAATTTATGGTGAAGTTTATCATAAATTGGTCTTCCTCCTTGACCAAAATCTGATTGTAGCCAATATATCCATACAACAAAGAAATTTTTTCTAAACCTGCAACTAGTTGTAGAATTTTTTCCATATATGGAAATGGATAGTGATATTTAAGGGAAGCCTTGTTCAAATCTCAAAATTCAACATACAGTTTAATATTACCATTATTTTTTTGTACAAGGACAAGGTTTTCCACCCAAGTTGAGTACTTGTTTGGAAATACTATGGCTTATGAAGCTCAGTTCTCATAAAAGTATCAAACTTTGGGTTGATAGGCCTTTATATTTATCTTACTATCTTGGTTTCATATTTTAAATCAATAGTGTATTGGGTTAGACTTGGATCAAATCCCTTGAGATCACCATATTTCCATGCAAACACATCAAAAAATCTTGAACACAACTCAATGTAAGATTCATTTTTTGTAGGAGTACATACCTTACCCATCTTCAAAATTTTACCATTTGTAATATCCACATTGGAATAGTGTTCCTCTTTTGTTGACAAAAAAGAATTATCCTTTCTCAAATAATCATATCCACTGAATATGTTTTCAAGTATGACCAATCCCATGGGAGTTTTATTTGTTTTCAACTACACAATCTAATCACCATACCACTATAAGAACTTCTCTTGATTTCTTGAATAAAATTTAGCTTCTTTTTGTAGGAACCTCATAATCTAATTGTCATATTTAAATATTTGCCAATTATCATGGTTATTAGGAATAAAGGGCCTTATAACCACCTTAATGTGTGACTAAACCTTTTCAATTTTGATATCATATGGGATACTGAATTGTGCCCCAATGGTGGCCAATATATTTGCATGTTTATTCTCATTTCTTGGTATGGATTTAATGTTAGAAGCCTAAAAATATTCAAGTAAGTCCCATACCATATGATTATATGAATTAAGAAATAGATTTTTGAGTATATTCAAACCTCTCACTTGGTGAAGTAAAATTTCACTATCACTAAAGACTTGTAAGGTGTTGACTTTCATCTTTCTAGCCCATTGCAAAACATGAACTAGTGCCTCATATTTAGAAACATTATGTGAACAACCAAACTAAAACTAAATAGAAGAGAAATAATTTTTCCTAGCTAGATAAATAAACAACATTCCATACTCAGTACCATGTTTATTCTTTGATCCATCAAAGTATAGTTACCATAGACCATCATTAGACTCATCAACCTTCATCATAGCTAGAATTGGTGCATCATTATCATGGAGGAAATAAACACCAAATCCCTCTTATTTAATTACCTTATAATAATCATGATCATGTAATCTATGGTCTCACTCATCAAGGAAAAAATCCAAAACTCCATATAAAGGTGATTCATTTTCCACTTCACTATCTTCTATTACCTCATCTTAGATGACATAGTTAGTATTCACAACACTTGGTATATATGGATCTAAATGTAAATGTGTTATGGGTTTATAATGTATTGTCACCTTGGTATAATACCTAGTTTTGAATAACAAATATTTCCAATCATCTAATAAATATCCTCTAATATTTTAGGTGAAGTCCCTTGATAGACACATGGAAAAATAAGGAGGTAAGTCCACTACAACTACATCCTATTGAATGGTAACATTGGGATAAACATGAAGTGTCAAATTCAAATATTTTATAATGCTTACTATATTTTTTAGGGACCCATATAATTAAAATAACCCTTTAGTGTTTGGCTCATAAATAAGACTAAGCTTATCTATAATTTTCTTAGGCATAATGGTGTTATTGGATCCACTATCCACCATATACTTATGAACCATAGTGTCACCAACTATCAAAGAGAGATAGAAAAGAGAAGTTTTAATTTATTTTACCTAAAATTAGTCCACCTTTGTCATATTACGGGTTTTATATAATTGTTTATTAGTTGACTGATCTAAATTAGTTAGGACAACAGCTTCTTTCTCAACAAGTTTTGGAGATAATTTGAGAGTTGAGAGCTCCTGAATGAGAATATCCTTTTATCTTGGAATATAAAAGGAATCCCAAATGATAATGATGAAATTAGTTTATTCATTTGATCCACTATAATAAATTTATCTCCACTAACCTTTGGTTGTACTTTCTAAACCATTGATTGTTCACAAACTAGGGGCATTTGAGAAACGTTTCCAATCTCTGTATTCTTATATTTATATATTATAGGGGTAACAAGTTGATATTTTATGATCTTGGGAAAAACATTAGGAGTAATTTAAACATAACTCACATCTTGAGATTCATTAATGGCTCTTATTTTATGTCTAGTTAGAGCTACAACCTAACCAGTTATATTATTAGTTTCACCAACTTGATTGAATGTAACACAATCATCCATTTTCCAATTCACTTTAATGGCATCAGGATACCATTGAACTTGTTGAGCCTCTCCTTATGGTTCCAAACCTATCTCTTGATATTGAACTCACTAAAGAGACAACTCTTCTTATGTCATTTGTGGTATAGTGATGTTTTATGAGACCAAAGCTTGGTTTTGAGCATCATTAAGGTGTGGCTACCATCTTGACTCTTGAATCAAGTTATTTTTAGGTGGTGTGGAAACAATAACTATATAAGAGGAAGGTGCATTAAGATCAAGGGATGCATATGGTTTAGCTTGAGTTATGGCTCCTTGTGGTTGGTAGGGTGGTCTATTTTCTCTAAACTCTTGATAAGGAGGCCTTTGTTCTATGTATGGCTAATATGTGGTTTGATTTTATTATTGATAAGGCCTATTAGGTTATTAATGATATCTATTGATTTGTACTAATTCATTTCAAAAATATTGTAACATACTTTTCAACTCTCTAATCTCATTAGCTTAACTAGAAGGGGCTAAAACGTGACCTTTAGGGGATGGAATATGAGCTAAAAAGGGAATTTGAGGGACTTGAGGGGGTGGATATGGTTTTAATTTAGGGAATATATGCATTAAAGGCCTTGGAGAGAATTTATTGGCTTGTATTAAGTTCTCTACTCTTAATGTAACTTTATAAGCATCTAATAGGGTGATTCCACCTATTGACTGTATCATCACACTGATATCATAGTTGAGGGCATTTAGATAGTACAAAAGGTATATTCTAGGGATGGTCTAATCAATGTATGTATCCTGTTCCATGTTTTTTGAAATTTGAGGTTAAAATCAGACATGAACTCATGAGGATATCTCTTTATAGTAGTCAACTATTCAACTAACGATAGGTGATCAGACTTGTCCTCAAATTGCCTAACTATGGACACCCCTGATTCATCCCATGTAGTAATGGAATTTAGTGGGAGATTCTTATACCACTATAATGCTTTTCCTTTAAAAATAAACAACAAGTAGTTTAATATCTACATTGTCTTGAATAATATTATGAACTGAACAAAGGTTGGAAACATCTTGGATGTGATCAATAAAAATTGTTTAATCTTCTCTTGAGAAGAATGAGATACTCTTAAGGATAGATATAGGAATGTCATCAAAATGGACTAAATTTAGTGGACTACCCCTATTGAATGGGGTAAACACTTGATTCTTGAAGGCCATTTGGATAGTTGGGATTACACTACTTAAGACAATAGGATCATCGAGAGATGAATATTTCTTATGAGGATAAGGTCTTGTCCTAATAAACCTTACAATTTTATATGAAATAGAAGGCAAATCAATAAATTCAAGAGGAATACCTTTACTTTCTGACCTTGTAGTAATCTTTGGTATGATATTTTTGCTTGGATGATGCTATGAATTACATAATTTGAGAAAAAAATCTTTTGATGAGGATGGATGTCTTACTTGATACAAATACTTCTCCTCAACTCCAAACTTTAGCTATGCCAAGGATGATGGGTCCCATTGGACATGCATAAACTATTGTGGTCTTATTTTTCACCCATAGAAAGAGTTATTCAGGCTCCCTCTAACTAAGCCAAAAAATGGGAATAACCTTAGGATGTGGGTTTCCTATGGTGAGATTAAGCCTTTGAAGAAGGATCGCTTCCTTTGGATATATCACCTAAACTAATATCTAGCTTTTAAAATGGAAATAAATAGATAGTAATGCATGAAAACATATAAAAAAAGGTGATGCACCAATATTTGAACACTTATAATTGCATAAGACACACTATCAGACACTTTCAAGACTACTAGATATCACTTCATTCACTTTTTGATTAGCTTCCACATAAGTATTTCACTAAAAGGCAAGGACTAACTATTAATCTTGTATGGGAGGGAAATTTTCCACTTCTAAACTAATCAACAAACTATATATTGCACTTAGAATGACTTGTGGGAGATACAAATCACTTCATGAATGTGAGAAATATCAAATAGAGGTAATGATAACATACATTGACTTAACCACATCAATGAATTCATAGGACACACTTTAATTCATATTTCAAATGGAGGAATTCAATCTTTTATTGCATCAAATAGGTGTTACAGTACAAATTTGGCATAACCTAGGCAAGCCAAAAGTATAAGAGTATCTATCTCCAAAAAATGAAAATATCTCAAGCCATTTTCAAGCAGAAGAAATGGGGAATATATAAAAAAATGGGGGAGAGAGGGAACTAAGAAAAATTAATTAAAACCATTAATTAATGAGGCTTAACCAATTTTGATTGATTAACATTGATTCGAGTATGTTGAATAATGATTTACAAGGAAGCAACAACTTCCAAAAACTCTAAAATTTCATTAAATGTTCTACTATCTTCCTTAACCTCTAAAATCTCCACCATGCTTGATATTAGTACTTTATTCATGCTATCAAATAGTCACTTGAGCTTGTTCACTAGTGTTCCTTTTGACATTTCTTACATAGACATAATTATTCCATTACTCCCAAATCCTGAATATAGGCTCATCGTAGATGCAAACCAATCACCATTATTGGTTTTCATGTAGCTATAATTTTAAATGAGGGTTTATAGTCTAGGATTTCTTGAACTTGGATAAGATGTAAAACTTATATCTAAAATACCTTGAGTAGATTAGTAGATCTTTAATGGAATTTAGGCAAACTTATAGGGCCTAATCTTAGTTACCTAGATCATGTTTGATCTTGCATTTATATATTCTACTTGCTCAGGGTGGAGAAATCTTTGGCTCCAACATGTCTACCTTCATGGATTCCTTTTAAGTTTCTTATGTTATTTTAAAACTTGACCATTGAAAACTTGGACACATGTCTTCATCCTATATCTTCTATAGATTTGATCAAATCTATCATGTTGATTCTAATAGGAGTCTTCTATCTTTGACCTTCATTATCAATTGTAGATCTACTATATGCCCTTTATATGGTGCCACTCATCAGTCTCACATTGATCTTTGTCCTATCCCAAAAAAAATCAACACTTGCTGATCTCACATGACTCATATGGGCCCCATTGTTAGTTCATATGATTGGATACACTTATGCCATGTGGTGACCTTACATTCAATCTTAACCCTTTGAATTCTCTACCTTTGATCCAAAATATTGATATGCTTGGAAGTTTCCATGATTGAGATAATTGGCATCTTCACATTCATCCTTGGGATCCTCTAACTCTTTGACCTCAAGATCATTGTTGATCTTTGATTACATGATTAAACATGTACCATTGATCTATTTGATCTACTGACCTCATTAGATTGCCTACACACCATAGATATTTTACTTGAAATCCTGAGATATTGACACTTGACCTTGAATTCAACCTAGAAATTGTTAAGGATTTTTAAATCCAAATGGATTTTCCTCATGGATTTAACTTGATGTCCCTATGCATGTCTCACACTTCTAGATTAATTTTAAAATCTTGTATCTTGAAATAGAAATATCATCAAAATACCCAATTTGTAAGAGATGGTCATGGTTTACAATACATCATTCTCATTCAATTATCCAACCTTGGATACCTCCCTTGTCAAATTCACAACCAAATTGATTTTTGTATTCCTACATGATGTGTATGATGGTCTTGTCCCTTAATATTTCAAAATTCATACTTTAAGCTTGCTTAAAGTATTTTAAAGTCTTTTCAAGTGACTTGATATTTTATTGAATTTTATTATCTCCTTCTTTCATGGGATCAATCCTTAATCAGGGCTCTATTTAGCTCCCTACCTTAGCTCTAGGCAAATTTTAGTATGTGGCCAAATTTGGCCAACAACTACCTTTCTTAAGAAGAGAATTGATAGAATAGATATGATAAACATTTTGAGGATGAATCATCTAATTTAACCAAGTTTACTGAGGTAAGTTTGAATGTTTAAAATGGATCAAGGGATGGGCATGTTTACAATAACATCAATCTTGAAAGGTTCAAAATCAATGCCACAGAGAGAGACTAAGAATCCTAATAGTTTTCCATATGTGACATCAAAAACACATTTGTAAGGATTTAGTATAACTTTATATTTAATAAGGTGGTCAAATATGTTGGCAAGCTCAGAAAGATGAGTCTTGTGATATTTAGATTTAGCAATGAGGCCATCTAGATAAGTTTCTACAATTTTGTGAATAAGATCATGAAAGATATGATTCATTGCCTGTTGATAGGTAGCTATGGAATTTTTAAGGCCAAAGGGAATTTTAACATAGAAATAGGTGCCCCATTTTGTGGTTAAAGTTGTATTATGTTAGTCTTTAGGGGTAATCAGAATTTGGTTATAGCCCAAGAAACCATCCATAAGAGACACCATTTCATAACCAGCTATGAAATTGACAATGACATCTATTGAAGGTAAAGGGAAATTGTCTTTGGGACAAGCAAGATTAAGATTATGGAAATCAATGCCAATATGAATGACCATGGTGACCTTTTTTTTAATAGGGACTATGTTAGAACCCATTCAAAATAGTCCATGGGTTTGATAAACTTAGTATCAATAAGTTTGATAATTTTTTTATGGCATAAGGTGGAAACTTTAGGTGGAAAATTTAATTAATTTTAGTGCATAGGTTTGCCATCAAGATAAGTGATGATATTATGCACCATAATTCTAGGGTTAATACCTAGCATGTATTCATAAGACCAAGTAAATATATCACAATATTTATTAAAAAACAAGCTAAATGTTGGGGATCAACCAACAATGGATTACACTTATGAAAACAATGAATGCGGAAATAAATCAGATAGATAAGTAACTGAAATGATAAATAGCACAGAACAAGATATACAAGAAAACACCCTGAAAACTTGTATTAAAAACTCTTTACAATAGGAATATAAATGAAGAACTTTGTTCTTCCACACCTCTCTCAGATGCACACAAGATCTCTCACTAGATCTCTATTCCTCAAGAGCTCTCTCTAAAGTACAGTCCTTCAAACATTCACAATGTTCTACTCGTACTCTATTACACTCTCTCATCATCTTACAATAGCTTAGAAGATCTCTCCTACATATAGAAATAGGAAACTTGAGCATGCTCTTACAACAAACAGTTAAGCCTCTTCAACAAGGGCTCTAAAAATAATATTGCTAACAATAGAGACGCGAGCTTGAGTCTACAACTCAAACTCATCATGCAAACACTCGCTTCTGTCCTTGGAAATAGCTTTCTGGATACGCAGGTAACCGACGTCGGTTCCTGCCTGTTCGCCTGTGACCGTCGCCGGCCGACCATACTGCCGATGTCGGTGCCTCTGACCTGCAACTGACCGACGTCGGTCGCTCCTGACCGACGCCGGCGTCTGTGTAGACCTGAACCTGTTTGTCTATGCTCCTTGGTGAAGCTTTTAGCTCCACATACCTAACAATCTCCCACTTGGAGATAAACCAGCTGCACCAATACCTGTACAGCAAGATCTTCTAGCTCCTCCATCTTCAACTCAATTATGAAGACCAATAGAAGTTGAATGAAGATTCAACTTCTCCTTAGTAACCGGCTTTGTTAGCATATCAGCAGGATTCATGTCTGTATGGATCTTCTCCAGCTTCAACTCACCATCTTCCAATACCTGCCGTATGAAGTGGTACCTTAGCTGTATGTGCTTGGTTCTAGAATGAAAAGCTGAGTTCTTTGCCAAATGGATTGCGCTTTGACTGTCACTATGCAATCTGCAACTCCCATGCTCCCTTCCAAGCTCTTCCATGAACCGTGTCATCCATATCATCTCCTTGCTAGCTTCTGTAGCTGCAATGTATTCTGCTTCTGTAGTTGACAAGGCTACAACCTTCTGCAACTTAGAAATCCAACTAACTATCGTTCCACCTACAGTAAAAACATAACCTGTAGTGCTCCTCCTGCCATCCAAATCCCCTGCCATATCTGAATCTACATAGCCATGTAGAGACGTATCTGAACCTCCATAGCATAAGTGTCTGCTGCTGGTTCCTCTCAGATATCTAAGGATCCATTGTACTGCTTTCCAATGTTCCTTTCCTGGATTGGCCATATACCTGCTTACTACTCCCACTGCTTGGGCAATATCTGGTCTAGTACACACCATTGCATACATCAAACTTCCTACCGCGGAAGAATATGGAACCTTGTTCATGTACTCTACCTCATCATGTGAATTGGGACATTGTTCTTTACTTAACTTGAAATGTCCTGCCAAAGGTGTGCTTACCGGTTTCGCATCCTGCATGTTGAACCATTTCAACACCTTGTCCACATAATCTTCTTGAGACAATATCAACCTGTGATTTTCTCTGTCTCTCTTAATGCTCATGCCAAGGATTTTCTTAGCTGCTCCCAAATCCTTCATGGCAAACGTTTGAGCTAACTTTACTTTAAGCTCTAAGATATCCTGCATGTGAGACCCTGCAACCAACATGTCATCTACATACAACAATAGAATAATGTATCTACCGTTATCAAATCTCTTAAAATATACACAATGGTCTGATTGACATCTACTGAAACCATGCTCAGTCATAAACCTGTCAAATTTCAAGTACCATTGCCTTGGAGCTTGCTTGAGGCCATACAAGCTTTTCTTTAACCTGCACACTAGTTTCTCCTTACCCTTGACTTCAAAACCTTCTGGCTGTTCCATGTAAATTTCTTCATCTAAATCTCCATGAAGAAATGTTGTTTTAACATCTAGCTGCTCGAGATGCAAATCCTCAAAAGCAACCAAAGACAGTACAACCCTTATAGAAGTCATCTTAACAACTGGAGAAAAAATCTCGCCAAAGTCAATACCTGGCTTTTGTGCAAAACCTTTTACAACCAATCTGGCCTTGTATCTCATCTGACCATCCTCACCTTCCTTCAACCTATAAGTCCACCTGTTCTTCAGTGTTCTCTTACCAGCTGGCAATTCAACCAAATCCCATGTTTGGTTCTCTCTTAAGGACTCCATCTCCTCAACCATGCCATGCTCCCACTTACTCCTGGACTCCACCTGTAAAGCTTCTTCAAAACTTTCTGGTTCTCCACCATCGGTTAGCAATAAATAATATAAAGAAGGAGAGTATCTAATTGGAGGCTTACTTACCCTTTCAGACCTCCTGATTGGTGTCTTGGACTCGTTTTCCACAATCTGTCCACCCAAATTTTCTGATAGTGACCGACCTCGGCCACCTGTAGACCTGTTACTAGCCGACGCCGGTTCTTCCTGGCCGACGCCGGTGCCTGGTCTGCTGACGTCGGTCTCTGTATGACTGACATCGGTTTTTGTATTGCCGACGCCGGTGCCAAACCTGCCGACGTCGGTCTCTGTGTTTTCCTGTAAGTGATTATTTCTTTTTCCCGCGAGCTCATTTTGGACCATAACTTCGTCCAACTCATTATTGCTCTGCCCAGCTTGATCTAGCTTCCTTGTCTGATCACTGTACATCACTCTTTCATTGAAAACAACATCACGGCTCCTAATTACCTTGTTAGTTCCTAGATTCCAAAATCTGAAACCAAAATCATCTGAGCCATAGCCTATAAACGTGCACCTCATAGACTTAGCATCAAGCTTTTTTCTATTTTCCTTATCTATGTGCACAAAGGCTTCACAACCAAAAACTTTGAGATATGAAAGATCAACCTTTTTACCTGTCCATGCCTCTTCCGAAATTCCACCATCCAGAGCTGTAGAGGGTCCTCTGTTGATCAGGTACACTGCGGTGTCAACTGCTTCTGCCCAAAACTCTAAGGGCAACCCTGCATGCAATCTCATACATCTTGCACGCTCCATAATAGTCCTGTTCATCCTTTCAGCAATACCATTCTGCTGAGGTGTCCTTGGAACCGTCCTTTGCCTACGGATTCCATTTATGTAACAATACAATTTGAACTTAAGACTGCAGAACTCACCACCATTATCGGATCTCAAGCACTTTAATCTTTTGCCTGTTTCATTCTCAACCATGGCTTTCCATATCTTAAAGGTCTCAAAAACATCAGATTTATTTTTAATACAGTAGATCCATACCTTTCTTGTGGCGTCATCTATGAATGTAACATAGTACTGTGATCCGCCAATAGAGGCTACATGAGCCGGTCCCCACACGTCTGTGTGAACAAGCTGCAACTTCTGCCTTTTCTTAGTAGACCCAGTCTTTAGAAAACTAACCCTTTTCTGTTTTCCAAACACACAATGCTCACAAAATTCTAGATCCATACTTTTCAAATCTGAAAGCATACCTTTAGACTTAAGGATAGACATCCCCTTCTCACTCATGTGGCCAAGCCTTGAGTGCCACAATTTAGCATCCACATCTGAAGTAGATAAAACTGAAGGAGATTTGTTAGTAATACAATTACACAAATAGAGAGTACCTTCTCTCTTACCTCTGGCCATAACAAGTGCACCCTTGGTCACTTTCCAAGAATCTACTGTGAGAGTTACTGTACAACCCTCATCACCAAGCTTACCTGCAGAAATCAGATTTCTCTTCAAACTAGGAACATGCATCACATCCCTCAACACCCATGTGTTGCCATTCTGCATCTTTAGCTGCACTTTACCTTTGCCAATAATCTTGCAAGGCTCATCATCCCCCAAGTATACTATTCCAAAATCTCCATGGACATAGTCACTGAAATATTCTCTGTTAGGGGTAGCATGGAAAGACGCACCAGAATCTAATACCCAAGATTCTATGTTATTATGCAAAGAGAAAATAAGAGCATCCTGTGCAATACCTGTAACCTTTGTCTCTTCCTTTCCTTCGTGCTGATTATCCTCCTTAGGCTTTGACCAGCAATCTCTGCTTATGTGCCCCAACTTTCCACAGTTCCAGCATTGTGGCCTTCTGCCATTCCTGGATTTGGATCTGCCTCTTCCCTTAGACTTAGATCTTGATCTCCTCTTGCTCCTTTCTTTTTGCCTTCCTCTGCTCTCGAAATTTAAAGCATTCCCGAATGTCCCAAAAGTCTCTTATGTGCTTTTCCTGCGTATTTCCTCATTCAAAATAACACTAACCACATCCTCTACTTTTAAAATATTCGAAGCAGAAGCAGTATTAGAAACTGCCATTACCAAGCCATGCCAGCTTTCAGGCAAAGAACATAAAATTAAAAGAGCCTTTATTTCATCTTCAAATACAATATTAACAGAACTTAACTGATTAACAATACCATGGAAATCATTCAGGTGATTGGAAACAGATCCACCTTCTTGCATATGCAAATTAAACAACTACTTCATCAAATATACCTTGTTTGAAGCGGAGGGTTTTTCATACAACTTTGCTAACGTGGTCATTAACTCTACCGTAGTTTTTGCCTGTGACAAATTAGATATCACAGTGGAGGCCAGACTCAGTCTTATAGAACCAAGAGCCTTTCTGTCAAGAACTTCCCATTCTTCATCCTCCATGTCCTTGGGCTTCTTTGCTATCCCACCTAACGGTAAGTAAAGATCCTTCTGATACAGATAGTCCTCTATCTGTATTCTCCAGTGCTGATAGTTCTTTCCATTAAACTTTTCCATTCTCAACTTACTTTCCTCTGCCATTGCTTCTCCCACTCAAACAGAAATCCCTGTGAGCAACCTGTAATCTGAACACACTACACAGATCTGAACCACCTGTTAGTGAACCTGAGCTCTGATACCACTTGTTGGGGATCAACCAACAATGGATTACACTTATGAAAACAATGAATGCGGAAATAAATCAGATAGATAAGTAACTAAAATGATAAATAGCACAGAACAAGATATACAAGAAAACACCCTGAAAACTTGTATTAAAAACTCTTTACAATAGGAATACAAATGAAGAACTTTGTTCTTCCACACCTCTCTCAGATGCACACAAGATCTCTCACTAGATCTCTATTCCTCAAGAGCTCTCTCTAAAGTACAGTCCTTCAAACATTCACAATGTTCTACTCGTACTCTATTACACTCTCTCATCATCTTACAATAGCTTAGAAGATCTCTCCTACATATATAAATAGGAAACTTGAGCATGCTCTTACAACAAACAGTTAAGCCTCTTCAACAAGGGCTCTAAAAATAATATTGCTAACAATAGAGACGCGAGCTTGAGTCTACAACTCAAACTCATCATGCAAACACTCGCTTCTGTCCTTGGAAATGGCTTTCTGGATACGCAGGTAACCGACGTCGGTTCCTGCCTGTTCGCCTGTGACCGTCGCCGGCCGACCATACTGCCGACGTCGGCGCCTCTGACCTGCAACTGATCGATGTCGGTCGCTCCTGACCGACGCCGGCGTCTGTGTAGACCCGAACCTGTTTGTCTATGCTCCTTGGTGAAGCTTTTAGCTCCACATACCTAACACTAAAGTTATCATGTTTAGTAGGTACGAGTTCATGATAAACTATAATAAGTTGAGGGAATGATGGAGTACCATATTCAATGAACATAGTTTATTCAATAAGAATAACATTGACATCTTGGAAATGATATGGTGCATTAAGTAAATAATAAATTAGATTAACTTTAGGGTTGATGATAGAAATGAAGTTGTTAAAATAAGGGGATTTCATTTTTAAATTCCTAATTTTGTGATGTTATCAGGGAAGTTGAGGTTCTTAGGCATAAAACAATTCAAGAATGGATTCATTTCTAGGCAAAGTGGGAAGAGGGCCATAATACTCAACATATAGTTCAAGATTAAGAATTTTATTATCATGGTGATCATATTCTGAATGTATCTGATAGACATTTATGGCCTTGGCATCTAATGTAATCTTAGGAGTAAGAGGAGTAGGTTGATTAGATGATATTGGTGTATGATTAGTTTCTTTGATAGGGGAACAATTAGATGTAATGATGGGATATATAGGTGGTAAGAAGATGCAAGAATGTTTGGGTGTTCATAAGGTAGGATTTATTCTACCACCTAAGGAGTATCAGTAAGTAAAGAATTAATGGGAGGTACATGACCTTCAGGAGCTAATTCAAAATCCATGGAAATAGTGTGAACATCATTATTAAAATCATGTATTTGGGATAAGGTTTTTTATGATAATGTTGAACATCCATATCTCAATATTGATCTTGGGCCATGAGGTAATTATCATCATAGGTTGGAGAAATAGTAGTAGATGCTTGAGATTTAGGAGGAGTTTCAGAAGGGGAAATTTTGAGATCACTGAACTTATGTGGAGACATGATTAAAGGATATTGGAATAATTTGGCCACTCCATAGTCATTATATATGAAGGCATATTTTGAGTAAGAAGAGTCCTGAGTATTGCATAGAGGGGGAAATCAATTATCTCATCAATGAGGGGAATAGTGAGATCATGAGGTAATAAAGAGGGAGGAAGCCACTTTGAGATATAAGGAGGTAGATTAGTAGTGTTTCAATTATGTTGAAATTCATTAGGTTCATCATCATCCAAATTATCAAGAGTGACCTGTAACTATGGATTAATGTTAATGAATTTGGATAATGGAGCAATGTTTATGGTAGGAATATGATATTAAGATTTTAGATTGGGAAGTTGAATATTTCAAGGGTTAGGATCAGCCTCATGTTTATATTGTTTGTCATTATGTAGTAATTTGATGCATTATCTACTATAAGAGGTGATGACCCTCATTATATGAGTCCAAGGGTGGCCTAGGAGTATGTTATAAGATAGGGGAAAATCAAGGACCATACGTTTAGTTTGAATGATCTTAGGTTTAATTGTTATGGGAAGACAAATACAATCGAGTGGATTTTGATTAGTTTTATCAAATCCATGATAGGTGAGGTGGGTTTGCTTTAGATGATCCTTATTATAGATTAGTTATTGGATGAGCCACAAATATGTCACATTAATACTAGACCCTTAATCAACTAAAATTTTATGAATACGGGTAATATTAATGGTTATTTTAATGAATAGGGGTTTATCATCAACAAAAAATTGATTTCATCATTAAGCATGTCCTCTTCAAGTAATTAAATGAAAAATTTGGAAGAAGGACAAATGGATTCAATGGTATGTACATTGGTTGTTTGAGGTTTAATAGGGGGTTTTTCTTCATCTATAGAAGAAGGATCTTCAATTTATTGTAATTGTTTAGTGATTAATTTGCAATGATAAGAGGAAATATGAAATAACTCCATAAGGGTAATCTTGAAAGTCACATAGTTGAGGTCTTCAAGAAATTTCCAATGGGATTTAGAAGAATAACCAATGTGAAGTTTATAAGGTAAGTATATTTTGAATGAATGGAAGCAGTCGAGGGTTTAGAAAAAGGAGTAGGTTCCTCATTAAATTCTAAAGTTAAATGAGTGGTTTTAGTATCTTTCAGAAGTTGTTATTCCAAATATGGTTTCTTAGGTTTTATGATGGGATCTTTGTGAGCTAGTTTGGGATGATAGTTGACCTTAGATATGTTAACATATTGATAATTTTTGTAATATTGGTCATAGTCAACATCAATAGCACAAATATCCTTGATATTTTGTTAATTATTAGATGTGGGAAAATATTTTTGGTTATTATAAGAGGAAGCTTTAAGAGCTTGTCATTTTTGAAAAGTGGTGTTGTACTCTTGATGACAGAGTTAGATCATGGCTTCATGATTGAAGGAATCACCAAGCATGTAGGAGACATGCCCTCAAAAAGTTTCATGGGAATGACCAATGTTAGCATGGAACCAAAAAAATTGATTAGGTTCATATTATTTAGGAGGATTATTAGGATAAGTAAAGGGTTTAGAGGGAATTAAGAATTTTTTTATTTGATACATAGTTACTGGTAGGTGATTGTCAGCTTTAACAACTCTTGTTTTGGTTTGAGGAGTATTTCCAGTGATAGAATTACTATAAGTTTAAAAATATCCCTTAAATAATTTCATATTCAGTTTAAATTGCTTCATGAGGAAGTTTTGACATTTGGCTTGGTTAAGAGCTTCATTAAGTGTTTGAAGGGCAAATGTTTGAACCTTATAATAAAGTGATGGAGTTAAGGCAATTATAATTATTTAAAATAAATTATCATCAGCCATGTTATGGTCAAATTTATGGGCTAGATATTTCCATAGTTTGATAAAATCATGAGATGATTCAGTGGGAGATTGTTTAACATTAATTAAATGGTTAAGACAGTTTTTAAGGTCATTGTTTTAAAAATATTTAAATAGAGGATTGACTAAATTATCAAGTTTCCAAATGGAATGTTGGGGAAGTTTATTATACCATTATAATACATCTCTAGTGAAGGTTTTAACTACAAGTTTAGTTGTTGTGAAATTATTAGTTTGGATCCACTCTTTATAAAGTTTGCCAAATGCTTTAAGAAAGGTACAAGGTCTTTAATACCATTATACTTGATAGTTAGATATATATTTACATATCAATGGACAAAATGAAAGGAGATAAAGTCTCATTTTTAATATTTTGAAGCATTTTTTATTTATGATAGGTTGACAATTAACATTTCTTGAGGCATCTCTAAGAGGTGGAGGAATAAAATTTGGATTAGCTTGAGGATTTAGAATCGAAGGTTGATTATCCAAATTGATCAAATGTTGTTGTAATTTAATCATTTGAGAGGTATTAAAAGTTTGAATTATGTTCATTTTTTGTATGACTTGTGAAATAAGTTGAGTCATATCAATTGTTGGGTTGGTGTTTATATGAGAAATCCTTGAATTGGTATTAAGGGGAGGGTTATTTGAAGGTGGATTACTAGTGGTATTATTGGATAGAGTTTTGTCAATTTCTCACACATTATGTTGAAAATATTGAAGATGATAATTGTCTTGATAAATATAAAAAGGGTCAAATCCACCTACTTCATCTTGAGGTATGATTTGAACCATGTCACATTCCATAGATGAAGGAGGGGAAGAGGTACTCCAAGATTAAAGATTCACTTGGGAGGTAAAGAAAGGGATGAAATAATGCCCCATGTAGTGTCTAAATGGATTCAAGTTGTCTAAGAAAATTATAATAGGTTAATTCATGATGTTTTGAGGAAATTAATTGAATTTTAAGCAAGAATAGAGAGAAATCAAGGATAGAGAACTAAGTCAACCAAACAAAAAAGAAAGGTCAATAATTAAGTAAAGGTCAATTGAGTTGACTATATATTATTGAAAATATGGTTGATAAGAGTATAAATTCAACTAAGTCGACTGTTACTATTGGATAGAAGGTAAATAAGGATACAGGGTCGAGTAGGTCAACTTAGTACTATAATCTAAGAGGTGGATAAGGGTATAGGGTTAATCAAGTTAACTTAGTACTACAGATAGGGAAAACACAATTTTTAAGAGACTATACTAGATAGAATAATAATGTGCTAAATAAGGAAATATTCTATAATATAATTGAAGAAAGAAATGGAAGTAGACACACAAATATTTAGATCAATCTGAGTGATCTAATTAGGGGACACAACATAAAACCTTAAACCAATGCTGATCAATGCAATTTTTTGAAATATAACACACAATGAGTAGAGAGCAAGCATTCAACTGAAAAGTAAGTGCTAATGAAGTGGTTATCCTATGTGTTATTAGATTATTAGAAAGTTTTATTTTAAGTGTGATAGGAAAGTTGTCTAAAAATAGGAAAATAGAAAGCAATATATGGATGGTTTTAGGATGTTTAGGCTAAAATGGATCTATGTTGACAATAATACTATATTGGTATTTGGGCCTACCCCCTCACTTCACAATCCTATAGTGATAAAGGTGTTAGGTTCTTTGATAATATATACCATTAACCATGTGTTTATATTTGGCAAACAAACCAAGTTGTCTTCCCCCTTGATGATGAAATCCAAGTAGGTAGGCCTTAGAAAGCTAAATTCTAAATTCATTTTGAATATTGTGTTATTTGGTAATGTGTGAAAAATATAAAAATAGTGTAACTAAATGGTAATTTTAAAAACTACCTAATTAGACTATGTGAGCTAATTTATTTATGTAAATAGATGAAAATGAAAGTGTGAATTAATTACTAGTAAATAGTTGTTAATTCCCAAATTTAGAAGAGTATAGAGTTGGTTTAGATGACACTATAAAATATTACTATTCTACTATTATATGAAAGCAAGAGTATTTAAGAATAGAGTTGGCTAGGATGACTCAATGTTCTAGATAGAAGATAGGATAAAAAACTAAGTCAACTAGGTTGACGTAGTTTTATGTAGGGTTATAGTTTGAAGATTTAAAACTTGCACAAAATAGATCTATAATGAAGTATTTGATTGATAGAGAGAGAAATAGAGTAACCTTTATGGGTTGGAAGATGATTAGGATTGTACATTTTATATTGAAGTGCCTTATGTTCTACTTTCAAATTTTATTAACTAAGACAACTAGTTTGACATGTATAACTAGGAATTTGACATAGAGGGTAGGTTAGTTATATGATAGTCTCATAAAACAAATTAAATTAACACACTAAGTTCCTAACACCTCTATCCTAGACACTAGGGAGACCTTAGTAATAAAAACTAAATGATATCCTAACAAAAACATAAAAGACACAATTATTTTAACTTATTTGGGAGATCTAAATAGATTTGTTGAATGGCTTGTTTAGCTTGTGAATAAAGAAGGCTTCACCTATGGAGGTTTTTTGGCTCCTTATTTCCTTATCACCTTATATTTGATTTTGTTTGGCTTAATATTTGGGCATGGTAACACTACTTTCATGAGTCTTATGGGACAAATCCTACATAATAACTCTATAATATCTAAGATTTGTTTAATATATTTGTGCATAATAAATTTGCACCAAAATAGATTAGAATTAAATAGGCAAGGACTTATATTTATATCCTTAGAAATTAAATCTCACCCAAGGTGAGTTATGGTTGAGTTTGGTCTTGGAATGGGTTTAAACTAACCCTTGGTGAGTTAAAACTAACTATAATTGAGGTAATAATTATCAAGTAATTATATTTGAAATTAATAGGAATGGCTCTCAAATTAGATATTTTAGGATATTTTCAGAGAGCTTGACAACTCATAAAGACAATGATGAAAGGCTAGGATATTTCAATTTTTTTTTTTTTTTTTAGATATTCACTAATTACAAATGGATAATTTAACTATCCATTTAATCTTGTTTATCTTGATAATTGTTTTTTATTAGCCTTTTAGCTCTTTCAAGATTTTATTTAAGTGTGAAAGTGCCCCACTTAATAGATCCATAGGCCAAATTGATAGCTATGATGCCACAAGGTGATTAGGGATGAATATATGAGAGGTAATTGTTGCATATAGCATGCAACCCCAATTAGGGATGCTTCAGTATAATTATGAGCTTTTATGAATGATGCAAAAATAAATTTGGGATGTTCAATGTTTTTTAAGATTAATTTATAACATTTGGTAGGAATCAATCTGAAGTATGGTTGGAAGTTAGTTGTGGCCAATTTTAGGTATCTACATGAACTAGCTATGAAAAAACCTATGTGTTGAAGCAAGATAATGTGACTAAGTCAACTTGTTTGATGTAGTTTGTTGATCTATATGCTGACTAAGAGTATAGGTTGACTTGTTAGACTTAGTTTGTTGATCTGGATGTTGACTAAAATACTAACCTAACCTATTTGACCTAGTTTTTTAATTTGGATGCTAGTTTAAGGATTAAGTCAACCTATTCAACTTAATTTATTGATTTGGAATTGAAGAAGATTACTGTGTCAACCTATCCAATCTATTAAAATGTATCTAATGAAGAATCATAAATAAATAACAGTCATTTTGATATGATTGTGCGTTAAATATATACACAAAATTTAGAACTATACTAGCCAAGTCAATATAATATCACAAATATAGAAAAATAATAAAATTATATAAATGAAAGCATGAAATATAACATTCAAGGGTTATATTCATGTTAGATTCTCCAAAATTTATGTAATGAGAAATGCAATAGATCTACAGATCAATCCTAGCTTAGAGAATATAATCCTACTTACACTTCTGATTGGGGATACATTAGATGATCAAGGTCATGACCAATATGGATCCACTAGACCTAGCTAAGGTATATCTTACCATAACTAATATCACTAGGGAGGGTTCCAAAGCCTCTAGTCAAATAAAACTATGTAATAACCTTAACTACGTCCTATGTTTTCATATTCATTAAACTAATAATGAGTAAAGCAAAGTTTAATCTAGTGTTCACCAAATCTTGTGGCATAAAGTGAGGGTTAGTAAACATAAAATTAAACATGCATAAGATAATTCTATTTAAGATATTTATAGGTAAAAACCTAATTCATGGAGATAGTAATATATTCAAAATCCATTACTTATGCTACTTCTATTTACTAAAGAGAGGAGTAAAGTTAGAGATACTTACCTTGAAGATGAAAACATCGAAACTCAATATCTTCCTTAGATAAAGGTGATTTTCAAGATACTTTTGTCATTTTTAAGGATCATTAAGAAAGGCCAAAGCATCCAAGACTTTTCCACAAGACAAGATACTTCTCCAAGTAGAAACACGAAGCTAAGACCCCTCAAGTAGAATGGTAGAAGATAAATTTGTAAAGATACTCAAATGAATAATAAACTCTTGTTTTCTCTCTAAGAATGATGAAGTGGATGTGTTTATATAGGTGGATATAACCCTAAACCCTTTCAAAAGTTTATGCTGACAAGGTTGACCTTATCGACCTAGTATTGAAATTAGAAAAAAATAATTAGGTTATGAGCTATGTCGGCCATAGGCCAACCTAATTCTTATTAAGCCTTGTCAATAACAATACAAGGTCTAAATGGTTTAATGTGTCATGTAAACTAATAAAAAGGGGTTTAGGTTAGGTAAAAGGATAATGAAATTGGTAAAAGTCTAGAAGAGGGTGAAAAATAAGAGGCAAAGCTTAGGAGAATGGTTTTTAGGGGATAAGTGTGTAGATATCAAGTGGAAAAAAGGGAAAATAATCATGTGAAGCACCAATGGTCTACCCACCCCTTTCATGATGTACCCCTCAGGGCATGTACTTAGAGAGATTGAGGCTCAATATGTTCCTACAAGATAGAAAGAATTAGTGGTTGATAAGGTTTTGAAAATATTATGTGTATATAGGTGGATCAAAAACTCAATCCAATTTTGACTCCATCATTGTCCACCCTAACTTGGTAGATCATGACCCATGCATAACTTAGATTAGAATTATGGTGTGTCCAAGCCTCTCATGTATGTGGCTTAAGAATTCAAGTATAATATGAGACCATCATTGCCTACCCATGTGTAGTATATGCATCTAAAAATAAAAATGTGCAATATAACTAAATATGTGTATATGTAATTAGAATTGTGTATGTCAGCTATACAACCACTCAAGAAATTTGGAATGTGAAATGGTTATGGGCCACTTAGGAATATTAGGTGGCTCTAGGCCACTCAAGAATGTGAACCACTATAGATGGAGTAAGGTATCAATATGGTGTGTAACTTGGAACATGGTGTCTAATGTGTATAACATCGAGAATTACATTGAGTTTGTCATTCCATCTAATCAACTAATTTATAATTAAACATAAATAAATAATGTGATACACATATGCCCAAAAATATGATATCTGAGTATATGGATTCTAGATTGAGTTATAATTATATGTATCTAAGTATTTGGAACTAAAATGAGAATGATCATATTGCACATGATGCCCCAATCTAAGAAAATTGGTATGAATTTATGCTAAACTAAGAAAATTTAAGTAATCTATAACTAAACCTATACAAACTTATACTATACATAATATAATTTTCTAGCCAATCTATAATTTTCAAAAATTAAGGATATTAGACTATAGTGCCATATCTTGGAAATTATAGATGGTGGCATTAGTGTCCTAATTTGGGTGCTAATGTACAACTATTTTAATTTATGTGCAATTAAAACTATTCATTATGTCACTATTTCCCATTATGTTTTCTTAAAACTAATTTTTGTATTTAATGCCTATACTAAAAACTATACTTTGAGTGTATTTAGATAGCCTGATCTCTGTGATAAACCCCTGTGAATTCTCCCTCTTTTGAGGGGAGTTGTTGAACTTGTGTAAGAACTAAGCTTAACATAATAATCTCTACAAAATGTGTGTTAGCCAAAAAATATATTATATTCACATAATAAACTAATATAATGTGCATACATAACATGAAAATATAAGCTAATATGAGCATAAATTTGTAGTTTACAATGTATATTAGATCTAGCATTCACAAGGCTATCAAGATAGATACAATAATGTATATGAACAATAAATTTGAGTTATAACTAAGTAGCTACCTAGAGTGATGGGTCATGATGTCCATCACAACACACAAGTAGGAAGGGGATATGCATGAGGTCCCTCATGGCATCTAAAATCAAAGTGCGTTAAAAGAAGGAAATAAGTGTCATGGCCATGACACATACAAGGAAGTATACATAAAACACACATGAGGCATGCAAATTAGGATAAGGGGCCATATTACAAGGGATATGGTAACATGTCACTAAGTATAATAAATAAAGACATACAAGGACATTTTAAAATTTAAACATATGTAAAAATTAATCAATTTATCTCAGATCCACATGGAAGGATATGTTCAAATATATACACACACAATCAGGGAGGCACACAAAAGGACATGGGCACATGTTTAAACCATACATATAATGAAAATAAGTGACATAAATCCATATAGTAATGACATATTCAAATTCCATCAAATAGAATAATCATAGAGACACAATCAAGTATAAAAAAGGAAAGATAGAAGTGAAAGTATGCATAAACACGGTATATATATTTATAAAATTAAATATGTATATAAGTTTAGTCTAAAGTAGTCATAGTTGGAAAAAAATATGAGTAGGTGTAGGATGATCAATATCAAGATATGATAATGCTAAATCTATAATGTAGATTTTAGAAATATTTAACTTGGTAATAAAAAATATGTATAGGATGCCCTCAAATGAGTGAATGTATGAAATTAGGAACATGTGTATTTGTGTATATGCCCCCAATAAGTAGATAGTAGAAAATCTAGATCTATGTGGACTTAGGTTTTATAAGTATCTATGAACACTTGAAAAGAAAAACTAAATCATGTATGTGTGATAAAAATTTATTATACTAAGACAACTAGCATATATAGTACTCGACAAGCATAACTAGTGTAAATATGGCAATGCATACAATCTATAATTAGTGTTTTATAAGTAAATATCTGATATTTTTTTGTTTTGACATATTATATTATTTTTTTATTTTTTGGATATAAGCTATGTATAAGCTATTGGAGGGTTGTCATTGATGTCATGGAGGTGTCTTGGTGAGTGGATGAAGTTTTTTTATATCTTGAGTAATAATGACAAAGTGTGCAATATGCTTGTCCTAGTGTACTTGAAGTATGCTTGGTTGATCTCTAAAGTTTGACTAGTTAGAGATGTTTAGGGATGAGTATGGTGATTAAATATAATGAAAAAGGTCCCTAAGATGTTATCTATGCTTTGAGATCTTGTGTGTATAAGTTTAATTCATCTTGTAGTCTATAGTTTTTATCTAGATAGTTTGGGTCTACTGGTAGAAAATCTGAGTAGATAGTTTGATGACATCACCATTACCATGTGGGAATGAGTCAAGGGAATTAGTTCATATGGTTTTGATCATAGTAGTCCCTAGTTTTTATGTGTTATATCTCAAGTCATGCATCAAATCATAGTTAAAGGTATGAGGGTCAAAAGTTGGATTTTTATTTAGAATTCATTATTTTTCCATACTTAGCCAAATTTAGAAAGTGGCCAAAAAGATCCCAAAAATCATTTTGATGATGGAAGATCTTGCACATATGGATGTTTTAGGAGAAGGTGATCATATGGGTTTATTTATTTTTGTGCCTAATTTATTTGGGCTAATTTTTAGATCATGTAATGAAGTCAATCAAAATATATGCATATGCAAAGTTGAGCTCCTAGGTAGTTTGACTACGTTCTCCCATAATTATCCAATTTTTTAATGTAGCAAAAAGATTCGAGTGAGAATTTTGATGGTGTTGTATCTTAAACATGTGAATATGTCAAGAGAAACTAATCATATGGGTTTGTTTAATTTTGGTCCTAGTTAATTTTCACTAAATTTGAGATCATGTGTTGAATTATAGAAAAAGTTATGAAGGAGAAAAGTTGGTCTCCCAAAAAAAATCTAGACATAGTTGGCTATGTGACAAAAGATTTTGAGAAGGAATTTTAATGGTGTTATATCTCACACACATGTAGGTTTCAGGATCTATTTTTATATGGTTAGATTTTCTTATGAGAGGATATCATTTATCTAAATTTTAGATCAAGAATTGAAGTGCAGAAGAAGTTATTAAGGTTAAAAAATGGATACTCAAGAATATTGAAATGGTCCCCTGAAAGAGTTAAAGCTTGAGTAAGATTGACGGTGTGTGTTACTCCAAGAAGTTAGGATGTAGTGAGATGAGGATAGGTGCATGATTTTTAATGAATGAGAAAAGGTATATCGTAAGGATCCAATGGCAAGTGGGTGATCATATAGATTGATCAAATTGTGAGTGTTGATAGTTAAATACCTAATTGATTCACATAGATTGATAGAGCATGTGGAGTCAACATTTAAAGATTGAACAAGATGAGGTCAAAGTGATAGAGGTTTAGTGTTTTAGAATTGTTTCCTATGTGTTAAATATCAAATAAGATCAATGGATCATATTTTATATGAGATGAGAAGAACATGAGATTCAAGCATTATGTTTAAGGTGTAATTGTGACCATTGCCTTTTGAATATTTTAATTTGCTAAAGGAAAAACCAGTGTCTGGTCATTGGGCCATATTTTTTGATAGCAGATGAATTTTCTCATGTATTAAAAATAAAAGTGGTATAGGACTCTAAAGTACATCTAGATATATAGACTTGAATATCTGAAGGTGAGTATAGTCAAAGATATTTAGCCTAGAAGTTGACTGTGTGTTTGTGTTTTTTCTTCAAGTGACCTGAGAAGAGTATTTGAGCTTGTTTTGATATTGTTTCAATATATATTGGTGAATTGGCTATTGGGGAGTGTTTTAAACTCCATTAGGATGCTCTAAATTCATTTTTAATATTTTAATAATCATATGAAGTATGAAAAAAGGTCTTGAAGTCAACTATATTCTCATTCATAATGACTATGTGTACAGAGAAGTCTTTGAGCTAATTGGGCATTAGAAGAAGAGTATTTTGGCTACTTTGATCATTTTAGGATGTCCTAAGAGACATAAAGAGTGTCCCTATGTATTTTTAAATGTTCATGTGTTATTTTTATGCTTGAATAAGTGTCAAAGAGCTAAGTGGGTCTCCATATGACCTAAAAATGACTTAGGCCTATTTGAAAGGGGATTGTGCTTAAGTGTGATCCGTATGAGATGCCTTAAGGGTGAAGGCATGTTTTTTCAACAAAAATGAAATATTATGTACTTGATAATTAATGATTTATCTATATATAGTGAAACCAAATATGGTTGTGGTTTGTGAAAGTGAAGGATAGGTAGTGTGCATATTGGTGGAGTTACTAAGTAGAATAGTTGGTTGATTGTGTGTATGACCTATAGATCATGTTCCTAATGTCAATATAGTTATATTTTAGTTTTTGGATATGATAAAAGGTTTTAGTGTGCATATTATGACTATTTTAGTGAAGAAGGAGAGAGATTATAGCATGCCTATGTGAGAGGCTTGTTTGAAAAAGAGAGAGAAAGTTTGTGTAATTGTCAGATAATCAAGAGTTCCATCATCAAGTGTTGAAAAAATAAATTCTAAGTTGGAATTTTTATTTCCAAGGAGGGTCTAAAGGAATTTATATTCATTAGGTTAAGTTTCTCCTTGTGAAATAGGGTTTCACTAAAGACCTTTGATCAGAATGACTTGATCAAAGGTTCATGATCAAAAGGACTTGATCAATATCTTATTTATGATCATCTTATAGGACATTAGTCCATGTTTTTTTAGGATTGATTGTGGGTTTTATTCCCCAATATGGTTTCCCATGTAGATCTTACATTGTGTATGTGACCTTGAATTATGTTCATTGCTATGAATGATTTGTATTCTTCATAAATGATTATATTGAATGCTTAAGTATTTGTACAGTTTTGGAAATTGAATTGGATTATTTGAAACCATTGATTTACCCTCTACCCTCTTAGTGGATTTTACCTCTAATAATTTTTATTAGATCTAGTCCTTTGCTAAAGGCTTAACAACTTGAAGGTGATCTAAGGTATAATGGCTAGTCTAAATGTGTAAGGTGGTTTCTCTAATAAGAAAGCACTGATGTTCAATGGATCTAATTATGATTTTTGGAGTACTAGGATGAAGACCTACATAATGTCCCTAGTGTTTGATATAAGGTAATATATTTTGGATGGTTATGTTACTCCTACTATTCCTCCATCTAGTGTTGTAGATAAGAAGTTGTTTGGGAACAACTCTAAGGTAATGAATGCCATCACTTATGGTCTTATAGAAACTAAATTCACCAAATTAATTAATTATACATATACCAAGGAAATATGGGATAAATTTAAGACTATTTTTGAAGGAAATTCAAAGGTTAAGTTATCAAAGTTGTAGACTCACATAAGGAAATTTGAAATCCTCAAAATAAATGAAGAAGATACTATGGCATCCTTTCTATATAAATTTGATGAGATTGTGAGCACAATCATAGGTCTTGGAGAAAACCTTGAGGAGTCTACTATTGTTTAAAAGGTATTAATGTCTCTATCCCCCAAGTTTGATATGAAGGTTTTTGATATAGAAGAGAGTGATGACCTTACTCAACTTAACATGGATCAATTGCATGACACCATTACTACCTATGAGATTAGGAAGATTGATGATATACTACCAAAGAAGGAAACAAATTTCGAGACTAAAATGAAGACAAAGAAGTTACAAGGTAATAAATCAAAGAGGATGATTTTTTTGATATAAATTAGGATGAACTAATTACTTAGATTTCAAGGAAATTGAGAACAAGTTCAAGCAAGCATAAAGGTAAACTACCCCTCAAGTGCTTCAATTGTGGTGAGATATGACATTTTGCTAATAAGTGCCCTCATAAGTATAAGAAGGATTATGATGAAGAGAATGATCAAGTTAATGATGATGGAAAGACATCATTTAAGCTTGATAAAAGTAAGAAGAGATTCAAAATGTTTGATAACAAGAAAAAGTACTTCAAAGACAAAAAGAGCCTCTACACCAAAGAAGATTACATCTCATTAGATGAGAGTGAAGATAGTGACTCAAAATATGATCATCAAGATGATGGTTCTATTGAAGATGAATCTCTATTCATGGCTGATGAAGGAAGTTGTTCACATTAGAACGTGTCTACTTAGAGTGATTTAGATGATGATGAAGATGAGGTAGATTATGAGTCTGCATTGACTAATGCTCATGAAGAACTAAAGATTGAGAAGAAGATCAATAAGAAGATGAAATCTAAACTTAAGGAACTTGAGGATAAATTCAGTGTGTTAGAGGCAATAATGGATGAAGATGTCAAGGAACATGAAGATATTTTCAAACATCTTAGTTATCAATTGAAAATCTTGTTTACAAGATTAAAAGTTAAAGATGAATGTGCAAAGTATCTAATTGAAAATAAGTCATTAAAATCTAAGTTATAGAAGGTATCTAGTAAGGTTATGTAATTTATGATATTTGAAGAGAGCTTAAGTGATCTAGACAACATTATAAATGATCAAAATCATGCAAGTGATAAGACTGGTCTTAGATACAAAGAATAACCAGAGATTACAAGTCAAGACAAGATGAAGACTAATGTGAACAAGGACAATCAGCCTTTGAAGACAAATTATCAGATAAGGAATGAAGGTGCTTGTATAATGAATATAAAATAGATCAAACAACCAAATGCCATGAGGTATGCAAATTTTTATGGTTACTACTATATTTAAAATTAGTTTGGGCATAGAGCTAGAGAATTCAAAAGACATGTTAAGAATGAATTTGCTTAGAACTATTATGGGGGTCATTAGTCAAAAAATGAAATAAAGTTTGAGTGTATCAACTATCATGATGTGGGACACTTTGAAAAATGTTTTCCATTTAAGGTAAGATAAGTTGAGTTTCTTTTAAGAGTATTGAGTGCTATAGTTTTTTTGAACTAAGACACATTACAAGATATTTTCTAAATTTGGTAAGGTAGAATGAGCTTTTTGAAAAAATTATGGTATGCTTCAATTATTAATAAAGAGGTCACATTTATAGGTTTTGTAATTAAAGGCCTACAAGTAAAAAAAGGTTCAATTAGGATCCAAAAATTAAAGAAAGAAGACAAATTAATACATGGAAACCAAAGGTGGTAAGTATGAGTCATGATGAGACTATAGGTCCCAGTAATCTATTTGCTATGGTGGAGAATTATTTTGAATTTGAAGAGTCCCAAGAGATCTCATTATCTACTCATGTTGAGAATGAAGATACTAAGGTCAAGGAGAAGACCAAGGTGTTAGTTAAAACTAGTTTTGAGGTATGTATGGATCCAAGTGAACATCCTATTATTGTTGAATAAGTGCCTAGTGATGAGGATCTAAGCGACAAGGAAGATTATTCAGATGAAAAGGTATGCCATGAATCCATGTTGTATCCATGTATCGATATTCCAATAATAGAAAAAAAGGAGAATGTTGTAGTAGTTGAGGAAGTTGTTTCTCTAAAGCTAAAGAATAAAAAGAAGAAGATCTATAAGTATCATTTGAGAAAGGAGGAAGAGGATTATGAGGATTTTTATTTGTTTTATAGAATTGAGGTATAGAAGGTGTCTCTATATATGCTTCTTAATAGACTCCTTTCAAGTGGATAAGAAAGTGTTCTTATGGTATTTCTTGAAATGGTTCTAGATGTCTAGAGTTGAGTGTTCTAAGTTGGAACAGGTATGTCCAGGTGGAAAATATGCTAAGGTAATGTCATGATGTTGATAACTATATATGAAGTAGTCTACAGGGTTAGATTAAAGGTTCTTAGATGAAAAAGGAGGATTTGTGTTTTATCAAGATGATAATTTTTCATAGAAAGGTTTGTTTACCTTAATCTAGAATGCTCTAGGTGGTTTTTTGATCTAAAGGTTTTATGAAGTCAAATTGAAGATTTTTGTTTATTATCAAATTTATTAGTCTGTGTTTATAAGTATGTAGGTCCTAAAAATGGGTTATAGGAAGTAAAGTTTTAAAATTGTGTGGAAGCTCAATTCTTGGTCCACAAGTGTGTAATGTTTGTCTCTAGGTGTACAATAAGTTTTAGAGGTGGACGTTGACTGGAAGGTTCTATGTTGACTTTGATTTTTTAAGATTATAGGGTTTTGGGCTCTAATAAAAAAGTGGTCTCCCTTATGAGTTGAGGTTTGAGGCTTCTTAATATTTTTAATAGGCCAAATGGATTATCAAATAAAGATACATAGAGATATGAAGGTTTGTGGTTCTCAAGTTATTCTTGTTTATGTCAATATGTAAGGTTAATTGGGCAATAGGTTTGTGAAGGAAGTATGTTGTAGAGGATAGAGCTTGTTGTTAAAAATTGGTGTGATAAAGATGGAATATGAGAGTGCTCTAGATATGAATTTTTAGGTCTTGATTGTGTGTCTACTAGAAATTGTGGTATCTACAAGTTTCATGTAGGGTTATAAGAAGGCTAGACATGCCTAGTAAGAATAAGAGTGTTTTTGTTCAGTTTATACAAAAGAAAAAAGCATGAATGTTTCAAGGTGAGTTATAAAAATATTTTACAACTATTTCTTAATTGATGAGTGGTATGATGCTCTGTTAGTGGTCATAGAAGTGACTTTAGAGAGAAGGATAGTAAGCCTACATGGTGGTTTCTGATGGTGCATAAAGATCTGAAGATACTCAAGTGATGAAATTTATTAGAGTTATTAGGGGGAGTCCCTCAAATATTTCTTGGTAAGTTCCATCAATTATCAATGTTTTTGTGTGTTCTTTCTTCTTTGGCTGTAGTGCTTGATTGAAGAGATTGTGGGCATGGAACACGAGGATGTTGCCAAGTCAAGATGAAATAGGCTCAAGGTAAGGGGGAGTTTGTATCATCTTTATAAGATGGTCCTTTCCTATTTGATAGTATTTTTAGGTCTTAAATATTAGTTGGTGCCCACTTTGTCATTGTGTCAAAGGGGGAGAAAGTTCCTATTGTGGGAGTGCTTGAGAGAGAAGGTGAGCTTTATATTGATATATATGATGTTTGTTGACATCAATGACAAAGGGTAGGTTGTTGGAGAGTTTTCAATGATGTCATGGTGATGTCATGGAGGTGTCCTGGTGAGTGGATGAAGTGATTTGATAGCCTAAGCAAAAATGACAAAGTGTGCGATGTGTTTGTCCTAGTATGCTTGAAGTATGCTTGGTTGATCTCCAAAGTTTTACTAGTTACAGATGTTTAGGATGAGTATGGTGATTGGATATTGTACAAGAGGTCCTTAAGATGTTATTTATGCTTTGAGAACTTGTGTTCATAAGTGGAATTCATCTAATAGTCCATATTTTTCATCTAGATAGTTTGGGTTTAGTGGCAAAAAATATAAGTAGACAGTTTGATGATGTCACCATTGCCACAAGGGAATGAGTCAAGGGGATTAGGTCATATGGTTGTGATCATATTAGTCCCTAGTTTTTATGCTCTAGATCTCAAGTCATGCCTCAAAGATATGAGGGCACAAAGTTGGATTCTCTATCAGAATTCATTGTTTTCCCATACTTAGCCAAATTTGCAAAGTGGCTAGAAAGAGCTGATTAAGCATTTTAATGATGGCAGATCTCACATGTATGAACATTTTAGGAGAAGGTGATAATATGGGTTTATTAATTTTTGTGCCTAGTTTATTCGTGATAATTTTTAGATCATGTGATGAAGCACATCAAAATATATGAATATACAAATTTGGGATCCCAGGTAGTTTGACTATGTTTTCCCATACTTAGCCAATTTTTTAATGTGGCAAGAAGAGCTAAGTGATCATTTTGACGGTGTTGTATCTTGCATGTGTGAAGGTGTAAATAGAAAATGATCATATGGGTTTATTTAGTTTTGAGCCTAGTTGATTTATGCTAAATTTGAGATCATGTGCTAAAGCACAATAAAAGTTATGAAGGAGAAAAGTTAGTCTCCCAGATAAAATATACACATAGTTGGCTCTGTGATAGAAGATTTTGAGTAGGAATTCGAATGGAATTATATCTTTCATGCATGAGGGTTCTAGGAGCTATTTATTATATGGTTAGATTCTCCTATGAGAGGAGATCATTTAGTCCAAATTTGAGATAAAGAATTGAAGTGAAAAAGAAGTTATTAAGGCTCAAAAATATATATTGAGGCATATTGAAAGGGTCCCCATACTTAGTCAATTTTGAAAGAGTTAAATCTCAAGAAAGATCAATGATGCACATTGCTCCAAGTAGTTGGGATGTAGAAAAATGAAGATAGGTGCATGATGTTTAATGATTGAGAAAAGGTATAGGATAAAGATCCAAAGTGAGTGAGTGCTCATAAAATTTGATCAAATGGTGAGCATTAATAGTTAGAGACCTGATTGATCCATAGAGATCAATGGAGTGCATGGAGTCAACATTTCAAGATTGCACGAGATGAGGTCAAAGTGATATAGGTTTAACATTTGATCATTGGTGCCTATGTGTTAAAGATTAAATAAGATCAAAAAATTATATTTGATCTAAACTGAGATGAACACGATATTTGAGAATTGTGTTTGAGGTTTAACTATTACTATTGCCTTTTGAATACTTAAATTTACTAAAGGAAAAACCAATGTCTAGTCTTTGGGCCATATCTTTCGATAGAAGATGAATTTGCTCATGTAATGAAAATAAAAGTGGTAGAGGAATCCAAGGCACATCTGGATATATAGACTTAAAGATATGAAAGTGAGTAAAATCAAAGATATTCAACCTATAAGTTGACTATGTGTTTGTGCTAGTTCTGTAAGTGACCTGAGAAGAGTATTTAAGCTTGTTTTGATATTATTTCAATATATATTGGTGAATTGACTATTAAGGAGTGTTGAATAAAATATACATATGATTTATGTGCATTTTTAAGATTTGACCAATCATATGAAGTATGAACAAAGGTCCTGAAGTTGACTATGTTTTCACTCATATAGATTGTGTGTATAAAGAAGCGTTTGAGTTAATTGGGCATTAGCAAAAGAGTGTTTTGGTGACTTTGATAATTTGAGGATGTGATAAGGGACATAAGGAGTGGACCTATGTATTTTTAAATGATTATATGTTCTTTTTATGATTTAATAAGTGTCAAAGAGTTGAGTGGGTCTCCATAGGACCTAAAAGTGACTTAGGCCTATTTGAAAGGGGATTGTGCTTAAGTGTGACCCATATGAGATGCCTTAAGGGTGAAAACATGTTTTATGGCTGACAAGAAATTATTATGGAATTGATAATTCATGATTGATATATATATATATATATATATAGTGAAACTAAATATGTTGGGTTATATACTTTATAAGTGTGATACTTGGGAGAGATTTGTGAGAGACTTATAGTTGTGGTTTGAGGAAGCAAAGGATAGGTAGTGTGCCTATTGGTGGAGTTAATGAGAAAAATAGTTGGTTGACTATGTGTATGACCTATAGGTCATTTTTATAATGTTAAGATAGTATTCTTGTGGTTTTTTGATATGAGAAGAGGTTTGAGTGTGCATATGAGGACTATTTGAGTGAAGAAGTAGAGGGATTTAACATGCCTATGTGGGAGGATTGTTTGAGAATAAGAGAGAGTTTATGTAGTTGTCAGATAATCAAGAGGTCCATTCTTAGGTGTTGAAGATATCATTTATAATCTATAAATTTTATTTTTAAGGAGGGTCTAAAGGACTTGATCTTCCTTAGGGTTAGTTGCTCCTTATGAAACATCGTTTCACTAAAGACCTTTAATCATAAGGACTTGATTGAAGGTTCCTGATCAGAAGGACTTGATCAATCTCTTATTTATGATAATCTTATAGGATAGTAGTCCATGTTTTTAAAGTCTTGAGAGTGGATTTTATTCCCCAAGAGGGTTTCCTATGTAGGCCTTGTGTTATGTATGTGATATTATATTATGTTCATTGGTCACTACTATGAATGATTTATATGCTTCATGAATGATTGTATTGAATGCTTAAGTATTTACAAGGGTTTTGAAATTGAATTGGATTATTTTACACCATTCATTCACCCCCTGTAAATGTAATTTACCTCTAACACAAGTGACATGAAAATATAAATAAGGAGAAATAAAGAAGGAAACTATGTACAAGAAAGTAAGAACATACTAATTGATTAGTCTCATGAGAGAATCACTATCAGTGTGGCATATGTCAAAAATATTAATGGCAACCTCTCATAAAATGTGATTTATATGTTATATTTTAATAGATTTTCAATGTGAATCTAAGTATTATTTATTGTCAGCATCATAAAAATCATAGTAACCTAGAATTCTAGTGTTTAATTTTGTTGTATCTGGATGAGCATAGGGAATTGACACATACTATGGAGTTGACCTTTATAAATTATGCTTTGAAATATTAATTTTGACTATGTCATTTTAAAACATGCCTAATTTAGGCATATGGCAATTTGGAGGCTCTTTTGATATAAATCCTCTTTTGAGAATGTTTGTTGCCTTAACATGATTTTGAATTTACAACTTAAGTTCTTGATCTTTTTATAGCATTTAATATGTATTATAATATTTTGTCTTGATAAATTGTATCTATTAATGATTTTACTTAGGATGTTTAATAAATCCCAACCCTTATTGACAAAAATTATCAACTACTAGAATAGGATTATTGATGCCTTGGGCCTGCTTAACCTTGATAATCAAACTATTGTAGATATTTTTGACCAAACCCATACTGATTTAAAAGTGAGACCTCATTTTGGAGAGGTATATTTGCATTTTTTACTTGATTTACATATGCTTTTTGTACTATTTTTTACTCTGATTTGTGAAGCTTTTGTTGTTTTGATTTATTCTTTGGTAACCAATTTATTTCTATTTTTGAAGTTGACCTTTTTGAATATGTTCACGTATCACTATGGATTCTTAACCTTTTTTATCTTTTATAGGTTCCTCATTAGCAAATATGTGTTGTATATGCTTTTTAAATTCCAAACATGAATCTATGTGATGCCCATGCATTCTATGGTATACATAATATTATTTGTATATCTTTACTAGAAGTAAAGGAGATAGGTTGATCAACTTAGGTTTAATAATTTGCATTAAAATGTCACTTGAAATTATATTTTATCTTTGAATACTTTTTAAATCAGTATTTATAGATGCACTTTGTTGTTATTTCTTATTTTTGCTTACTAGAAATTGACTAAGTGAATATGCATATACATGATTGATACTAGTGTTTGGAGGATTTTGTTTTGTAATCTAATATTCCAAAGTTGTAATATTTTCAAGTAATAGTTGATTTTGATTTTTAAATTTTGATATTAAATTTCTCATAGTGATAATTTGATCACTTATAGCCTCACAAGTACAAACCCTAGTTACTTATGATTGAACATGTAGGCATGTACCCTATAGAGAAGAGGTGGAGGCATGGATAGGATAAGTATAGAAATTTGAAATACTAATATAGAATATGTTACCTCTTGAAGGAGTGATAACATGGACATGGTTAGAGGGAAATTAGTTATCACCCTCATGGAGATGAGGAGGAGAAGGAGAATCTTATTTATCCATGAAATTTGTTAATTCAACTTGGAAAATGGTTACTAAGGTAAAACATAAGACATCTAAAATCCCTAATATAGCCAAGGGGAATAGTAAAAATAACTATACGAACCCTAATATCATCTAGGGTTAGGGTATGGGTAGTATTAAAAGTAAGCCATGTTCACTAGATGATTTAAATTTTCTATGGTTTATAATGTTTAAACCCTAGGTTGTTAAGGGTCTGAGTATAATGAATCTAGGTATAAATATGTAATACACACAAACATTGATTTATAATATAATTAAATTAGTTTGATCTTTATAAAAATAACAATAAATGATATAAATTAATACATATTTGGAAGTTGGCTAAGATTTAAGATCTAGATATTGTGAACTGGGATAAGAACTACTTTGAGAATCACAAATAAGATCTGGGTGTCAAAACCCTTCCTAGATGATAGTGCCCTAATTGGATAGTATCACCATGTGGAACTAGTGTTCTTATTTTGGTTCTAGTGTCCTTTGTGTATAGCTATTTTGAGCTTTTGGGTGTATTTGTGTCTGAGTCTACTAAGCTTGTTATTGTGCGCATGAGTTTTGATTCCTTATAGGATACTTATTTTGATTGATTTTATATTTTAAACCCTAAAAATCCATATTTCTTGGGAATTTGATTGGCATAAGTAGAAAAAATTGATGTTAGTGAGTTAATATTAACATCCTCAACACCCCACTTTGATGAGAGTTTCCTACATACTAATAATCTGAAGAGGGATCAAGCTTGATGGAGTTCTCCCCACCTAAGTACTAGTGTAAGTGAAAGTGAAACTAGTATGAATGTCAATTTGAGTCTTTTGAATGTGATTAAGATTGGAAATATGAGTAATCTAATCATATTAATTCTATAGATGGATGTATATATAATTAGGGTAAAATAGGTATTGATAACCTTGATTATGCACAATATGTTTTGAGTTTATTTTTGTGATTTGCATATGATTTCCATCTAGTGGATAAAGGGATAAAATTCATGTATATATTATATTCTAGTGTTTTTGAAGGTCTTAAAATAGGTTTAAGCTAACCCTAGGTGGTTTCTCATTTTAAAATATATCCCTTGGTAATAAAATGTGGGAAAAAGAAAATAACATCCAAACTAGGACACTAGCACCCAAACTAGGACACAAACACCATGGGATGCTACTATCCAAATTATGATGGTAGTGTTCAAGTGGTAAAACTTGAGGCAATAGGGGAAAAAATGTTAAAATGATGGTCTAAAATTACTTTAGGGATGTTTATGGGTGTGTACAACCTGCATAAAGGTTGGATAAGTGTCTAAATAGGCCCTAAGATAGGTTTAGGGCTAAGTTATGGATGGGTGGTCTCAAGTAACACTCTTAACACTAAAGTGTAATTTTTAGATGATTTTAGTTGGATTAAAATAATAAGGTATGGTTACTTGTCAAATTTAAAAATATTTAATTTTACAAAACTTTATTAATTTTTTAGCTAGTGCATTTATATTTTATTTTTTATTACTTAATAAAAAACTTTGTAGGTTAGTGGTGTCAAATAAGCTTCCACCTTCACATGGTTGGCACTTTTATCAAATAAATTCATAGTCTTAAAGCTAAGAGAATTTTAATATATTTGTATTCAATTGTTATTGAAAGGGATTTCTTGAGGCTAAAATGGGTATGGGTTTTTTGATCATGCATGTGGGAGGCTGAGAACCTAGTCTTGGACATTATCCACCACCTTAGATGTGTTTTAAATGCCAATTTTAAGGAAAAAATAAATGGAGGTAGATTTATATAGCTACAAATTCAACTTTGACATTTAATTTTAGTGTTTCCATGCTCCTAAACACTAGTGAAAACATAGTTATAGGTGGATTTAAATGTTTTGGTCATGGGATAATGTGTCATTTTCTTGTAAAAATGTGTTTGAAGAAATAAAATTACACCTATAGGTCTTGGAGGTATAAAAACTAGTTAGAGGACAAGAAATTGTCTCTTCATTGTAAAAAAATTATATTTTAGGACCCATAACTAAAAAATTTTCCATGGATAGGTAGTGGGTCTCTCAAATGGGCATGATTAGGGGAAAATAACTTGGTATTAGATGGTATTTTTCACCTTATACATGCTATAAATTCTAGTTTCGAGTCATTAAGCATCAAAGGTGGAGTATTCTAATTGTATCTTCAATCACTATAACTTTAACTTTGATAATATTTGTTGTCAGTATTTTCATGCTCTTAAAGAGTAGTGAAAACATGCTTTTAGGTGGATTTAGATGTTATGGTAATGGAAGAACATGTCATTTGAATGTAAAGATGTGTTTGAAGTGATGTAATTTCACCTATAGGTCTCGTTGTCACTTGGATTTTCACCCTTTGAGGAGATGTCTTGGTTCTCCTCATCTAATTGACACAATTGAAACACCTCTTGGCTTGTTGGTAGCCTATGAATGAGGTGAATATCTAGATAGTGATATCTCCCTTGATGTACCAATTTGGATCACTAGTACACCTAAATTTTTTTAGGGAAAAGGTAGAGAGAAAATTGAAATCAAACTATCTGAAGGCAGGTGATACACCAAATAAGTTGATAACTTCCAACTAGCTACATGTTACACATGAGAACAAAGGACTAAGTGAACATACACTTTTCCAATTTAGACCTCCTTGTATCAATGTTTCATTAAGTGATTTATGGATGGATTTTTAGGCTAGGAGGACTAGACAAGAGGTATATAATGACACTATTGAATAGGCTAACTCCCTCAACCTTGACACTTCCTAGAACACTTCACATAATCTACAAGATGAAGTTGAAAATAGGTGAGAGAATGAGACAACATGATAAGGAAACCATAGATATCACTAATAAATATACATAATTCAAGTAAAAACACTATTAATAGCTATGGAAGAGGTAACAATTAGTAGTCTTATCAATTAAATGGTATGTAAATGAGTAGGGCTTCACCATACTCAGGTGGAACATAAGTTACAAAGGCTAAAATATCTTGTTCTTATATAACTTGAGAGAGAGAGAAGAAGAAATAAGACCAAAGGTCACAAGGACACTTGTCAAAGATGAGAAAATGAGTTACTTGTGCATGAAAAGAGGGTGTCAAATGGATGATACAAGGTCAAGAAGTACAACTATCCATATACGGCATGAAACTCATGAAAAGTGGCATAAAACTCTTTGTTTTGGTTTAAAAAACTATCTTCATCATCCAAACCTATTTGAATATCCAAAAAATGACTAGGGATAGGTCTGATGATTAGAATGAGTGGCAATGATTTTAGATATGCCTCTCCATACATTGGTTTTATTCCTACTCATTTGGAATCTCTTAAAAGTGAGCCATCACTACCTATAGCCTAAAAACTCCTTTTTTAGTCACCCTTCATACTTGGCATCAAAATTGGGTTAAGTTTCTCAGTAAAATCCATGAAAGGTAGTGTATGATACTTGGAAAGACCCTCCACTACCTTAGACTACTCAGACACACCCTAAAATCCCTTTCTCTTAGCATTTTCACACTTCTCACCACCATGTTCACTGTTCTAGTTTTGATTGGATGAGATGAATAATATGGTTGAGGTACACAGGAGTTGTTATGAGGCATTAAATATACATGGGGATTTATATTAAGTCCTAATATTCCCTTATATGTGATTGACATCTCTTAAAACCTTCTAGAAAATGTACAACACATAAAATAGTTAAAAATAACCTATTTTGTACTCCATTCATATAGTTTTGTAAAAGTAAAAAGGATGGAAATGAGATTGAAACATTACTATATAATTTTCAATCACTTTTAAGTTCAAACTATCTCACTTGAATAGCCCTTCAACCTCATTTTCCTAATCAGGTCATTCTAAGGGTTTTAGCCTCATTCCTACTCTTAAGGTTTCTTCATAAAAATGGGACATTGAAGTTGAAAAAAAAATTCAAAAATGCTAAGATCAGGACCCCTATCAAATTTTCCCATGTGATTTAGATCCCATGCACCAAGACCATATAGCTATGAGCTCTTTAAATTGACTTTTTGGGTTCTTCTCCTTATTTTGCATAAGCCTGATGTGATTTTGAATCTAAAATGGCTTTTTTTATGGTTTCTCATGCATTCAAAAATCTTTAAAACCTCTGAATTCATCTCATAAACATGTTTCAATAGGTTATAAATCTCACTTACATCTAGAAATGAAAATGACCCTTCATTTGGGCACTAGGCCAAAACCTTGCCCAACTATACTTGACTACAATTTTAAGGTTTGGAGCACCTAATTTAGTTCCATCCTTATATGATTGGTTATTCATGTTTTATTATGTGTCGTAAAATTTTCAAAACATCCTTTA
Source organism: Torreya grandis (assembly GCA_037957365.1). NCBI lineage: Eukaryota > Viridiplantae > Streptophyta > Pinopsida > Cupressales > Taxaceae > Torreya > Torreya grandis. The sequence goes on along the minus strand of JARHVA010000365.1, from coordinate 4,890,121 downwards.
AATTTTAAAATAGGTCTTGGCTCATCCATCTATCTTCTTTCTCAAACCTACTAGTTTATGCATAAGGGGAAGTGCCCTCTATCTGAGACAAAATAAGGGGTACTTCCCATATTTATTCAGATAGTTTGAATGTTTGAGATAGTTATCCAAGATATGGAGACACTTTTAACCAAATTTTATCCTTTTATCAAGTCAATAAACCCCCCTAATCCTTCAAACTCAAAGACAAATTATGTGGGAAGGCAGATTATGTGTATGACAATCATAAATTGACTATGTATTACCCTTGAAAACCCCTTTCTATGCATTACTTGTGTTTTATGAGAGTATTTTAATTCTATTAGTACCCTAAATTTTTTTTTACAATTTATCCCATTACCTTAATCCTCTACATACCTCTTTATACTCTTTAACTGGTTAAGGTTGAGTGTAATGCTAACCGTATTTTTCCTCAAGATGCCAAACCTATAGGTTGATTTTCTTGATTTATCTTGATAAATATGTTTATAAAATTACCTAGAGCCCCTTTTAATAATTTTACAATTATTTTGACCCATTTATTTTATTTATATGATATATCCTCATCAAGAAGCCCAATTTTTTTCTCTACCCCTCAAAGTCAACTACAGTTGATTATGTGGGGTCTTGTATATGAAAATATATGACCTAGGCCTTTATTGCATGCTTTGTGTCCACATTTAAGATATCAAACCATTAAATATATATAATTATTCATTTTATGCCTGGGTTGAGGTTTATCACTAAGGTTATCTAGCCCAACCTTTAAGATACCCTATAACCAGCCTATAACAGTACATTTTGTGAGGAAAAGGAAACTATAGGTAGTGTTGTAGGGTCATACCCTACATCTTGACTCATATGGATAAAATTTGAACATAATTAGTATCCTTTTAAATATTTAAGATAACTTATCATGAAGGCATGTCTATTTTTGTATCTTTTAGATGAAAAAAGACTCTTAATGCATAAAAATATAACTTTGGACATCTCAAAAACCAAAATCCACTAGTCATTTTTCATTTAATATTTGTAGAGATATTTTCCTATATTAATGATTAAAGGTTGGGTCATCAAGATGCATTATAAGTCTTTGAAACAATGTTATATAACCTTAATAAAAGGCTTAGGTTCTCTATTTTTCCATTTTAGGAAAAAAGTCCCTGAGTTTAGTTATTGCTTCTTCCAAAATGGTTTACAACTCCATTTGTACATTTGATACTTCAAACATATCTATCATGGAATTTTATTCACATTAAGACCTCATCGATTATTTTCATCACTATTTCAATGCTTCAAATGGCTCCCAAGCTTTCTGTAGTACCACTTGTAGATGATTATTTTGATGTATAGGTAGTAAAGTGCAAATATGGATAGTGTACATTATAATTAGCCTTCAATGGGTTGTATATCCATATAAAAACCTTAAATTTCACCATTCACACCTCAAAGAGCTAAAAACCACCACTAAGGCTCTCATCATAGCATGACATTATCATGATATACTTATGTATGCACCTTGGAAGGTATGCATGTAGACAATGAGTTGGAAACATGTATGGTGTGTGGACATTGAGCAACAATTATAACTCATTAAAAATTTAACATGGATCCACTCCAACTTGTGAATCTTTAGATAAATTCAAAAAATCTTGAATTCAACATGATTTTCCTTTCCAAACCTCTATAGGTGCACATTTTGACTTGCATTATATAGGCAGTGGGTAGAAGGTTCATATGTCTAAGGGATTTGCATGCATAGTGGATTTATATCCTTTAAATGGTACTCATATAAAACATAATTTTTTTTAAATGCCTAAGATAAGTCTTCAAACCTCATTTTCAATGTTGAACGCTTTTGTATGCATCTAGCTAATTGGTATGATAGTCATATAGTACATTGACTATATGGTGCTTGTGACTAAAATTTCATGGAGAATGTTGCTTTGGAGGATAATATTTAAAATTAAGTGGATTTATAATACATTTAAAACATGATAATGAACCTATCCATATCCTCTAAAACTATTTTCACATCATGAAGATCTAAAAATGGTGGAAAACTAGCATGTCATCCCAAATGAGAGTAGTTTACAAAATTGAGATGATTTGCTCATAAAAACACCTTGTAACATGAAAACAATCAAGAAAAACATTATAGGATGTAATAAACATCATCTATAATCAAAATAATCAACTAGATTATACTAAATCATCTAAATAAGAGCAAAATTTATAGGGTGCATAGATTAACAAGCAAAAAAAATAGTCAACTTATTAGAGATGGTTCATAAATCATAATTGACCAATATTATAAATATTGTTATGTAAATGGAGATATATTATTTTAATTTCACCTCCCAAAGGTGTTTGGTCTAAAACCTCCTCAACTTTTTGTACCAAGCATGAACTTGCTAACCACTTTAGTGTGTCTAAAAAGGCAAAAAAATAACAAAATGGTTTTATCTTGAAAATGACACTTTAAAAGAATTTAAAGCATGTAAATGAGTCTAAGGAAGATTAAGAGTCATCTAAAAACATTCTCTCATCTGTCACACTCCCTCATGGAATGTACAAATTCTAAACTCTTCCTTTTTCAGTTGATTTCTTGATTTTTAATTATATAACATAATTTTTTTAGGTGAACTAACATTATTTATAGGGAATTTTAATTATTGGACATTTTAAAGGAAAATAGGACACTTTATCACCTTGAAAACCATGCAACTTGCATTTATGACCACTAAAATCCTTCTAAATGACTTCAAATGACATATTGACTAATCCAACCATGACCAAGGCTAAAAATGCATAAAATGACATCAAAATAATTATTATATATCATATGAAAAAATATTATACCTATAAAACATCTTAAAAGTCCATTTTTTTACCTATAGGGGTCCCAATCTGACCTATAAGTTCAAATTTGGTCAACAAATTGGTGACTCGTAGGGGTAGCATGCTTTCTATGCTAACTAGACTAGTAGCCTTATTAGTCCATTTGGATTAGGGAGTCATTTGAGGTCTAAAAAAAATAAGAGGAATTTGACCATTGACAACAAGATAGACTAAGACAAAACAACTACTTACCTCAACCACACAAAATAAAGAACATACACAAGCAAAGAAAACACACTAATAAGAGACACACATGTGCTCAAAGCACTTAAGAAAATCATAAAGCAAACAACTATGTACAACTAAAAATTAAGCATGCATCCCTCCTAGATCAAAGTGTAAGTTTTAAACCTTCCTTACTTCATGACATGAAGGATTTAGTGAGACATATAGCCTTTTGTCCTTTAGCATTGATGCCTCCATATTCTTCATGGTGTTTACTAACTTCATTGGCATGATGTTCAATGAGAGCCAAGCATCTCCATGCATGTTAACTATGGAAATGTAATCCTATTTCATCTAAATAGTCTCAAACTTCTCATATTCTTGGCCCTTGATGTGTAAGTTTGAAAATATGACAATCCTCTCAGCCTTGCTCTCATCCTTGACATAATGTGCTTGATGTTTGGAAGCACCAACCTTTCCTTCACCATGTTCCGACACCCTTGAAGATGTTTTTACCTTAGATAGATCTATTGACTATATTTTACGTATAAAAAGATCTACCTTGACATAATTATCCATGTCTACAACTTCTTGTACACTATCATCATCAAATGGATTCATGACATCAAGTTCTTAACCAGTAGAATGACCTTCATATTTATGTTTTCTTGAACACTCAAGATCATGTTTGTTAGACTCATCAGAAAAATTGTCATTAGATATGAAATTTTTTGGAGAATAAAAAGCTTTACCTAACTTATCAAATTCATTGGATAGGGTATTAAAAATTTTCCATAAATCTTTTTCCTCATGAATGTCATATTCAAAAGCTATTTACTCTACCTTGGTTGCATGAGACTCTCTTAGGACTGCCACTTCTTTAGGAGTGACTTGACCTTCATCTTTGATATTACACTCCACTTCATGCTTGAGATGGTCATCCACAAGTTCATGATCAAACATGGAGTCTTCTTCAAATACCTCACTCTTCAAGTCTTTACCACATTCTTCATAGATACACATTCCCTAAAAAATGGAGGCATTAGAGTCTACTTCATGGACACACATCCCTTCAAATATGGAGGTATCGGCTTGTGGATTGTCCTTTTATTCACCAAGTGGATCCCTTATGGTTATTTTTTCCACATAGTCACTCATGAGATCTTCTTTATCAACCATGAATTGAGATTGATCTTCTTCACTTGCTTCTCTCAAGATGGGTTCTTCCTCAAGAAGGGGTGAGGTGGAAGGTTGATAGATAGGCTCATGTGAATGAGCTAGAATATGAGGTTTAGTGGAAGGTTGATGAGTTTAAGATGGAGTGTGGGATGAAGGAGAAGGATTATGAGTGGATTTTGGAAAGAAAAAAGCATTAGTAAGCTCATAAGGAAGTAAATTCTTGGAATGATTAAAAGAACTAGCATCTACATAAATAGGAGTTGCACTTTACCAATAATATCTTTATGTACAATCCATGGAATGATTTTATTTCTCATGAAAATACTCATAGGAGTACTTTTGAGGTTGATAGACATCATGATATGAATGATAGGGCTCATATTAGGACTGATAGAGAGGTGTTTCTTGATAGGTTTCTTGGTAACCTTCCTCATAGGGTTATCCAACAATATGGTGTCTATATGGATAGGGAATGAAGGGCTATAGGGCTTCCATGGATGATAGGATTGATAGCCATTTTTATAGGACTATGGAGGGGTAAAAGGTGATTCAAAATAATGTTGGTAATAATGTTCATGATAGGAGTATTGGCAATAGCTATCCATATCAACCTCATATGTCAAAGGAACACAAAAATTGATCAAAACTTTCAAATAGACAGACCTGGGATGATTACAACTAGAAGTTATCATTTAGAATCACCATAGGTGTTAGAATTATTGATTCAAAAATATAATTATATGAAAGACACACTAACAATCTTCCCACTCTCTTGGACCTTGGTCTTATGTACCAAAATTTGAATTCAAGCTATATTATCAAAATGACAATAAAATCCAAAACCTTGATAAAATCCAATATAAATGGATAGAAAAGGTAAATAATAATGATTAAATTACTCTCACCATGATTTTTACCTTCATATAGCTCCATTATAAGACTTTAAATTACAATTCTTGAGCTTGTAGACTTGAGATGTTGGATTGCTTGTGAGCTTGATAATGGCTTCCTTGAGACAAAATGGATATGGACCTTGCTTAGATTAGCTTGATGAGTGTGATAATGGATTGCTTGAAGAGATCTTAATTCACCTGTGCACTTGAACATTTACCTCTTCATTATCTTGAGAAAGGAGGAGTGTCTTAATTTTATAGGTTAATGGAGGAAGTTCTTATGGTACAAATTTGAATTTAGGCCAATAAGATCTAGGGTGGCGGATTTTCCATGGAATTTTTAATTCCATGGAATCCTCTATAATAGATAATTATAGAGGAAAAGGGATAAATAGAGAGATTTATAGAATTATCCAATTCTATAAATCTCTTCATAGGGTTTTAGGGGTTTAGGAGAGGCTAGTATAGGGTGGTGGGTGGGTAGTTAGGATTTTCTTGAATTTTAAATTGGCTAGTGGGATTAGGGAGTAGGTTAGTAGTTAATAGGATTTTTTATGGGTTTATTTATGGGAGTAATTGGTTTTTAGGATAGGATAAATGTTACATGGGATATTGGTATGGGTATGTAATTTAGGCCAAGGGGTTATTGTGACTAGAAAATAGGCAAATTTTATGCTAAATTAGTGGGAATTAGTTTAATTCATAGGGAATTAGTATGATTGATGAGGTGAGCACATTTTAGTTCATATATTTTACCCCTATTTGAAAGGGAATTGTGAGCAATAAAATTAATGTTATTTCAAAGAAAAAATTATAATGCAGATGATTGGATGATTGATGGATGATAAGCAAGATGTAGGATGCTGATGTGATGCCCCCTTGAGGAAGCATGTGGGGAGACAAATTGACCTAGATGGTGACTTGATTGAAAGATGATAGGGTGGGATGGGATAATGTTGATGGGAAATGAGGTACTTTTTAGTGGATCATATAGATGCCCCAGATGGGATAAGTAGCTTGAATGATGGGTCTAGACAGTGGACAATGTGTCTAGAAAATGATATAGTGATAAAAGGGGGTTTTGATTAAAATTAAAGTGAATGATGGGTCTAGTAGCAAGGAAACATGCTCTAAAAGGGTAAATAAGATAAGATGATGATAATGAGCCACTTATCACAAAATCTAAGATTTTAGTATTATTTTATTATTTTTATAGTTGTTTAGTTTTTTATGTTTAAAGATCCATTTTGGGGATAGTGATAATGGACAATGATTTATAAAAGGTTGATAGGGATGTGTTCAAATTTTTGAAAGGGACTTGGGTCAGTATGCTTAGTTATTATAGGAAAAAAAATTTAATGGGGGTGTGTAAGTCATGTTTACAAGATGTTACTAGGGATGATAATTGATAGTGGAAGGGATTTAAATAGTTTTGGGATAAAATGGTATGGGAAGGGGGGTGGGGTGGAGGTTGATATAGGCTAGGGGAGCTATGGGGGAGCTCATTTTCACACATCACTTTTAGAGATTTAGATCTCTAGATAATCATAATGGACCACATTATTTGATCTTCCCACTATGGAAAATGAGTTTGTGTACACTAGAAGGAGCCAAAGGTGGGGCCACCAGTGAGTAAAATGTGGTAAATTACATTTTTTGTCATTTTTTGATAGTTTAGATGGATTTTGGGTTAATTATATGCTAATAAAAATAAAGGGTGTCATGGGTCTACAATATCATGACTACAAATTTTTCCCTCAATCTTAGGGTTATAGAAAATAGTGGCAAGATTATTGGGGAAGTAATGGGATGGCAATCTTGCTAGTGGGTAATAACAAGATTGCAATCTCATGACTAGGAAATTGAATCTTGTAGTAATGGGTGATGGGGTTAAAACCCCACTACTATCAGTGGTGGGATTGCAATCTCATCAATCTAAAATAGTGATATCACAATATCATGACTAGGATAGTAGTGGGTTTGTAGAAATAGTAGTGGGATTGAGAGAGGGGATTAGTTGGCTAAGTTAGGAGTTTGGGAAAGGAAAATTGGTTGGGGGAAGGCTAAGGGAGGTAATAAGTTAGGTATGGGAAGGATTTGAGAGTTATTGGGATCATGATTATGAGGGTAGTTAGTGTAGGATGAGCTAGATAAGAGGATAGGTGAGGGCACTTGTTAGGGTATGTATAGGAATCACGTAAGTGTGAGTGATGGTGATAGGTTGTATTTGTTTGTGATGTGGGAGAATTTAAATATTATAGCATCATGATCTCAACATCCCAAGATCCTTCATGAAATGTGGTATGTGCTACCAGAGGAGTACATAGTATTAGAGCTAGTGGGGTTACATGACATGGTGATGATGCCACCCATCAGGATTAACCATGCATTGATTATAACATTAGTGGAGAGGTGGCATTCAGAGACTAGATCATTCCATTTTGTGATGGATGAGATAACCATCACTCTATAAGATGTATATAGGATCTTATACCTATTGATGAGGGGTACAAGTATCTATTAGAGATCCTATACTTTGATGAGAACACTACAGTGGCTGGGTGACAACCTACAAATTAGTGTGTATGATGGATATATTGACTTGGGTAGGTACTAACAAGAGGGGACTCTATATTAATTGAATTTAGTGGTGATGTCCCTTGTGTCTAGCATCTTATTGATGGACAAGAGAAAGTGATGGTTTCACTTGGGATTGGGGGATGTGGTTGCATATATGATCCATGATCACCAAGTATTTTCATGGGATCTAGTGGTGTTAGCCCATTTATATAGGGGGTTGGGGACTTATAGGAGAGACAGGAGCTTTGGTCACTCATTGTTGTTTTAGATCTAGATCTAGGATCATATTACCATCTAGTGTCCCTTAGGGACATTACCAGGATTAGATCCAGGAGAACCCATGGTGTTCAAATGGTGGGTGATAGTGGGAGTTTCTTTGGTCCATACAAGAGATATGATTTTATATAAGGTGGCCTTAAATACATTGTGACTAGATCAAATCACTTGGATTCCATATAGGGGCATCAATTTTGGATGGGGGGATGAGGCATGTGCTTAGTTTATGCTAACCCCATGTTACATTACTGATCAACAGGACTACATCATTGAGAGATATAGGCCTGACCGTGTTCAGTGATAGTTTGGTTTTGTTCAAGATATGCCTCCACTTGAACACATTTTTACATGGAGTGAGTGGGAGAGGCTAGATGATGTGTGTGATTATGATTAGGGAGAACCATGACAATGGGTTTTTATTTTAGTGATACCAGAGCTAGGGGTGACCATTATATATTCAGCATGGTGGTCAACTCAAGTGCTAAGCAATTAACCAAACTATGAGGAGTATTCAATGGGATAGTGTGTTAATTATTTGTAATGTAGGCTTAGATCCATCAATGAGCTCATCAATAAAGATAGGTGATGCTTTAAGAGGTAGTGGATGGAGGGGAGGAGGGGAGGATGTGATGGATGTGGATGGAGTGGATGGGGGTGATAGATAGGGCATATATCCTAGGTAGGTAGGGGTGTAGGTAGGTTCATAGGTACATATTCCATAGGTGCTCATATAACTTGTGGTACTAGTATCCACAAAAGTTCCATAGATTCAAACATCAAGGGTAGTGGGATCTTTTCATCCACCCACATCAATAGAGAATGAGGCATTATTAGTGAGCCTATAGGCATAGATCCAGGCATGCCTCATGGAGATTAGGGGCATTATCTAGGAGAGATATCAGCTGCATGCACAACTTTAAGTGGTACAGTGTTAGGAAGATGGGTAGTTGACCTAGGCTCAAGGTGAGATCACATTTTTATAGGCTCACATTATTCAGAGGGATGGTGACTTAGCTCAGTTATAGGGATACATAGGATCCCTTCAAGGATAGGTGGTGGCTCTACAGGGATAGGTGTGGCAAATAGATGCTCAAGTTAGTATACTATAGGCTCAAATTAGTTAGAGGGATACCCAACTTGAGTAGGCATAGTCTTAGATTGCCACTTTATAGAGCTAGGTTGATGAGATCCCAAGGTAGATGACATAACTATAGGCCCATATCTAAGGACTTCAGAGCATGCTAGCCATAGTAGAGAGGGATCTAGATGTAGTCGATGAGGGTTTGTATGTATATGATGGGTATGATGATTCAGATCATGTTTTTGACCTAATAGGCTCAATATTATAGGACCCTTTATGAGAGTGTCATTCCTACTAAGAGGTGAATGGGATCATTTTGAGCTAGCCAATCTTTTGTGAGGTAGCCATCAAGGAGTATAGGATATAGGCCACTACCCTCACCATAACCATGACCCATTTTTGGATATATATATATATATATATATATAGAGAGAGAGAGAGAGGGGATTCCTTTGTATAGTTTATGTTTTCTTCATGGGTTTGATGTAAATTGCATATGTTTTTTGACATTGATCCCATGTGAGCCTTTGTTCCATATGTATTTGATGAGATATATATATGATGAGGATTCATGATTTTAGAGTTTTATGTTATAGTTTATGTGATGGAAATGTTTTATGATGTTTATGTACATTTGTATGATGATGTTAGTGTTATGATGATGTATGGATACACACTATGGTTTTCATGATTCATGTGATGGCCTTTATGATGATGATTATGATTTATGGGCATGTCTTGTGATTATGCTTATAGATACATGTTATTATTTTTAGTGCTTTATGTGATGATGTTTATGATTTACAGTGATTTGAGATGATTTATGTAATGATTTATAGATGTATATGATGGTGAATTATGCACATGTGTTATGATTATGTTATGTTTTAGGATGATTTATGGATATGATGATGTTTTTATGAGTGATGGCTATGTGTTATGGCATTAAGATATATGTGATGTATTTTTATGATGATATTCATGGATGGAGATGAGTTTTTGAATGAATTATGATTTATGATGATTATGACTAGGATTTAAGCTATGATGTATAGACATGGTTTATGGTGAGTATGATTTATGTTGTATGGACATGAGTTATAATGTCAATGTATCTAAATGGATTTATGATTTATGGGTTTTTGTGATGGAACTTAAGATGTATGTGATTGATGTTGTTAGGATTCATGAATATGCTTTACTACGATGGTGTTGTCATGATTTATGGATCTTATTTAGATGCCAGTGGTGTTGTGATTTTTCGTAGTGATATAGATTTATGTAGATGTTGAATGTGATGGTTAGGTGGTTAAATGGGATGTTTTATAGATCTTATGATGGATGGATGTTGATGTCATTTGGTACTTATGAGATGGATGATGTATATGTTATGGATGATTTATATTGAGATATTTATGTGAGACATATTAATCCCCTACTTAGTTTAGTGATTTTCTCTTCATAGGAATGTTCCTACATCATGGAGATATAGGATAGGTAGGTTTAGGTAGATGCTTGAGGTGATGGGTAAGTAGGGTGGATGGCTTAGGACATGGGTAAGGTTTGATTTGGGAATGGGAATTATCCTTTTAGGAAGATTTATCAAGCTTATGAGTAAATGCAATCCCTTTTGATGTTGCATCTTCATGAGATATGTTAATGGTCATAAAGGGACCATGGCATCATATCAAAGATGCATGAGGGGAATTCTATTTAAATATATTATTCATTCAAAGATGATTATTCAAAATTCATTCAATCCATGCTCATTCCCATAAGAAAAATTTACACTCACATATATATAGAATTAACTAAAGAAATAATTCATTTTATAAATGTACATATGACATTCACATACCTATAAACATCTATGTTTTCCATAGATTTATTATGAAGATGATGATGATGATGCATAGAGGGTTGTGGGATAGGATAGAAAAAGATGGAGATGATGAAGAGAGAGTGTCAGGAGTGGCTAAGCTATCCTTGGACATGGAGTGACCAAGTGTTGCCTACATAGTCTAAAGAGACCTCAGGTCAATGTAGTTTTGGTCAAGAGATGGATGATGATGATGATGATGATGATGAAGGGTGAGGATGATAATTTAGAATGATGTAGTGAAAGTGAGGTGAGGGTGATATAGGATTTATGTATAGACTAGGAATGGTTCTTGATCATTTTAATTCATGACAAGGCTCAAATCATAGGTCACAAAATAAGAGGTTATGACAATCCCTCTAGGAATCAGAATCATAATGACCCCATTATTAGGATAACTCTTGATAATGATAGTGGGAGAGATTGGTTATAATGTCAAGCATGAGTGACAATGGTCCATTATGATGTAATTAAGGCTAAGAGAAGACATGTCTATCATAGAGATCTTATTAAAGGGAGAGGATAGATATTTTGAATGATGATAAGGCTTGGGGATATAGATAACATCTCCAAGGATAAATAGATGACATAGGAAGGTCCCTTCAAAAAATGGTCCCTGGGGAGCCCTTATTGTCTTCATTGTCAAGATGTTGATCTTTAGTGAGAATTCCCACTTGTTGAGACCAGGGCTAGGTTATCCTTACCATGGCATCAGGACTCATTTTTCACCATGGTACTTGCCCAAAGTGCTAGAAAACTAGTTTTCACCATTGGACATATTTTTTTTGACTCTGATGAAAGATGATTGGATGAGAATATAGATGAGTAGTCCTACAGATGGAGGATGCTAAGAATAGGAATAAAATTGATTTAGTGTCATGATGTTCATGGGGTCATCCAATTATTTTCCTTCAAGCATGGCCAAATTGTATGCTCTAGAGCCAAATTTAGTAACAATAATATAGTTGCCTAGCTAATTTGCTTCAAATTTTCCCTTCTTGTCTCTTTTTTCATTAGTATTTTTTTGATTTTCCTTGAGAACTAGGTCACCCACTTCAAATTATTGATCCTAAATTTTATTGTGATACTAATTTTAAGCTTATTTTGATATGCCCAAAGGTGATTCAAGTCTCTTTGCCATTTTTTGTGTAGCATTTCCAACTCTTGTAGGCACTCTTATTAGCAGTTATGATTAGTGATTAAGCCACGTAATGAGAGACAAAGAGAAGGGATTTCTACTTCCATGGGAAGTATAAATTTATATCCATATACCAAGGCATAGGGTGTGGCCCCTATAGGTGTGTAGACATTGGTGTGATAAAACCATAATGCAAGATATAACTGAGTATGCAAATTGCATCCTACTTGATTGATAGTTTTCTTCAGGATCTTGATCAAAGTCTTATTTGTTACTTCTACTTGTCCATTACCTTGGGGGTAATAGGGGGAATATAAATGCTACATGATGTGATAATTTTGACATAATGCCTCAACATCTTAATTCTTGAAATATTTTCCATTATCTAAGATTATATTGGTAGGGATGCCAAATCAAAAAATGATTTGATTAAGGATGAATCTTGATATCTAGAGGCTAGTTGTGTAAGTTAGTGGAATTACCTCTACCCATTTAGTGAAATATTTTGTATTTGTTATAATAAACTTATGTCCATCCGAAGAAGTAGGATTGATTTTTTTAATTAGATCAAGACACCATATAGAATTAGGCCATAGACTCATGATAGGATGCAGCTCCTGTGTTGGTGCATAAATAAAATTCTTGTGCTAGTTCCATCATAGCCACATGTATTTGTAAGCATCTTGTTCCATGGTTGACCAATAATGCCCTATGTGGAGGATATTTTTGGATAGATCCACTATACTAATATGCCCATCATAGATACCATCATGGACCTCCTTGATGGTTTAAGTGGCCTCATTTAATGTGAGACATCATAACAGGGTTCCATAATAACCTCTTTGATAGAGCGTGTTGTCTATGATGGTGTAGTAGTGGTTTAGTGAATGAAGGCTTTATGTTGATGTTGATTAAGTTTAGGGGAAGGAGGTTATCATGAAGGTATTGATAGATATCAAAGTACTAGTGAAGATTGGGATTATCAATAACACAAATTCAGAGAGGAGCCAATGACTGATAAGTTAAGGTAATTAATTATTTAATTAAACATGTAGGCCACCCTACCTAAACCAATCATCTTTTAATACATCTTCAAGAAGGTCAATGAGAGAGCCTAAGGTGGCCATGAAGTTAGTTTCCTTATTTTTTACTCATGGTACTTAATCAAATATGATGGATTGATAATTGGTTTTTAACTAATCCACCAATTATTTATATGGGAGAAACTTCACGTCTTTTGTTTGGAACTCTCCAGTCCCCTATTCAATAATTAGTTGAGAGTCCCTAAATACTTGTAAATGGTGGATGTTCCATTAGATAGGAAGATGGAGTCCTATTATGAGGGCTTCATATTCTAAAATATTAATTGTATAGGGGAAGGAAAGATGAAATGCCTTAGGAATAAGATCACCTTGAGGGGTGCCCATAAGGATCTGTTCCCCTGACCCATGAGTAGTAAATGAGCCATCAAAATATAAATTATAGCTTTCTATTTGTGAAGTGTTCATGATGGACTCATCTAGGAAAGGAGTAATGATGGGCTCAATCAATTTTAATGGAGCTTTTGCTAGTTGATCGGTGATGACCTATAATTTTATATCTTTCTAATGGATTATTTAATATCAAACTCACTAAGTAGCATGATTTATTTTTTTACTCAACCTATTAATGCTGATTTAGACAAGAGATATTTTAAGGGATCTATTTTGGTAATTAGTTGTATGCAGTTGTTAAGCATATAGTGTCAGAGTTTTTGTGATGTAAAGACCATAGCTAAACATGCCTACTCAACTAGTGTAAAATTTATCTCATATGATATTAATGTTTGACTGTGATAATAAACAACTTGTTCCTTTCCTTGATCATTATGCTATGCGAGCAAAGTGCCAATGGCATATGGTGTAGTAGATATATATAGGAGTAATGGTTTGCCTAGAACTAGTGGAGACAAAATGGGTGGATTTTCTAAATACTATTTAAGACTTTCAAAAGCCTTTTGAAAGTCTTCATTCTAATTAAAAACTACCCCTTTCTTGAGAAGCTATGTAAAGGGATGACATTTATCAGTGAGTTGTGAAATAAAGTGCCTAATAGCTTGAAGCCTGCCTTGAAGAATATGAAGTTGCTTAAGTGTTCATGGAGGTGGCATTTTAGTTATGGCTTAGACCTTTGATGGATATACCTCAATACCTCTTCTTGATATAATAAACCCTAGAAACTTGCCTGATGTTATGCCAAAGACACAATTTTTAGGGTTCAACTATACCTTATATTCTTGTAGTATTTCAAAAAAATTATGAAGGACTTTAGGATGTTTAGATCATAGGTGAGACTTACCTAAGATATCATCAACATAGTATTCCATTATATCATTCATCCTATTGTGGAAGATGATATTCATTACTCGTTGATAGGTTTCCCCTATATTTTTGATGCTAAAAGGCATGACTTGGTAGTAGAATATGCCCCATGAGGTGATGAATGTTGTTTTGTGTTGGTTTTCAAGAGTAATTTTAATTTGATTATATCTTAAGAAATCATCCATAAGAGACATCATCTCATACCCAACTATAGAATCTATAATCATATCAATATTTTGAAGTGGGAAATCATCTTTAGGGCATGCTTTATTGATGTCTCAAAAGTCATCACATATCTAAATTTCACCTTGAGGTTCTGAGACAAGGACAATATTGGATATCCAATCAGAGTACTCAATTGGGTGAATAAATCTTGAATCCAATTTTTTTTTAATTTTTATTTAACCAAAAATTCCACCTTTGGATGAATCTTGCATAATTTTTGTTTGATGGGTTTGGCATTGGGGTGGACATCAATGTGGTGGACTACTAATGAAGGATCCAAGCCTAGCATATATTCTTAGCTCCATGAAAAAACATCAATAATTTCTTTGAGCAATGTATCAATAATTTCATACTCTAAGTGAGTGAGAGATGCCCCAGTCTCATGATCTTGGGTTTTTATTTAGTTCCAATGTTTATTTTTATGACTTAGTTAATGAGTGAGGGAGATTGATCTTGTATATAAGGGGGTAATTGATTTTTGGCATGTTATAGGTGATAATTCTAGGCAACTCAATATCAATGTCTAAATAATTTTCTAATTAAGTGGGGTGGAATGGGATTTCATCTAGCTCTATAGAGAATTCTTTTTCTTCTTTTGACCTTTCATCATCATCTTGAATGATCAATGATTCTTGTCCCTAAAAGTATGTTGATTCACACAAATTGATAGAGAATCCTTTCTTATGATCTTCAGATGGCATAAAAGTCCTTTCCCCATGTATTCGAGGATGGCCTCATCATTTTGAAACACGTCAAAGTTAGGCTCCTATTTTGTATTCTAGTCTATTAGGGAAGGATAACAGAGGGAGATGTTAATGATGGATATGGAGGTGTCAAAAAAAAGGTTAGTGGTAACCAACTCTTTGAATTGACTACAAATAAAACCTATTTTCATATCCTTGTCAAGGAAAGTTTTCTCATTAGTCAAGATAGAATAAAAAATGATATTGAAGGGGTCATCATCATATGGATTATACCCAAGACCAAAGTAGGATGAATTATCTTGGACATCGATAGGCTCTATTTTACCTTGTTCTTGCCTTCCTAGTCCTTTTTCTTTATAACTCATGTTCTCCATCATGTGGTGGACTTTGAGATAATTTTTATTGGGTGAAATGAAGATATCATCATCGAGTAAGATCCAAGAATCATCTCCATATTTAATATGTTCATTAGATAAAAACCTAGTGATCTCAAAAGCTATAGGCCCAAATTGGTACTTGATGGGTTTAACTTCCCTCATCTCAGGGGACCCATAACATTAGGGAGACACTAGGAGATAGCCAATGTAAAGGGTCTTATACTCATACTCACCATAGCCTATGGATGTGATTTTCAATTTATTAGGATCTATCATTAGGGTAGATGTGGGATTTAGTTGATTGGGAGAAATATATTTTGTAGTTGTAGGACTGAGGAGAGTGTTTTCAATGTCTTGAGATAATGATGGAGGAGTAGATTGATTCATTTGATGAATATGATGGTTGATGATTCTAGGAATGGTGACTTCCATTCCTAAATGAGGGAATTTAGTACACTAATAAAGGGTAGATGGGATGGCTTTCATTTCATCAATCAAGGGTCTCCCAAGAAGCATATTATTTAGTAGGTCCACATTGACCACATGTACCAAGCTTTGGTGAACTACATGTCCCACAATGATGGGAAGATAGATATACCCAATAGATGGTTGCTCATTATTTTCATATGAATTTAACATGATAAGAGTAGGCCCAAGTGATGATTTAGAGTATCACAACTTTTTCAAGAAGTCCACATTGCATAAGTTGAGTGCCAATCATCCATCTATAAGGACAAAAGAGACACAGTGCTGGGTAATGTAAACTTTAATGTACAGTGGATAATTATGGTATAAACTAATTAATGGTAAATCTTGAGCACTAAAAGTGAGTTTTTGGGAGGGGGATAGATGAGCTACTAATTCCTAGAACTAGCTTATGTCTAGGTTACTAGGCACCTTTAGGTCATTGAGTACTTTATTCAATATTTCCATATGTAAAGTGGATTTTTTAAAGAGTTTCATAAGGGAAATTTAGGAAAGGGTCTTTTTTAGTTATTAGATGATATCATCATATTTATCAAACCCATTTGTATCTTTATTATAAGAGTTCCCCTTGGTGTAGTGGAAAAGGTGGATGGCTATTAGGATGATGCTACTGGAATGACTATTTTATTACATCAAGTGGTGATAGTACAATTGGCTATGGCTAGGTTAATCTTCAAAATATGAGATGAGGAGCTATCAGATGTAGGGATCTTATGGAGTTTAATTGTATTAATGTAGTTATATGGTACACTATGGTAGTTTATGCAATTGGAAGATGATGCCTGAACATGTTCTCATTATGGTCTTTAATTCCTTTCATCATGTTTGGGAAGAGGATATTTATAGATACCTAGTTGTCCATTTCCTAATTGACTAGGGGTGGACTCTCCTTTCAAATTAGTATCACCTCTTTTGATCAGATTTTGTACATAGTGCTTTAGTTGCATATAATTATTAGTATCATGTCCTTTCACCCTATGTAATTTACAATATTCATCATCATGATACCAATCTAGTTTGGGTTGATGATTATCTATGGGTTGGATTTCTAGAAAAGTAATCATGTTGGCTGCAACCAAGTATTCGAAGACAGTTGCCAATGGATCCCCAAACTTGTAAGAGGTCACTTGCTTGTAGAGAGTCTTGGCTTACCCTAAAGAACCTTGATGGAAGAAGCATGAGGTTATGGTGTGCGGGCCCTTTCCTTTGTATGTTTTGGACATGATATACTTGTTGTTTAGAGTTTGTCACCCCATCTCTGACAACATTCTTATTTTTATTGAAGACCTTGGGTCTATTTGAAAAGGAGTTTTCTATATTTTAGGTGTGCTCATTATGAGAAAATAGCTTGATTGTTCCTTTTTCTATGAGGGATTTTTAAATTTGCATGACATTTTATATAATCTTATCAAATGTTTTTGCACACTATAAGTTTAGCTGATATTTCAATTTTGCATTCAAGTTATCCACAAATATTTTGGCCAACTCATTTTTGAGTACATTACATCTCAATTAGCTTTCTAATGCTCTCCATCATTACAAGAAATAGACAAGGCTTTCCCCATTTATTTTCTTTGTGTTTTAGAGGTTAATAATGAATATATCATGCTCAATATTGAAATAGAAATGTCTAACAAATTGCTTTGTTAGTTCTCCAAAGCTTGATATTGACCCCTTAAGAAGGTTCGTGAACCATTATAGTGTTGCTCCTATTATAATTTTAGGTAAGAGCCTTAATAGAGAATTATCTTCATAGGATACTTCATGACAAGTGACATAAAATTCTTGTACATGATCCCTTGGGTCTCCTCTTCCCCTATATTTCTCAAATTTTGGAACCTCAAAATGTGAGGGGAATGGGATCTATAGAATGTTGATATCTAAGGGTGATGAGAAAAAATCCTCATATTTTTATTTAAGGGATTGAGACCAAGGATCCACTTATTGAGGGGTTTCCTTCATCATCTTCCATTCTTGGGTGAAGGCAGGATCCCCAAGAGGATTGATAGTTTGGTTATGACTTCCTTATAGAGCATGGGTATGATGGTTTTTATTGGTGGTATGATTGGTATGGCTATTGTTATTAACATTATTGGGATTTTGGGCATCATGGGAGGTGTTGGTATTATTATGTTTTGTGGATAGTGGGCATTGATTTTGAAGGAGGAGGTTGATTTGTTGTGTAAGCTGATCCAAATGATCCTCAATGGTAGCTTATCTTCTGTTAGCTCAACATGATGATTAACATGAGGGATTTGTTGGTCTCTTTCATCCAAAAACCCATGTTCCACTTATTGATGAGTATTTTATGGTGGGGATTCAAATGTGAAGATGATATTATTTAGGTAGGTGTAGTCATAATTGGGTGTTAAGGTGCCCCTGATTTCTATACTTTGAGCCAACACTTCATCATGGTTTTCATATAGGTATTGGTTGATGAGATGACAAACATCATCATTATTAAGGAGGTTATTTCTCTCATTTTATTCTCAAGGTGTAGGGATGTCACTATGAAAGTCCTCATATTCCTAATTCGGGTCCATGATTTGCCTCTTAGTATTTTCATCTTGATTTGAGCATTATCCTAGGTAGAATTGAGCTCAGGTTTGGATAACCATGGTGATAGGCTAAGAGGATGAAATGTGATGAGGTGTGATTTAGGGTCTTTTAAATATAATCCTTTGTTAAAATATTATACCACTAGTGGTAAAATGGATAATATTGATGGATAAGGTAACTAGAAATTATCAAGAAATAAAGATCTTTTAAAAGATCAATCTAGAAAAAGATAAAAAAGGATTATGGGATCAAATATCTCTATCGACTAAAAAGTGGAAAAATTAATGGGTGATATGGGATAAAGACACTTGATAGTGATAAATGATAGTGATGGGTGATATATTGATGCCTTATAAGTCTATGTTCAATCATAATTTCAAGTTTTAATAGGATGATTAATGATATATGGGAAGTAAGTGACCACCAATAGTTTAATCCTTTGTCCTTAACTAATATTTAAAAGGGTAATGGGAAGAATTGCATGGTGATTAAATGTGATGGAAAAAAGTGTGGGTAAGGGCTACTACTCAAGAAAGAGGAATTGGGGGGGGGGGGGTGATAAGATGATGAATATGCACAATAAGGGATTGGAATGGGTGGTATGTGGATATAGGTATTCTTTAATCTAATGAGGAAGGGATGAAACAAAAAGAGATGGATATGATATATGGACAAATGGGGTGGTTTTTTAAATTATTTAAATGATGGTTTTTGAATCTAATGTGTATGGATAAGGGATGAGTAATGAGAAAAGATGGTATTAAATGGATGAGAAATAGAAAAGGTGTGATTATGATATGTGGGATATGGAAGTGTGATGATATGAGAATAGACAAATGAGGATAGTATGTATGATGTGACAAAGGTATGGTGACAATGATATGGATGAGGTGAGGACATAGATATAAAGGGAAGATTTATATTGATTCAAGGGACATGCGAATAAAATTAGGATGGGTAAGGATGAGTATCCTAGGTAGAATGAGATACTATGATGGAAATAGATAGATTGAAGAAGTGATAAAGGATATGAAAGACAGATAAAATGGGAGGTATATACATTGTGGAAGAGATAAGAATTTAGTCTATATGAAGGGTAATAATATGATATGGTACAAAAAGATAGGTGGGGTTGATATAGGTGCAATGGGATGGAGTAGATAGGATTTGAATGGATAAGATGAGGTCACAGTAAGATGGGTTATATGATCATCATGGATATAGAATGAGGTGTGTATGGATGACTATGGTATGATATAATACTAGTAATAAGGTAGATAATGTGAAGGAATGACTAATAAGTGGATATTTATGTGTGTGGGAACGTGTGGGGTGATATGCAAAGAGAATATGGATGGAAGAAAGATGGATGTGGAGGGTGGACTAGATAGATATAATGGATTACTTGGTGATAAGATGATATAGATGAAGGGATGATTAATAGATGGACTATATAGACAAATGAAATATGATGACTTAATAAGTGAGGGGATGGTATGATATAAATATAAGATGGGTGTATAAGTGGGTGATTGGTGTAAAAAGATGGATTATGTAGATAATAAGATGTGATGAAAGGTGGATAATGATGCAAAGGTGGATGTTATAAAATAAAAAGTAAAGATGATAATTATATGAAGCTATAGATGTAAATAAAATAGATGAAGCGAATGGATAAGAAGTGGATAATCACTACATGTGGGATGTAATGAGATACAAGTGGGATGGTCAATATAAGGAAAATTGGGAAGGAATGTGTTATGGAAGTGAATAAGGTGAAGTGAAATATACAAGGATGTGAAAAAAAGTATTAATTACTATGGAATAGATATAGATGATAAAAAGGATGGATGGAAGTATGACAAATAAATATTTGAGAACATGATGGTGCTAAGTGAGATGGATCATATAAGGTGTGGGTAGAATAAGGAAGTGAAGGTGGTATTCTATGTCACAGGGCAATCCCACAACTAGAATAGTCAATCCCACTATGAAGATGCAATATTGCTACTAACTAATGGTGGGATTATCTACAATACCTCTAATAGAATCTATAAAATTGTAACTTATAATGAGATTTGAATAGCGATATTATATTTCTTAAACTAATTTCACCTATTTATCCTAATAAGTCTTCAAAAAGTCTACATATTATAACATAATTACAAGGCCTTGATTTTAATATAATTAATGATGATAATAGGACTATAAAAAGCCTAAACTGATCCTAAAGTATGCTATCCTACAATATCACTATTCTATGTGACAATCTCGCTATTTACAATTTAATATTATGATTATAAAAGAAGTGGTATTGCAAGCTTTAACTAAAATCACCAACAATGAGGTGTCAACAACTTCTTTTAGTCTTGATAGACCCTAAAAAATAGAATTTTCCCTTGTAAGACAATGTCTTAGATATCCAAATGATAGCAAGTAAGGCATAATGAGGAATGTTTACTAAGGTTGATTATAGAAAAAATATGATGTTTTGATAAAAGGTGATGTTTCAAAAAATTACAGTCCTCTAATCCTTCTATATCTATTAAATGGAGGTTAGGTACAATATCAATGGGGAACCAAAGTTGATAGGGGAGGAACCTTACCATTTTTTGATGATCAGACAATATCACTATTGAAAATGACAATACCGCTACTTACAAGGCAATACTATAATTCCAAAAGTTGGAATATTGTCGAAGGTAAACAAAATCTTATCCTTTGTTCCAATGTGATGTCCTTAGCTTCTTTTCTACACATAGTTTTACAAATACAGGGAAAATAACCTATAGAAACATAGAATGATCAAAGGTAGTAGATAATATAGACTCCACAACTTTTTATTTCAATATTGCTACTAAAATATATGTTACCGCTATTAAGAGGGAAATATCATGACTCTAAAAGTAGAAAGATTATTGGATAAAAGTGAATAGCCTTGTTTTATTCTTCAGAAGACATTGTCTTACCCTACATAGCATAAATAACACACCTGCAGAAAGATTTCACAGTCAACTTAACAAATATCAAAATGTAATATTCTTAGTAGAAACTACAATACCACCACTAGAATTGATGATACCACTACTACCAGGGAAATACTATGACTAGAAAATTAGTAGGATTGTTCAAACCCTAAACCCTACTTAAATCCCTAACCGCTAACATCTAATCTATAATACCATGATTAGTGCTGATGATATCACTACTATAATACCATGACTTGTAGAGCAATACCATTACTTTCTTGAATCATGTGAAAAACTCAAAATATATGCTTAGTTTCACTTCAAGTTGGCCCTGTAATAACTTAAAATTCCTCTAGCAATATTTTTAACCTAAATAACGGAGGTTGGTCCCATCGTGGTCACCAAAATTTGGATTCAAGCTATATTATCAAAATGACAATAAAATCCAAAACCTTGATAAACACAACTAGGAATGGATAGAAAAGGTAAATCATAATGATTAAAGTAATCTTACCATCATTTTTACCTTCTCATAGCTCCATTCCAAGACTTGAAATTCCAATGATTGAGCTTATAGACTTGAGATGTGGATTTCTTGTGAGCTTGATAATGGCTTCCTTGAAACAAAATGGATATGGACATTACTTGGATTAGATTGATGAGTGTGTTAATGGCTTGCTTAAAGAGATATTGATTCACTTATGCACTTGAACATTGAATTCTTCATTATATTCAGCAAGGAGGAGTGTCTTAGTTTTAAATGTTAAGGGAAGAAGATCTTATGGTCCAAATTTGAGTTTAGGCCATTAAGATCTAGGGTGGAGGATTGGAATCCTCTAGAATAGATAATTCTACAGGAAAAGGGATAAAATGGAGAGATTTATAGAATTATCCAATTCTAAAAATCTCTTCATAGGGGTTTAGGGGTTTAGGAGAGGCTAGTATAGGGTGGTGGGTGGGTAGTTAGGATTTTATTTAATTTTAAATTGGATAGTGGGATTAGGGAGTAGGTTAGTATTTAATAAGATTTGTTAGGGGTTTAATTATGGGAGTAATTGGTTATTATGCTAGGATAAAGGTTACATGGGATATTGGTAAGGGTATGGGATTTAGGCCAAGGGGTTATTGTGACTAGGAAATAGGCAATTTTTATGCTAAATTAGAAAGAATTAGTTTAATTAGTAGGGAATTAATATGATTAGCAAGGTGAACACATTTTATTGCATTTAGGTCCCACCAAATGTGCTAAAAACTATTGTCACTTGTATTTTCACCCTTTTTGGAGATTTCTGAGTTATCCTCATCCAAGTCACATAAACAACTCCAAGATTGTGGGTAGCCTATGAATGAGGTGAATCTTTAGAAAAGGCTATCTCCCTTGATGTACCACTTTGGATCACTACTACACCTAAACATTGTGAGGTAAAATGGAGAGATAAAATTAAAATAAAACTATCTTAAGGGAGGTGATACACCAAATAATTTGATGATTTCCAACCAGCTACATGTTAAACATGAGAATAAAGGACTAACCAAACATACACTTTTCCAATTTGAACCTTCTCACATCAATGTTTAATTATGAGGTTATGGATGAATTTTTAGGCTAGGATGACTAGAAAAGAGGTCTATAATGACAATATTGAATAGGATAACTCACTCAACCTTGAGACTTCCTAGAACACTTCACATGACATGTAAGAAGAAGCTGCAAATAGGTGAGAGAATGAGACAACATGTTAAGGAAACCATAACTATCAATAAGAAATATCTATCATTAAAGTAAAAAAAACTATGAATAGTTATGGAAGAGGTAAAAATTATTACTCTTATTGATCAAATGGTATGCAAATGACTAGGGCTTCACCATACTTAGGTAGAACATAAGTTACAAAAGCTAAAATGGCTTGTTTTTATAGAAATTAAGAGAGAGAGAATAAGAGAGAATCCAAAAGGTCATAAGGATGATTTTAAAGCTGATAAAATGAGTTAATTTTTCATGATAATAGGGTGTGAAATAGACCATGTAATGTTAGGAATTACAAGTGTCCATACAAGGCATGAAACTCATGAAAAGTGGCATAAAACTCCTTGTGTTGGTTCAAAAAATTACCTTCATCATCCACACTTGTTTGAACATCCAAAAACTAAATATGGATATGATTAATGATTGGAATTAGAGGGATGTATTTTATACATGCCTCTCCATGCATTTTTGTAGTCCTACTCATCTAGAATCTCTTGGAAGTGAGCCATCACTATTTGGAGTCTAAAAAAATCCTTTTTTACTCACCCTTTACACTTGTCCTAAAAATTAGATTTATTATCTCATGAAAATAAATTAAAGGTAGTGCATGACATTTTTCAACACCCTCCATGGCCTTATATTTCTTAGAAACACCTTAAAATCACTTTCTTTTGGAGTTTCCACACTTTTCACCATCATGTTCACTATGCTAGTTTTGACTAGATGAGATGAATTAGTTGGTTGAGGAACTTAGGAGTTGTTTGGAGGAATTAAATTGATTTTTGGAGTTATCCTAAGTCCTAATATTCCCTTTAATGTAATTATAATCTCTTGAAACCTCATATAACCTATAAAACACACAAAATAGTAAAAAATACCCTATTTTATACTCCATCTATACAATTTTGTACAACTCAAAATTATGGGAAGGAGATTGAAATAATCCTATAAAATTTTCAATTAATTTAAAGGTAAAAATATCTCACATTAATATCCCTTCAACCTCATTTTCCCAATCAGGTCCTTCTAAGGGTTTAGCAAAGGTTTTATCCTCATTCCTACTCTTAAGGTTTATTCATAAAAATTAGACATTAAAGTTGAAAAAAAGTTTCATAAATACAAAAATAATGACCCCTATCAACTTGTCCCAAGTTCTTGAGCTCCCATGTACCAAGACCGTATAGTTATGATCTCTTCAAATTGACCTCTTAGGTTCTTCTCCTTGTTTTGCACAGGCTTGATGTGATTTTGAGTCTAAAATGGCTTTATTATGGTTTCTAATGCACTCCAAAATATTTAAAACCTATTAATTCATCCCATAAACATGTTTCAATAGGATACATATCTCACTTACATTCAGAAATGAAAATGACCCTTCATTTAGGCACTAGGCCAAACCCCTGCCCAACTAAACTTGACTGCAACCCTAAGGTTTAGAGCACCCTATTTAGTTCCATCCTTTTATGATTGGTTATTAATGTTTTTTTATGTGTCATCTAACTTTAAAAACATACTTGAAAGGTTAAAAAAAACTCTTGTATCATCCCTCTATCTTCATTCTCAAACCTACCAATTTATGTGTAAGGGGAAGTACCCTCTATTTGAGATAAAACAAGGGGTACTTACCCTATTTATTTAGATATTTTGAATGTTTGATAGGTTTATAAAAGTTATGGAGACAATATTAAAAAAAATTTATCCTTTTATCAATTCAATAGAGTCCTCTACTTCAAACTCAAAGATAGATTATGTGGGAAGGTAGACTGTGTGTATAATAGTCATAAATTGACTATGTATTACCATTAAAAATCCTTTTATATGAATTATTTATTTTTTATGATGTGTATTAATGTTATAAATACCCTAACCAAGTTGTTAAAATCTATCCCATTACATTTATCCTCTACATAATTATTTATACCCCTTGACTGGTCAAGGTTGAGTGTAATGTTGATTGTATTTTACCTCAAGATGCCAAGCTTATAGGTTAGTTTGCTTGATTTATCTTGATAAATATGTTTATAAAATTCAATAGAGTCCATTTTAATAATTATACACCTATTTTGACCCATTTTTTTTTTATTATGCTATATCCTCATCAAGAATCCCAAATTTTGCTCTCTACCCCTCACAATCAACTATAACTGACTGTGTGGGGTCTTATACATGAAAATTTATGACCTAATAATTTATTGCATGATTTTTTTCATAATTGAATCTATCCAAACCATGCCATAAATATAATTTCTCCTTTTATACTTGGGTTGATGTCTATCACCAAGGTTATCTAGCCCAATCTTTAAGATACCCTACATCCAGCCTATAGGGGTATATTTTGTGAGGAAAAGGAACATGTAGGTAGTGTTGTAGGGTCATACCCTAAATATTCACTCATATGGATAAACTTTGAACATAATTAGGCTCCTTTTAAATATTTTAGATAACTTATCATGAAGGCATGTCCATTTTTGTATCTTTTAGATGAAAAAGGTCTCTTTTGGATCAAAAACCTATAGATGATACTAACTGAGCTTAATGCATAAAAATGCAACTTTGGACCTCTAAAAAACCAAAGTACATAGTATTTTACCCTTGAATATTTGTAGAGATATTATCCTATATGAAGTTTGCACAGTTGTGTCATCAAGATGCATTACAAGTCTTTAAAACCATGTTATACAACCTTGGTAAAAGGCTCAGGTTCTCTATTTTTCTATTTTAGGTAAAAAGTCCCAGAGTTCAATTATTGCTTCTTATAAAATGGTTTACACCTCCATTTGTAAATTTTATACCTAAAATAGGTCTATCATGGACTTTTCTTCCCATTAATACCTCATGTATGAGTTCCAACACTATTTCAATGTTTCAAATGGCTCCCCAACTTTCTAGAGTACCACTTGTAGGTGGTTATTCTGATGTATAGGAAGTAAAGTGAAAATATGGATAGTGTGAATTATAATTGGCCATAAATGGGTTTTATATCCATCTCAAAACCTCAAAATTCACTCTTCACACCTTAAAGATCTTGAAACCACCACTAAGGCTCTCATCATAGAATGATGTCATCATGATATACCTGTATGTGCACCTTAGAAGGTATGTAGGTACATAATGAGTTTGAACCATGTATGGTTTATGGACCTTGAGAAAAAAATTTACCTTATTAAAAATTTAACATGGATCCCTTCCAATTTGTGAATATTTAGATATCTAAGTTGCGTTAGACAAGCAGTGGGTAGAAGGTTCATATGTCTAAAGAATCTACCTGCATAGTGGATTGATCTCCTTTCAATGGTAATTAGATAAAAAATTAAGTTTTTTAAAGGTTTAAGACAATTATTCAAACCTCATTTTCAATGTTTAACCCTTTTTTAGGCATCTAGATGACTAGTATGATAGTCATATAGCAGATTAACTGTATCGTGCTTGTGACTGCAACTTCATGGATAATGTTGATTTGGAGGATAAGAATAAAAAGTGAGGGGATTTATAGGACATAAAAAACATTATAATAAACCTATTAACACCCTATTAAACCATTTTCAAAGCATGAAGTTCTAAAAATGGTGGAAAATTGGCTTGTCATCCCAAATGAGAGTAGTTTATAAAATTGAGATGATTTGATCATAAAAACACCTTGGAACATGAAACTATGCATGGAAAAAATTAAATGAGCTAATAAATATCATATTTAATCAAAATAAACAAACATATTATATACAATCATCCAAACAAGAGCAAAACCTATAGGGTGCACATATTGGCAAGTAGAAAAACACAATCAACTTGTTAGAGATGGTTCATAAAGCATAGTTGACCAATATTCAAAATATTGATATGTAAATGGATATATATGAGTTTAATTTCACTTCCAAAAGGTTTGTGGTCTGAAATATCCTCAAATATCCATACCAAGCATGAACCTACTGACCACTTTAGTGTGTCTAAAAGGGGAAAAAAGGAGCAAAATAGTTTTATCTTTAAAATGACACTTCCAAAGCATGTAAAGAATGGAAATGAGTATAATTAATATTAATATTCATCTAAAAACCTTATCCCATGTGTCACACTCCCTCATGGGTTATACAAGTGCCAAAATCTTCTTTTTTCCATTGATTTCTTGATTTTTAGTTAGGTAACCTACAAGTTTCAGATGAATTTGCATATTTTAAATGAAAATAATACACTTTTACACCTTTAAAACCATGCCACTTAAATGTATAACCCCTAAAAGCATTCCAAATGACTTGAAATGACATATTGACTAATCTAACCATGACCAAGGTTTAAAAGGCATAAAGTGACATAAAAAGACTTATGATATACCCCATTACAAAATATTAGACCATTAAAACATCTAAAATTTTAAGTTTTTACCTATAAGGGTCCCAATTTAACCTACAATGTCAAATTTGGTCAATAGATCCCAAAGGCACAAATTCTAGTTGGAGGACAAGAACTCATCTCTTCACTCCAAAAAAATTACATTTTAGGACCCACCATTACAAATTGTGCCATAGATCCATCTCCAAAGTTAAATCAACATGATCTAAGGTTAAATTAATGGGATTGAACACACATATAAGGGTTCTTTCAATTCATCTAAATGAATTATATTTTCCATTTTATACATGCTTGAAGTTAGGCTAAAAACTACATTTTTCTTGTTTTGGGAAGGGTGTTATTGAGGTTGGAATGGGTGGTGGGTGTATAGACATAGTATTTTTGAAATTTATCTATTACTGATGCTTTCTCTCTTGTATGAACCCATATAATCTCAATCTCTTTGAGTGCATGCATTAAAGGGTGCACTGGGTAAGGGGTCAGTAGACTTTTGGTGCTTTATAGGTTTATTGGCCCATATGACACCACTTAAAACCAATCCAAGCTATTCCCATATGTTTTTCTAGGCATTGAAACCTTGTTTATGCAATACACTAAGTAAATCACTACCCAAAATATCCTCCAACTAAGAAAAAACACATTTTTATTATGTTTCCTACTACATCAATCAAGTTGACCCTATTTTCAGATTTACCACACATTATGAAGATGACAATTTCAAGACCTAATGGCTCTATTTCCCACCTAATGAGGTTTATCGGGTTGACTACATCGACTAAAGTCACATGAGGTATTATGGTAAGTACATGGTTACATATACCCCCTTTCATTTCATTTATAATAGAGGATAAATTAATTACACATCATTACTACTCATAAATCTACTTATACAATCAATAGGAGGTTTCATTTCTTAGTATTTTTTGCATTGGAGAAGTAACTGTCTTATGGAAGTCTTGGATGCATAGGAGAGATCTTTTTCCCTAAATCACAATAACCTCTTACAAAGCACCATTTTCCAAGGAAGAGGTTGAGGCACCATAGGTTCACTTCAACAAAGGTAAGTATATTTATATCCCTTCATATTTTGATAAGTAGAAATTGTAGAGTTAATAAATGTTGGATTATATCTCTCCTTCCTTAAATCATTTTTATGTTATAAATATATTTATCTATTCATGTTTATTATCTTTCCCATTTTTTCCACAAGATTTATTTTATATGCACAATCATTAAGATGGGGCTGAATTAGTGAGACTAGATAATTCAAATTAATTTCAATTCTTTTCAAAATCTTAATCAATTTCCACAAGCACTTATGAAGCATACACATCATTTATAACAATAAACAAGTGAGACAATGCAAGATAAAACATATAACAAATTACATATGTGGGAAACACTCTTGGGGAAGAAAACACACTGGAAAAGGCAATTAGACTACTATCCTATAATAACAATAACTAATTTAGACCATTTGTAACTAATCAAGGAACTACCATCCCTTATTTTAGTGAGACTACAATCTCACAAGGTGCTACCACACCTGTCTAGTTGAGCTACCATAACCACTAGACTTTTAAAAAGATTCACCTTTCAAGGAGGCTATAACCCATTATATGTTGAGTAGACAAAAAAACACCTATGAACACCTCCACCTTTGAACTGATGTATTCAACACTTGATGATGGACCTCTAATTATCACTCTTCACCTTTACTCACACTCAATTTACAAAATCAATATTATCCCAATAGAATTATGACCTTAAAGTCATACATATAGTCTTAAATTTGTTATGCTCTTTAATTCATCCACTAGTAACCCACCCTTTCCTTCACTTCATAATAATATACTCTCAAATTCAAATTCCACACACAAGTCTCTCTCTCAAGTACAGAAACCATCACATTTAGTTTCACTATTTATAGAGCATTCATGATTATCACCATCTTGGTCAGCCAATAGGCATGCCATAACCCTTAAGGAATCTATCTCATAGATTCATATCTCAATACCATCCACATAGGTAATCCAAAGAGCTCATGCATCACCATTAAGTAGCTACACCTTTTAATTAGGCCCTTGTAGCTCTTATAGGTCTCATGGAGATGTATTCTCCCATTTAACACATCATCAAGAAAAAAAAGAACATATGACCACTTAAAATTGTATAGTTCCACTCCACATGACCCTTTTATCATTATCAAATGCTTAAAACCATCATTTCACTCTTTTGTGCAAGTTTAATCAACTCAAACATTAACCTTATTCATAAGGACACCATTAACAAACACAGTCAAATTTTTAAAGATTGTTAATACTCAAGATAGATTGATCACACCTTCAAAATAAATAAAGATGATCCTTATGGAGTATAAATCACTCTCCACTAGATAAGTTATCATAAAACATTGAAACAAAATCTACACAAGCTCAATTATCATTCTCGGGTCACTTGAAGAACAAGTACAAACACATAGTCAACTTTAAACCTCAATATCTTTAACTATACACACTTTCAGATCTTCAAATATATATTGACATATGCATCTTGGATTCCTATAAAAATGATCTTTTTACACCATGAGAAAATTATACATTGATCGAATTAAATGGCCTAAAAACTAGACACTTTTCATTCCTTTGTTAAATTCAAATATTTGAAGTCAAATGGTCATAGTTAAACTTCGATCACCATGATATCATATTGTGTCCTTAATGCTTAGATCAATCATGTACCATTGATTTTATCTAAAATTTAAGTCAAAGTAACCACTACCCAAATGTTAAAATTCAAACACTTGGCCTCATCTCCTACAATCGTGCAATCTTGATCACACAAGCTCTATCGATCTCTTCGAGATTATCCTTACTTTAACAATGCTAGGAAACTATCACTTTGACCTCTTGAATTTAATATGCACCATTGATATTTATCATTATAAAAAATTTATCACTGTTAGGTCTTATAATAGGCTTGATCTTTATCTCTACGTCACATTAAACTTTAAACACTTGTCCTCATCTCACTACTTCCCGACATCTTGGAATGAACATGCTACATTGATCCTTTTGTAAGGAGCTCAATCTTTACTCAATTTAAGAATTGAAAACTTTGACCCATTTGACTTAATATTCACCATAGATATAGATTTATGAACTCCCATAAATCATTGGACCTCCATCTAGTCCTAATCTTTAACATTATGTAAAAATGACTAAGTATGGGGACCATTACTTATTTTCTTGAAAGGCCAAATTTGGACCTAAATAACTTTTGTTGTGCTTAGATACATGATCTAAAATATGGACCATATGATCTCCTCATAGAAGATATCTAACCATGTGTCAAATTAACCTGAAACCTTTACACATGAGAGATATAAATACATTAATCTACTCAGTTAGATTTATTTTGCCACAGAGATAACTATGTCAAAAACTATTTGAAAGGCCAACTTTGCAAATGCATATCTTTTAATGCTCTTCATGCATGACCTAAAATTTGGAAAAAATTAACTAGGCATAAAAATAAAAATAAAAACCCATATGATAATTTTATCCTATCACTTTCATGCATGTGAAATATAACACCATCAAAATTCTCACTCAGCTCTTCTTGCCACATTGCAAATTTGGCTAAGAATGGGAAAACATTGTCAAACTACTTGGGAGACCAACTTTACACTTGCATATATTTTTTCATTCTTAGTCACATGAATTGAGATTTAGATAATAGTAACTAGGAAAAATTTTTATCACAACCATATTACCAACTCCCTTTGACTCATCCACACATGGTAATGGTGATGTCAACAAACTGCCTACTAAGATTTTCAACCACTATACCCAAAATGTCTAGATGAAAACACTGATAAACCAGGTGAATTGCACTCATGCACATAATTTATCCAATCATCCTTGACCACTGATATGACCCATTTCACATTATAAATACTTTAGACTCATCCCTAACCATCTTAACCCATACCAAAACTAAATATCAACCAAGCATAATTCAAGCATACTAAGACAAGCATATTGTAAACTTTGTCATTGTCACTTAGACTATCAAAGAACTTCATCCAATCACTTTGAAACTTCTATGACAACACCATAACATCATTTAAAACTCTCCAACAATATTATCCTTTGTCATTTATGTCAAAAACCATCATATAACAATAAATAACTCACCTTCCTTCTCTCTCTTCAAGCACTCCCACAATAGGAACTTTTCCCCCCTTTGACACAATGACAAAGTGGGCACCAACTAATCCTAAGGACTTGAAATGAATAATAGTATGAGAAGACCATCTTATAAAGATAGTACAAACTCCCCCTTATTTTTATCCTACCTCTTCTTGCCTTGACAACTTCTTCTTATTCTATGCCAATACTCTCTTCAACCAAACACTGCAACCAATGAAGAAAGAACACACAAAACACTAAAATATAATGAAACTTACCAAGAAAAATCTAAGAGGGACTCCCCCTAATATTTATAAGCCATTTCACCTTTTGAGAATCTTCTAATCTCCACACACCATGAAGAACCACCACACATGCTTACGAGCCTTCTCTTTCAAGCCACCTCAAAGGACCACCAACAGAACATCATGTCACTCACCAAATAGGACACATGCTCTCAACCAAAATGAGAACTATCCTTGAAACATATATACCTTTATATTTTGGAAACACTGAGAAAAACATCAAAACTTCATATTAGGCCTATCTAGTCTCCTTATAACTCTGCCTGGAACTTGTAGATCCAACAACTTTCAGTAGACACATCATCAAGATCTGAAACTTCATATATAGAGTATTCTCATAATCCCCCTCAAACACATTTATTTGAACCAACTAAATCATCCTTTTATAATATACTTCCTTCACAACCCAACTTACTAATTAAGCCTCCATCTTGACAAAAACATGAATAATTTGAAAACTACAAACCTTCAAATCTATGTGAAGCTTGATTTGACAACCCATTTAGGCTATTAAGAAGCCTCAAACCTCAACTCATAAGGCAAACCACTTTTATAGTAAAGCCCAAAACCCTATAAACTTAAAAAAAATAGAGGAAAACTTCTTTCTGGTTGATGTCTAGCACTGAAACTTCTTGCACACTTGGAGATTACCATCACACACTATTAAACCTATATTTTAGCATCCATACCTTTGGAAACATTGACTTCCTATAACCCATTTTATGCCTTCTTGCCCTTAATACAAATAGAGAAAACTAAGAGAAGTCAAAAATATATAATTTGAATTTAACATACCTTCAAACCATAATGCCACTTAAATAATGATATAAAAATGTCAACAGACCTTTCTATGTAAAAAGATCATTTTGTCAACTCATAAATTCTCCTTTGCCATTTGGGAACCTTTAATCTGACCCTGTAGACTATTACATATACAACTATCAACATGATGATATCACTATAACATATCTTCCACCTGGACATACCTGATCTAATTGAAAACACTCATCTCTAGCCTTTTAGGACCTTCTAAAGAACACGAAGACAATACTTGCTTCTCCACTGAAAGGAGTCTCTTAAGAAACATAGATAGAAACATCCTCTGCACCACAATGCTCTAAAACAAAATGAATCCAAGAATGGACCACATTTATTTAATAACCATTGGAACCATTTTATAGATATAAAACTTCTTGATCTTGTTATTTTTCTTCTTATTTTGAACTATGACAACTGGTTTCTTTTCTATATCACTCTCCTCTTCTATGATTGGATTGATAATACATGGAGACAACATAGATTCATGACATACCTTTTCATCTAGAGAATATTACTTTTAGATTTGAACCTCATCACAAGCCACTAATAATTTATGTTATTTTAATGATACTTTATTAGTAATAGTAGGATGTGTTAGCAATTTGATCTATCAAGGTCAAATTACTACCCCTATCATTCAAAACTTTCCTAAATCTTGCCAATATCCCTTTACAACAGGTATAACCACTATATTATGGTATAAAATCAATAAATTTGGTGTTAAAATGTCAAAAATTATTTTAAATTGGTCATTTTCATTTTAAAATATCATTGTCGAGTTCAAATATGCAGACAGTCAATGCACAGGGGGTCAATTTTGAAGGAAATTAAGGATTTTGAGAGCTACAAGTGGTTTCATGACCTAAAATTTTGTACATAGGGTAATAATGACTTGATTAATGTTATTAAAAAGTTAAATAGACATTTTATGAGTGGATATACTTTCTATTTTGTAATAGTCCTCATCATGTTCATTGGAGATCACCATTAGAACATGCATCATTTTAATGTAATACAAAAGCTTCTAGTCTAGGTAAAAGTTTTAAAAGAATGGGATGATGTTTTTAAATCATAATAAGACCTTTAAAGAGTTTTAAAACTCCAAATTTTAAGCAAACCATTCTCATACAGCATTTTACAAGCAAATAGGCTTATAGGCCAAAAAGAGGTTTTTTTGACTTTTCAATAAAAATGTGATTTTAGAGTGTTTTCATAGCATGGTATAGAACATATGATTATGTGTTCAATAATTTATTATTATGTGAATATTTATTCTCATTTTGGTGATTTTTTTATTTTTTTGCAGTTCTAGATACCCTTCTAAGCCTCCTATTTAGATGCTCATATCTTTCACCACATGTGGAGTTTGGATGATTTATATTAGTATGTTTTTAAGAAACCTATTTAATTATAATTAATTAAAATTTTATATTATTTTGGGTTCTATTATTTATGAATAATCACTAAGAGCGTAGGCAGCGTAGAATGCAGTCAAAACCCCATAGGCAGATTTCTCCACGTTGTAATTTTATATATATATATTTCATATGAATAAAATATTTTCAAGGATTTTAGGGGGGTTAGTTTGATACACATAAATGAAAATATTTTGGGATTTAGAGACTGTAATTCATGAACCATCATTTTGAATATTCAGCTTCAAAGCCCTCTTAAACCCTAAAAAAACTAGTTTTGCAAAAAGTTGATTTAATTTTAATAAAATGATATTAAATAAAATTAAAACATTTTAAAATTTAAAATAAACTCATATAGTATTCTATAAATGTCAATTTTATGCATGGAATTATATGAATGAGGGAATAAATCATGTTTTTATGGAAAAAAACATGTAAAATGAAGTATAGGACATTTCAATGAAATATAATCAATAGAGATCAAATCCTAATAATTTTAATTCATATTAAAATTTTAATTTTTTAATAAATCATACCAAAAGTGTCCCAAATATCTCAATCAAAATGGCCAGTTTGTAAGATAATGGAACAAAATAGGCCTAGTCAACCTTGTTGACTGAATGGCAAGAGTTTTATCATCAAAATAAAATATCTTGTGATGATAATTTTTTTTATAAGTATATTTAATTATTTTTTCAAGTTTCATAACATATTTTTATAAGTTTAATGGATTCCAAATGCAATAAGATAGGCTATTAGGCCTAATTGGCCTAATATAATAGGCTTAATTGGTCAATCAAGCAAGTGAAGAATGGCATTGAAAATATATCAAATTAATTAATTTTGGAGTTACCACATGCCATATATGTTTTTAAAATGATACATCATTATAAATTCAATTTTCACGTTCCAATTCATGTAAGTTGAGCTCAAGTTGAGTTAACTAGTCCTTAAGGGTCAAATCTATTCGGTTGACTAGTTTGACTAGTTTCATGCATCTCCCATGATTTTCATTCAAGATAAGGAAATTAAAGAACTTAAGATCAATTTTAATATGGATTTATATTCCAATTTATGGCATTATTTTCATGAAATAAAAGTTTACAAGTCAACATGAGCTCGCCACTTCTCAATTCTATGCTAAAAATGAAGAACATGCAATTTTTGAAGACTTGAAAGATTTTAAAGCCTTTATTTAATATTATAAAGGGATTTTAGTCTTATTTTAACTCAAATAAGACTAATAATTATCTTTTCCATGCCAATTTGGATTTATTTAATGTTTTAGACTTATATATTGGCTTTTTGAAGCCATTTTTCATTAATTCCTGAAGTAGAGTAAAAATTGTAATTGACACCATTTATCAAATAAAAAAGATTTTTTGAATATGTTTTTTGGATCATAATAGAGTGAAATTTGACTATGTACCAACATAAAAGTGTCATCTAATTTCTATTTTTTCATGTCCTTTCCACACCTACTGTTAAAATCTCATCCTCTACAGGTCATTTGAAGAGCTAGGATTTGAATTTGCTTTGAAAACTTCTTTCAGGGCTTATTTTGAAACACTAATGTTCAGGATTGAATACAGAGTTTTATTTTATAATCATATGTGTCTTAATTATTTTTAGAAATATTTTATAAAATATCAATAATTCAAGTGCATCACCCATTTAGACTAGATGTCCCATTTCAATTTCTTTCTCCCTTCTCATCTAAAAAAAATCAAAATATTTTAGATTTAATTGATAAATCTTAAGGGAACCAACCCTCTCTAGAGGTTATTCTCAACATATAGTCACCCATACTCTAATAAGTTTTAATTGTATTAGCTATAGTGATGGTGTGTTTTGTACATCTTTAAAAATGGTGCACTCTAGAGTGATAATAGTTTCTGGCACACCTAATGGGACATAATTTAGAAGATCAGTGCAACTTCAAACACTCAAAGCTAGTTTAAAATATCAGGTACCATTTCAATATTTATTACTTTCAACATTTGGCTTATTAATGGTCTCCAATGGATTATTTCAGTATAGATCCATATTATCCTCACTATGACTAGCCACACTATGATCCTCACTAGGATTTTGAGGATATATATCAGGCATATATGCAAGAGTACTACCTAGATCCTCTATATGAACAGTCAATCCATCTTAATTTTCCCCTTACCAGTCTTATCATGGCCATTTTACATCTATCCAATCCATACCAATACTTAAACAAGCTTTAGTGAGCTTTGTAAAGCATGCACTAGATTTGTATTCATAGAACTATTATAGCCAAGATACCACTACTCACCAAATCCATTATGTGAGAGGGTCATTGAATCAAATAAAATAAAAATGGAAATCTATTGAGAGAGCCAATTGGAACCATCTCACTAGTGAGATGATAGATGTAGATGGTTACATTAAAATTATTGAAGACAAACTAAAAGGCCTTAAGGAACAATAGGTTCAACCTCACTCTTATTATATGTCATCCATTCCTCCGTAGGAGATCATTCCAAGAGCCCTTTTGAGTTTTCCAAGTTATTCATGTGTTTCTCAGACCTTCTCTTCTTAGAGATCTATCCAAGACAATTTTCAAAGAAAGAAATAGATTATTATAAGATAGCCTACTATTGAAACAAGTAACCAATTTAAAGAGAAGATATTCTAAGAGAATATTGATAAGAATACCAAAGAGTTGAAGCTGAAGACAAGGAAAGAGGAGGAGAACTAAAATCAAAAGGTCAAAAAAGAGCCTTTATCTTTCCCATCTTAGAACCAAATCATGAAGTTAAACAAGAAAGAGGAACAATCAAGCATCATTCAGGATGCTAAATTTAAAAAAAATATCATTCAACCTTCATCCCTTCCTCCTCAAAAGACTAAATACTTTCCTTCATGGAAATCCATTCAATAAAAAGTGTAGAGAGATGAGGTGAAGGTGATCTAAGAAGAGCAACCTCATGAGAAAAATCAGGTATCTATGGTTACTTCTATAGATATTTCACATCTTATTTAATACCTCTAGGGGTCTACCATGACACTCTTGGAGAAAGAACCTCTTATTTGTGAGGCAAGTGAAGAAGATGCAACTAAAGAGATAGAGAATGATCATAATTCCAATGATTAAGAAGAAGAAATCATAGTTGGGACACCACTTGGCAAGGACAAAAATGATTCAATTTTGTATGATGAATAAGATGACTTGTAGGAGGATTCTCAATACTTTGTATTATTTGAGATATATGAAGTACAAATAAATCTTTCTTCAAAAGGTAGCCATGAAGACAACTCACATAGAGCCATTGCTGAGATGGAAAATATTCTTGATAAAGATGAGACAAGTGCAGTAGATCAAGAAATTTCATTTGATTTCATCCAAAAGATAGAAATATGTTATCAACATGTTTCAATTGGTAATAATACTAATTATTTTCATGTTATTTCAATTGATCATGATGAAGAGGCCTTTTGGGATTATTTAGAGAGTTATTATGCAAAGTTTGATAGTCCATCTCCACCCCAAGTGGAGATTGATGAATGTCTTGTAAAGAGTACATTTACAACTAATCATCAAGAAATTAAAGTCATATTAAAGCCATATTTAGATTCTTATCAATAATCAAAAGACTTTGACAAAGTAATACTTCAAATGGATCTTAATGAAGGCATCAATCCAGGGATACTAGTTGAATTGCCAATACAATCATTGAATGAGAATGTGTCAAATCATGATCAGCCTATGAATGAGGTAGAGATAGTAGTCTTGATGCAACAAAGAAGAATATGGGAGGAGAATGATTGGATCTTAGATCTATATCTTCAATCCATACACCTAATAATGGAAGTTGGAGGCCTAGCTACATCATCCAGAACATATGAACATATAAGTGCTCCCATTTGTAGAAGAGAGTTATCAAAAGGAAGCAATCATGTTTCAAAGTTCTATGGTTCATCAAATAGATTTAAATTTAATCTGAGAGGGACAAAAAGT
The DNA here is from genome assembly GCA_037957365.1 of Torreya grandis. Classification (NCBI taxonomy): domain Eukaryota; kingdom Viridiplantae; phylum Streptophyta; class Pinopsida; order Cupressales; family Taxaceae; genus Torreya; species Torreya grandis. The sequence continues at coordinate 4,851,517 of JARHVA010000365.1, read as the reverse complement.
TGGAGATTAGTTTTTACATAATAGACTTCTTTTTTTTCTTTTATCTAAGTGCATATCCGCACATGATTTTAGTTTATTTTTTTCCCTTTCTAATTGTTGTTGTCCATTCCTCTAAGTGCATATGTGCACATATTTGTTGTTGTTTGTGTCAGTTATCTTTTTTATGTCTTTCCCCATAAAATATATTACAATATTTAATGTATATAAATTTTTTTATAGCTAGATTTTTTGAGTTCTTTGACCAGTAGGATGGTCAAACCCTAAAAGTCACCAAAATTATTAGTAATTTGACCTGTCAAGGTTAAGTTACTACCCCTATCATTTAAAACTTTCCTAAATCTCACCAATATCCCTTTGTAGTAGGCCAAACCAGTCATTTATAGTCTAAAATCACTAATTTTGGTTTAAAATGTCAAAAATGGATTGTAAATGGGCCATTGTCATTTCAAAATAGCATTGTCAATTTCAAATATGCAATCAGTCCATGCATAGGGGTCTTTGAAATAAATTGAGGATTTTGAGAGCTACAGGTGGTTTCAGAACCTAAAATATTATAAATAGTTTCATCATGACTTGAAGAAATTTTTAAAAAAGTTTCATGGCCATTGGATGAGTGTAGATACTCTCTATTTTGTAACAGTCCTCAGCATGTTCATTGAAGATCACCATTGGAGTAGGCATTAATCTAGAGTGTTAAAAAAGATTCAAAGTCTAGATAAAAGTTTGAAAAGAATCAAATGATGTTATTACATGATAATAAAACTTTTTAAAAGTTTAAAAACTCAAAATTTTAAGTGAACCATGCTCATATAGGGTTCTTCAAGCAAACAAGCATATAGACCAAAAAAGTTTTTTTTTTTTTTTTTTTAAATTTATTTTTTTACTTTTAAAGAAAAATGTGATTTTAGAGTGTTTTGACAGCATGAAATATACCCCACGATAAATTTTTTAGGCATTGAGAAGTATTTTAAGATTTATTTTCATTTTGGTGAATTTTTCATTTTTTGCAATTTTAGACACCCTTCCAAGCCTCCTATTTAGATGCTCATATCGTTCACCACATGTAGAGTTTGGCCAAATTATCTTATTATGTTTTGAGGAACCATATTTAATTATAATTAATGAATAATTGAGACTATTTTAGGTTCTATGATTTCTGAATAATCATTAAGAGTGTAGGCATCACAGAATACAATCAAAACCCCACAACATATTTCTCCACGTGGTAATTTTTTATATATTTTTTATGGGAATAAAATATTTTAAATGATTTTAGGAAGGTTATTTTAATACAAATAATTTGTAATATTTTGGGATTTGGAGGTATGTACTTTATGAACCATCATTTTGAATATTCAGCTTCAAAACCCTCCTAAACCCTCAAAAAACTAATTTTGAAAAAGGTTCATTTTATTTTCATAAAATCATGTTGGATCAAAATAAAAACTTTTAAAATGTTAAATAAACTTATATAGTATTCCATAAATGTTAATTTCATGCATGTAATTGTATGAATGAGAGAATAAATCATGTTTTTTATGGAAAAAAAACATGTAAAATGAAGTACATGACACTTCAATAAAATATAATCAATAGAGATCAAATACTAAGATTTTTTATTCAGCATAAAATTTTAATTTGGTCATAAATAATCCCAAAATTTTCCCAACCATCTCAATCAAAATGGCTAGTCTGTAGGAAAATATAGCAAAATAGGCCTAGTCAACCCTATTGACTGAATGGCGAGTGTTTTCTTATCAAAATCAAATATATTGTGATGAGAAAAGTTTTTTTAGGTATATTTAATTATATTTTCAGGTTTCATGTCATCTTTTTAAAATTTCAATGGAGTCCAAACGCAAGAAGATATGTTATTAGGCCTAATAGGCTTAATTGGTCAATCAAGCAAGTAAAGAATGGCATTGAAAATATATCAAAATAATTAATTTTAGAGTTAACACATTCCATATATGTATTTTAAATGGATATATAATTCTAAAATTAATCCACAAGTTCTAATTCATGTAATTTGAGCTCAAGTTGAGTTAACTAGTCCTTAAGGGTCAAATCTCTTCGGTTGACTAGTTTTATGCATCTCCCATGCTTTTCATGAAAGATAAGGAAATTAAATTTTAATATGGATTTATATTATAATTTATAGTGTTATTTTAATTCAAGGAATGCTTCTAAGTCAACATGGGCCCACCACTTCTCAATTTTATGAAAAAAATGACGAACATGCAATTTTTAAAGACTTGGAAGATTTTAAAGCATTGATTTAATATTGTAAAAGGATTTTAGTCTTATTTTAACTCAAATAAGACTAATCATTATCTTTCCATGAAAATTTGGATTTATTTAAGGTTTTAGACTTATATATTTCTTTTTTGAAGCCATTTTTCATTAATTCCTGAAGTAGAGTAAAAATTGTAATTAAGACCATTTATCAAATAAAGAAGATTTTTTGCATATATTTTTTGGATCAAAATAGAGTGAAATTTTAATATGTACCAACATAAAAGTGGAATCTAATTTCCATTTTTTCAGGTCCTTTTTACACCTACTGTGAAAATCTCATCCTCTACAGGTCATTTGAAGAGCTAAGATTTAAATTTGTTTTACAAACTTCTTTCAGGCCTTCTTTTAAAACACTAATGTTTAGGATTGAATGCAGAGTTTTATTTTAGATTCATATGCATGTCTTACTCATTTTTATAAATATTTAAAATAATATCAATCATTCAGGTGCATCACCCCATTTAGACTGGATTTCCTATTTTAGTTTCATTCTCCCTTTTCATCTAAAAAAAATCAAAATAGTTTAGCTGTAATGGATAAATCTTAAGGGAACCAATCCTCTCTAGAGGTTATTCTCAACACAAATTCACCAACACTTTGATAAATTTCAATTATATCAGCTAGAGTGAGGGTGTGTTTTATATATCTTCAAATAAGGTACACTCTAGAGTGATAACAAGATGTTCACTTGGATCCACACTTTAGAAATAGCCTCAACCAGTACCTTGGTCCTCTCCTTAAACTCAGTCTATTTATCCACAACATTAGTAGATAATGAGAGCCCTTGACACTATTCACCTCCAGTAGTATTCTCCACCATAGCAAATAGATTACTTAGACCTACAGTCTCATCATGACTCATACTTACCACCTTTGGATTCCATGATTTTACTTGCCTTCTTCCTTGAACTCTAAGAGCCTAATTAAGCCTATTATAACTTATAGACCTTTGATTTTATAATCTATAAATGTGACCTCTTTGTTCATAGTTGTAACTTACCATACTCCTTGATGAAAACACAATAATTCTTATTTTGTTTAAACAGAAACTTGTAATGTGTCCTATGTCATGATAAATGAGACAACCTCCTCTTTATGACGAGGATTCACTTTGTCTAACCTTAGGTTGAAAATGGTTTTTAAATTTTCCCACAAAAATATATTTGAAGCACTTAACTTTGTTCACACATTTTAACTAATGACCCCCATCATAGTCCCATGCAAACTCATTTATAACAAGTCTCTTGCATTCTTTAGCTTTATGCCCAAATTGATTACATGTGAAACAATAACCATTAAAACTTATATACCTCATGTCATTTGGTTGTTTGATCTAATTTTTCTTCATTCTACTAGCACCTTCATTCTTTGTGTTATGATCTGTGTTCAAATTATGATTGTCCTTGTTCATATTAATCTTCATCTTGTCTTGAGTTACATTCTTTTGTTCTTCTTCATATCCAAGACCATTTCTATCACTAGAATTCTTTGGACCACTCAGAATATTATCTAGATCACTTGAGATCTTTTCAAATCTCACAAATGACTTCACCTTAATAGATGTCTTCTCTAACTTAGATTTTTAAAGACTCATTTTCAATCACATACCTTAAACATTAATCTTATTTTTCTTTCAAGCTTGTAGATAGAATTTTCAATTGATAACTGATATGCTTGACTATATCTTCATGCTCCTCAGTGTCTTCATTCATTATTGATTCATAAACACTGAATTGATCCTCATAATCTTTTAGTTGAGACTTCATCTTCTTGTTAATCTTAATCTCAATCTTTAGTTCTTCAACAACATTTGTCAAAGTAGTTTCATTGTCCACCTCATCTTCATCATCATCTGAATCACTCCAAGTAGAGTCATTTTAATGTGAGAAACTTCCTTCCTCAGCCATGAATAGGTCTTAATCTTCAATAGAACCATCATATTCATGTTCATAATCTGATTCATTATCTTCAATCTCATTTGATGAGCTATAATCTTCTTTGGTGTAGAGTATCTTCTTGATCTTGAAGAACTTCTTATTTTTATACTTTATAAATCCTTTCTTCTTTTATGTCTTCTTATATTCATCTTGGTCTTCACTATGCTCTTCATCATCATTCTTCTCCTACTTATGAAGACACTTACGAGCAAAATGTCCTATCTCTCCATAGTTTAAACATTTGAAGGGTAGTTTACCCTTATACTTCCTTGAGCCTATTTTCAATTTTCTAGTAATCAAAGCAATTAGTTCATCCTCATCAATGTTAGATATCTCATCCTCTTTGGGTTTCTTACCTTGGAACTTCTCAATTGGATTCATTTATATCTTTAATGTTTTTTCCTTCTTTAGTGGTATATCATTATTCTTCCTCATCTCATAGGTAGTAAGGATGCCATGTAATTTATCAAAATTCAACTGAGTAAGATAACGCCTTTATTCTATAGTAAATAATTTATGATCAAACTTGAGAGAGATGAAACTTAATAAATTTTGAACTATAGTAGATTATTCAAGGTTATCTCTAAGACCTCTAATGATTTTCACAATCTCATCAACTCTCTATAAAAAAGATGCCACAAAATCTTCTTCCTTCATCTTGAGACTCTCAAATTATCTTCGATGAGTCTAAAACTTTGACAACTTAAATTTTGAGTCTCTATCATAAATAGTCTTCAATTTATACCACATTTCCTTGGTAGATGTATAATGGATTACCTCGATGTATTAGATCTCTGAAATACCACAAGTGATAACATTCATTTCCTTATAATTGTTCTCAAAAAACTTATTTGTAACACTAGATGGAAGAATAGTAGGTGCAAAATAACCATCTAAAATAGATTTTCAAATATAAAACCCTAGGGACATGATATAGGTACTCATTATTTCACTCTAAAACTAATAATTGGATCCATTGAACATCAATGCTTTCTTATTATAGAAACCTCTTTGATGACTACCCATATTGTACTTTGGATCACCTTCAAGTTGTCAAGCCTTTACCAAAGGACCTACTCTAATACCAATTATTATAGGTAAAATCATTGGGGGGGTGAATAAATGACACCAGATAATTAAAATTTAATTTAATCCTTTTCAAAATCTTAATTAATTAACACAAGAATTCATGAATCATACACATCATTCATAACAATGAGCAAGAGAGATAATGCAAGATTAAACATATAACACATGACATATGTGGGAAACCCTCTTGGGGAAGAAAAAATATAGGAACCTATAATTATAATACTATCTTATAATAACAACAACCAATTTATATCATTTTAAACTGATCAAGGAAATACCGTCCCTTATTTTAGTGAGACTACAATCCCACAAGGTGTTACCACACCTATCTAGTTAAGCTACCACAACAAATAGACTTTTATCAAGCTTCATCTTGAAAGGAGGATATAACTCCTTATATGTTGAGTATCCAAAACAACACATATGAATACCTCCACCTTTTAATTTATGACTTCAACATCTGATGATGGGCCTCTAATTATCATTCTTCACCTTTTCTCATATTCAATATGCAAGAGCACTATTCTACCAATAGAATTATGACCTATAGATCATACACACAATCCTTAATCTATTATAATATTTAACTCATCCATTGGGAACCCTCTCTTTCCTTTTATTCAAAAAACTATACTCTGAAATGTAAATTACACACATAAGTCTCTTTCTCAAGTCTAGAAACCATCATATTTGGTTTCACTATTTATAGAGCATTCATGATCATCACCATATTAGTCAACCAATAGGCATGATTTAACCCTTAAAGTATCTATCTCATTGAGAAATATACCAATACCATCCACATATGTTGGCTAAATCACTCATGGGTCACCCTTAAGCAGCTACTCCTTTCAATTAGGCCCTTATAGCTCTTATAGGTCTCATAGAGACCTATTCATCAATTTAGCACATCATAAAGCAAAAAAAGAACATAGAACCACTTATAAATGAATAGGTCCACTCCAAATGCTCCTTTTTCATTATCAAATTCTTACAATCATCATTTCACTCTTCTATGCAAGCTTAATCAACTCAAACATTAGCCTTGTTCATAAGGACACCATGAATGAAAACACAGTCAAATTCTTAAGCATTGTTCATACTCAAGATAGATTTATCACACCTCCAAAATACATACAAATGATCCTTATTGAGTTTAAAACACTCTCCACTAGCTAAGTCATCATGAAACATCGAAACAACATCTACACAATCTCAATTATCATTCCCAGGTCACTTGTAAAATAAGTACAAACACAGTAAAATTTGAACCTCAATATCTTTGGTTGTACACACTTTAAGATATTAAAATCTATATTGATAGATGCATATTAGATTCCTATAAAAAATTTATTTTTACACCATGAGTAAATTATACATTGATCGAAAGATATGGCCCAAAAACTAGACACTTGTCATTCCTTTATTAAATTCAAATATTTGAAGTTAAATAGTCATAGTTAAACTTCAGTCACCATGATATCATATTATGTCCTCTCTACTTAGATTATTAATGTACCATTGATATTATCCAAAATTTAACTCAAATTAACCACTACCCAAATGATAAAATTCAAACACTTGGCCTCATCTCATGCAATCTTGTTCACACATACTCCATCGATATCTTCAAGATTGTCCTTACTTTAACAATGCTAAGAATCTGTCACTTTTACCTCTTAAATTTAATATGCACCATTGATATCAATCAATAAAAATAATTTATCACCATTAAATCTTATAAGAGGCTTGATCTTTATCTCTACTTGACATTAAACTTCAAACACTTTTCCTCATCTCGCTACTTCTTGACATCTTGGAATGAACATGCTCTGATCCTTTTGTAAGGAGCTTGATCTTTACTAAGTTTAAGAATAAAACACTTTAACCCATTTGACTTACTATGAACCATATATTTATATTTATTAACTCCCATAAATAATTGGATCTCCATCTAGTTCTAATCTTTAACATTATGTAAAAATGACTAAGTATGGGGACCATTGTTTATTTTCTTGGAAGGCCAATTTTGGACTTCAATAACTTTTGGTGAACTTATAAAAATAATCTAATAGTTAGACCATATGATCTCCTCATAGAGTATAATCCAAATATGTGTCAAATTGATCTAAAACCTTTGCATGTGAGAGATATAACTACATTAATATTCTCACTTATATTTCTTCTGCCACAGAGCCATCTATGCCAAAAACTATCTAGAAGGCCAACTTTGCACATACATATCTTTTGATGTTCTTCATCGCATGACCTAAAATTTGGAAAAAATCAACTAGGAATAAAAATTTGTAAATCCATATGATAATTTTGTCTATACACCTTCATGTGTGAAAAATATAACACCATCAAAATTCCCACTCAACTCTTCTTGCCACATTGTAAATTTGGCTAAGTATGGTAAAACACTGTCAAACTGCCTGAGAGACCAACTTTACACTTGCATGTATTTTTCATTCTTAGTCACATGAACTTGGATTTATATAATATTAAATAGGTACAAATTTTATCACAACCATATTACCAACTCCCTTTGACTCATCCACATGTGGCAATGGTGATGTCAGTAAACTACCTACTCAAATTTTCTATGACTAGACCCAAAATGTCTAGATGAAAAAACTGATGAACTAGGTAAATTACACTCATGCACATAATTTATCCAATAATACTTAACCATTTATATGACCCATTTCACATTATAAATAATTTATACTCATCCTTTATCATCTTAACCCATGCCAAAACTTAAGATCAACCAAGCATACTAAGACAAGCATACTATAAACTTTGTCATTGCCATTTAGAATATCAAGGAACTTCATCCAATCACTTTTAAAATTATATGAAAACACCATAACATAATTTAAAACTCTCCAATAATCTCCCACTTTGTCATTTATGTCAAAAACCATCATATATCAATAAACAACTCACCTTCATTTTCTCTCTTTAAGCACTCCCACAATAGGAACTTTCTCCCCCTTTGACACAATGACAAAGTGGGAACCAACTGATCCTAAGGAGTTGAAAATAATAAAAAAAGGATGAGACCATCTTATAAATATAGTAAAAACTCCCCCTTATCTTGAGCCTACATCTTCTTTCCTTAACAACTTCTTGTTCTATGCTAATACTCTCTTCAACCAAACACTACAACTAATGAAGAAAGGACACACAAAACATTGAAATATAATGGAACTCACCAAGAAACATAAAAGAGGGACTCCCCCTAATATTTATAATCCATTTCACCTTTTGATCATCTTCTAATCTCCACACACCATGAAGAACCACCACACATGCTTACTATCCTTCTCTCTCAAGCCACCTCAAAAGACCACCAATATAACTTCATGCCACTCACCATTAAGGGCACATGATATAAAAAAACATGATATCTCTCCATGAAAAATATATACCTTTATCTTTTGGAAACATTGAAAAAAAACACCAATACTTTGTATTAGGCCTATCTAGTCTCTTTGTAGCCTTACTTGGAACTTGTAGAGCCCACAAATTTTAGTAGACACACCATCAAGATATAAAACTTCATATCTAGAGTAATCTAATATTACACCTCAAACACATAAATTTTAAAAAACTATATCATCATCTGTAATATACTTCCTTCACAAACTAACTTTCCAATTAGGCCTCCATCTTGACAAAAATATGAATAATTTGAAAACCACAAACCTTAAAATCTATGTGAATATTTATTTGAAAACCCATTTGGCCCATTCAACCTATTAAGAATCCTCAGACCTCAACTCATAAGGCAAACCATTTTTATAGCAAATCCTAAAACCCTAGAATCTCAAAACAAATAGAGTCAACAAACCTCCTTCTAGTCAGTGTCCGCCTCTAAAACTTATTTCACACCTAGATAAAACCATCACACACTTCTGAACCTAAATTTGAGCCTCCATACCTTTGGGAACATTGATTTCCTATAACCTATTTTAGGCCTTATTTCCCTTAATCCAAAATAGAGAAAATCGAGAGCACTTAAAAATCTCCAATTTGACTTTAACATACCTTCAAAACACAATACCACTTGAAGAATGATATAATAAGGTCATCAAACCTTTATTTTCAAAAATATCATCTTGTCAACTCATAAATCCTCATTTTTCATCTAGGAACCTTCAATCTAACCCTACAGACTATTTCATATACAGACATCACCACAATATATCTTCCACCTAGACATACCTAATCCAACTAAAAACAATCATCTTTAGACGTATAGGACCTTTTGAGGAACACCAAAAAAATACTTTCTTCTCCACTAAAAGGAGTCTCTTAAGAAGCATAGATAAAGACATCCTCTACATGACAATGCTCTAAAATAAAGTGAAGGTAGGAGTAGCCCACATTTCCTCAATAACCATTGGAATCCTCTTATATCTATAAAACTAATTTCTCTTTTTATTCTTATTCTTATTCTGAACTATGAAAATTGGTTCATTTTCTATATCACTCTCCTTCTCTTCTACGATTGGATTTATAATACATAGAGACAACATAGATTCATGACATACCTTTTCATTTATATAATATTCCTTGCATTTTTTAACCTCATCACTACACACTAATAATTGATGTTCTTTGAATGATTATTTCTCATTAATAGTAAGATGTTCACTTAGATCCATACTTAATTTAGAACTAGCCTCAACCAGTACTTTGTTCTTCTACTTGAGCTCCATCCCTTTATCCACAACATGAGTAGTTAATGAGATCCCTTGACACTCTTCACCTTCAATAGTAGTATCCATCATATAAAATTGATTACTTGGACCTATAGTCTCATCATGACTCATACTTACCACCTTTGGATTCCATGATTTGACTTACCTTGTTCTTTGCACTCTAAGAGCCTAATTAGGCCTATTCTAACTTTTAGACCTTTCCTTACAGAATCTAGCAATATGAACTCTCTGTTCATAGTTGTAACAAACCATAATCCTTGATGGAAATATAATTATTTTTTAATTTATCTGGATAGAAACTTTCAATGCGTCCTATGTCATGACAAATGAAACAACCTCCTCTTTTTGAAGAGGACTCACTTTGTCTAACCTTATGTGGATAATGGTTTGAAAAATGTCCCACAAAAAGATATTTCAGCACTTAACTTTTTTCAAACATTTTAAATAATGACCCCCATCATATTCCCATGCAAACTCATTTATAACAGATCTCTTTCATTCTATAACTTTATGCCCAAATTGACTACATGTGATATAACAACCATTTAAACTTGCATACCTCATGACATTTGGTTGTCTAATCTAATTTTTATTCATTATACTAACACATTCATTCTTTGTCTATTTATTTGTCTTCAAATTATGATTTTCCTTGTTCACATTAATTTCAAATTGTCTTGAGTTACATTCTTTTGTTCTTCTTCATATCGAAGACTAGTTCTATCACTACCATGCTTTTGACCACTCAAAATATTTTATAGATCACTTGAGCACTTTTTAAATCTCACAAATGACTTCACCTTACTAGATGTCTTCTCTAACTTATATTTTAATGCTAATTTTCAATTACATACCTTGAGCATTCACCTTCTTTAACTTTCAAGCTTATAGATAGAATTTCCAATTAATAAATGATATGCTTGACCATATCTTCATGTTCCTTGGTCTTCATTCATTCTTGCTTCATACATACTAGATTTCTTCTCATAGGCTTTTATTTGAGACTTCATCTTATTCTAAATATTTGGTTCTTTAAGAGCATTTGTCAAAGTAGTCTCATATTCCACCTCATCTTCATCATCATATGAATCACTCTAAGTAGAGTCCTTTTGATGTGAGAAAATTCCTTCCTCATCCATGAATAGGGATTCATATTGAATAGGACCATCATCTTTATGAGCATAATCTGAGTCACTATCTTCACTCTCATCTGATGAGCTACAATATTCTTTGGTGTAGAGTATCTTCTTGTTCTTGAAGGACTTCTTATTTTTATACTTTCTAAATCCTTTTTTCCTTTATGTCTTCTTGTCTTCATATTGGTATTCACCATACTCTTCATCATCATTATTATCATGTTTATGAGGGCACTTATGAGAAAAATGTCCTATCTCTCCACATTTTAAACATTTGAAGGGTAGTTTACCCTTATATTTCCCTGAGCCTATTTTCAATTTCCTAGTAATCAAAACAATTAGTTCATCCTTATAAATGTTATATTTCTCATCCTCTTTAGGTTTATTACCTTATAAATTCTTATTTGTCTTCATTTCTATCTTGAGTGTTTCTTCCTTATTTGGTGGTATATAATTATTCTTCCTCATCTCATAGGTAGTAAGGATGCCATGTAATTCATCTAAATTTAGCTGAGTAAGTTCATGACTTTCTTCTATAGAAAATAATTTATGATCAAACTTGAGAGAGAGGGAACTTAATAAATTTTTAACTATAGTAGATTATTCAAGGTTATCTCCAAGACCTCTGATGATTTTCACAATCTCATCAACTCTCTATAAAAAAGATGCCATAAAATCTTTTTCCATCTTGAGACTTTCAAATTATCTTCGATGAGTTTGCAACTTTTCCAACTTAAATTTTGAGTCTCCTTCATAAATAGTCTTAATTTTATCCCACATTTCCTTGGTAGATGTATAATGGATTACCTTTGTGTATTTAATCTTTGAAATACCACAAGTGATAATATTCATTGCCTTAGAATTGTTCTCAAACAACTTATCTGTAACACTAGATGGAGGAATAGTAGGTGAAGAATAACCATCCACAATAGATTACCAAATGTAAAACCCTAGGGACATGATATATTTACTCATTATTTCACTCTAAAAATTATAATTGAATCCATTGAACATTGATGCTTTCTTAGTATACAAACCTCTTTGATGACTACCCATATTATACCTTGGATCACATTCAAGATGTCAAGCCTTTACCAAAGGACTTGCTTTGATACCAATTCATGTAGGTAAAATCACTAGAGGGTGAATTAGTGAGACCAAATAAATTAACTTCAATTCAATCCTTTTCAAGCTCTTAAGCAATTAACACAAGCATTCATGAATCATACACATCATTCATAACAATGAATGAGAGAGATAATGTAGGATCAAGAATATAACATATGACATATGTGGGAAACCCTCTTGGGGAAGAAAATCCATTGGAACCTATAAATGGAATACTATTCTATAATAACAAGAACCAATTTATATCAGTTGTAACTGATCAAGTAAATATTATCCCTTAGTTTAGTGAGACTACAATCCCAAAAGGTTATACCATACCTATCTAGTTGAGCTATCAGAATAACTAGACTTTTATCAATCTTGCAAGGATGATACAACCCCTTAGATGTTGAGAAACCAAAAAAACACATATTAATAACTCCACCTTTTAATTTATGTATTCAACATCTGATGATGGACCTTTGATTATCATTCTTCACCTTTCCTCATACTCAATCTATAAGAGCACTATTATGCCAATAAAATTATGACCTACAGGGCATACATACAATCTTGAATCTATTATATTCTTCAACTCATCCACTAGGAACCCACCCTTTCCTTTGCTTCATAACACTATAATCTTAAATGTAAATTCCACACACAAGTATCTTTTTCAAGTCTAGAAACCATCACATTTGGTTTCACTATTTATAGAGAATTCATGATCATCACCATCTTGGTCAGTCGATAAGCATCTATCTCATCAAGAAATATGACAATATCATCCACATAGGTCATCCAAATAACTCGTGGTTCACCCTTAAGTAGTTACACCTTTTAATTATTCCCTTGTAGCTCTTATAGGTCTCATGGAGACTTATTCACCCATTTAACACATCATCAAGCAAAAAAAGAACATAGAACCACTTTAAAATGTATAGGTCCACTCCACATGACCCCTTTATCATTATCAAATGCTTAAATTCATCCTTAGACTCTTTTTTTCAAGCTTAATCAACTCAAACATTAGCCTTGTTCATAAGGACACCATGAATGAACACACAATCATCTTTTTAAGCATTATTCATAATCATGATCAATTGATCACACCTATAAATTACATATAGATGATAGTTATGGAGAATACAACACTCTCCACTAGCTAATTCATCATGAAACATTAAATAAAAAATCAATTATCCTTCTTAGATGACTTGTAGAATAAGCATGAACACACAGTCAACTTTGAACCTCAATATCTTTGACTGTACACACTTTCAAATATTTAAATCTATATTTTGAGATGCTCCTTGGAGTCCTCTACAAATATTATGTTTACACCCTAAAAAAATTATGCATAGATCAAAATATATGGCCAAAACTTAGACATTGGTCATTCCTTTACTAAATTCAAATATTTGAATTCAAATGGTCACAATTAAACTTTGGTCACCATGCTATCATCTCATGTCCTCACTACTTAGTTTAATCATGCACCATAAATATTATTCAAACTTTAACTCAAAGATTCCACTTCCTAAGTGTTAAAATTTCAACACTTAGCCTCATCTTGTTCAATATTATAATCTTGATCACACATGTTTCATTGATCTCTTTGAGATTGTCCTTGCTTTAATAATGCTAGGAAAATGTCACTTTAACCTCTTGAATTTAATACACACCATTGATATCAATTAGTACAAACACACACTCACCATTATATCTTGTAAGAGTCATAATATTTATCTCTAATTGACATTAAACTTCAAACACTTGTCCTCATCTCACTTCTTGCAGACATCTTGGAATGAACATGCTTTGTTGATCCTTTTGTAAGGAGCTTGATCTTTACTCAATTTAAGCATCAAACACTTTGACCCATTTGACTTATTATGCATAATAGATATAGATGTATGAAATATCTTGAACTATTGGATTTCCATTTGGTCATGATATTTAACATTGTGCAAAAATGACTAAGTATGGGGACTATTACTTATCATTTTGGAAGGCCAACTTTTGACCTCAATAACCTTTGTTGCATTTAGATGCATGATCTAAAATTTGGGCCATATGATATCCTCACATAGGAGAATCTAACCATGTATCTAATTTATCCTAAAAAAATTTCATGTGTGAGATATAACTCTATTAATATGCTCACTTAGAATTATTCTACCATAGAGCCAACTATGTCAAAAACTATCTAGAAGGCCAACTTTGCACATGCATATCTTTTGATGCACTTCATCGCATGACCTAAAATTTAGTGAAAAATAAATAGGCACAAAAATAAGAAAAATAATATGATATTTTTATATTGATACCTTCATGCATGTGAAATATAACACCATCAAAATGCTTACTCAGCTCTTCTTTACACATTACAAATTTGGCTAAGTATGGGAAAACACTATCAAACTGCTTAGGATCCCAACTTTACACTTTCATATATTTTATCACACTTAGTTGAATGACATTATATTTAACACATATAAACTAGGTAAAAATTTGATCACAACCATATGACCAACTCCCCCTGACTCATCCACACATGGTAATGATGATGTTAGCAAACTACCTACTCAAATTTTATACCACTAGACCTAAAATGTCTAGATGAAAATAATGATGAACTGGGTGAATTCCACTCATGCACACAAGCTATACAATAATATTTTACCACTAATAGGATATTTTTCACATTATCAATACTTAATAATTATCCCTAATCATCTCAAACCATGCCAAAACTAAAGATCAACCAAGAATACTAGGACAAACATATTACACACTTTGTCATTATCACTTAAACTATCAGGGCACTTCATCCACTCACTTGGACACTTCTATGACAACACCATAACATAATTTACAAATCTCAAACACTTTAATTAATACTATATTATCTTTCATAATTATTTAGTAGATTATTTTGCTCAATATTATTTACAATCATAAGACTTAGCTAGGGTTATCACAAGATCATTTTGATTAGAGGCCTTTTAAACCTCTCCTTTTCCATACTATGATAAGAGATCCCATAGTTTAGGTTTAATTAATCTATTATTGGTAATGACCCTAATTTAAATGTATTCCCATCTGTACTTATTAGTTTATTACCTTATTTGAGTATGAATATTATTGAGTAGGATAAGTTATAGAACTATCTAGTTTTAATTTCATACATTATGGTGAACCTGACATGAATCTAACCCTTATATATTTATTATTTTTATGTAAAAACAATTGTATCAACCCTATTGACCAAGTTTAATATTTTGTGCAAAGGTTTTTATATTTAGACAACCTAGTTGACTTCATTTGGCTCTATGTAGTTTTCTAGATCTTCGTCAACCTGGTTGACTTAGTTAGGGCATATTTTTATAGGTTTTCCAATTGAAATAAACTTATATATATTTTTTGTATTTCTCTATGCATAATTTCCATTATTATAAAACTAGATCAATCTAGTTGATAAAGTTTATTTTCCCATTTTTTAAAATTTAACTAAATCGATCTATTTGATTCTTTTATTTTTTGATTTTCCATTTCAAACTGCTAGGTCAATCTGATCAACATATTTTTATTTTTATTTATAATTTATTATTTTTAATTATACTTACTTGACCAACTCAACTTTGTCTAAATATTTTGTTTATACCTCTACAGTTCAAAATTCTATCTGGATAACATAGTTCAAAATAACAACTCAATAGCTTTAGGAAAACTATTACATCAACCTGGTTGACTTAGTATAATTTTATAGGTGCACTATAACATTAGTAATTTATTTTTGTCAAATTTTAAGAAATTTTATTTTCTTTCTATTTTTCAAAATTTGAATTTAAGTATCAATTTTACCAATTTTTTAGTTCTATAAAACTATATCTTTATAGTCAACAAAGTTGACTAGTTCAATTTATTTATATAACTAATTTATATCTAGAAAAATAGGTCAAATATCTTGATTATGTTTATTTTGGATTGTCTTTAATAGACCGAGTCAACCAACTTGACTTTGTTATATTATATTTGTACAAATAAGTTGACTATTTTGACTTCGTTGTGTTTATTTTTTATCCTACTCAAAAAAAAGGGAATTAGCCTACATGGATCTTAATTAAACTCATTGTATCTTTTAGTTTGATAGCTATATATTTAATTTTTAAAAATTACAAAATAGCTTTTGAAACTTTGATTTTCACTCTTATTTTTCACTTTTTTTGGTTTTACTAGAAATAATGTACATGTAGTTTTCAAACTAACTTAGTTATTGTCAAGAAAGGCTACTCAATATTTTTTTTACAGTCCTTATCTATCATTCACATATATAATGGTGTTAGGGGATTTCAAAAATACTCATAACCATAAAATAGATATAAACCTTAGTTTATTTTTACTTCACAGTGTTTTTAAAATGCCTAAGATCTCCCTCTTTATTGAACCTTAAGAATGCAACCATCCATTTGTTTGTGTGGTGTATTGGTTAGTGATTAGCATCAAGAAGTTAATTTTAGCTTACCCTTGAAATAAATTTTAGTGGGATATGGGAATGGTACTTATTCCATAGTTAGTGCCCTAAAATATTGGGCTGACCCTATCCAATGGAAAAATAAGTATCTTTGGGAGCCTACATATTCAATCAAAACCTTTAGTACAACTTTTTGATCTTCTTTTTGAGAAATTAGTTAATTATATTTTTAAATTCATTATTTTTACTTGTTATATTTTATTCTATGTTTCATTATAAATTTTTATTATCTAACATTGATACAAGGTTTGTGTTATGTGTTGCAATGAGATCGACCAACTCGATTTAGTTACCTTTGTTTAGTTATTTTTTTCTATAACTAAAGCTACATCATCTAATCTTAAAAAAATTAAAAAAAAATCTCCCTATAAAACTAAGGTCAACTTGTTCAACCTAGTATTTTCCAGACTATTTTGTTTGTCTTCTTGTAGAACTAACTCAACCTACTCGACCTAGTCTTTTACAAAATGTTCTGATTTCTTTCCTTCAAAACAAAGTTGACCTACTCAACCCAGTATTTTAAAAATTATTATATTTTCATTCTTATGTAACTAAGTGAAATTGTTTGACACAATATTTTATATATTGTTTTATTTTTTCTTTATTTCCAACTATGTCAACCTATTCGAATCTATACTACTGAGATAACCTAATTTTTTGGTTGCCTTATATGACTGTGTGGTACTTGGATGACATAGTTATTAGCATTCCCAAAACTCAATTGGATAATCCCATATAGTATCTAATCAACTTCATCTTGTTCCTATAATTTTCATCCTTAAATATATGTTACACTTTCTTTGATTTCTTGTTTACCTTGTTTAAACATCATGAAATCACATATCCAAATATTTATTGATAACCTTAACCCATTTAGATGATACATGGGTTTTTCCTTTTTACCTGATTTAGCTACCCAAGAGGATAATCACTCTTGGTATACTTTTTCATTTCCTTCATCTATTGCTTTCAATATGGTTCAAGTAATCCAAACTAATGATGTGGATGGTTTTGATCCATTCCATGCTTCTCAGGATACTACCTTATCCAAAATACCCTAATATACAATTGGAGAAATTGATACAAGCTTAACGAATAACCCTAAAACAAATCATTTAATAAGAAACATCCCTACCCATAATAATGGGAATGTTCCTCCTACCAACACTAACATTCTTACTCATAATAATCCTAATATTCCACCTTTAAATACTAATAATTAAGTTGACACTACTCAAATCCTTACACAATAATCCAACAAATGAATTTTATGTAAAAAACAAACACCTCTCAAATTATTCAAATGAAACATTATTTACTACAAATGGTTAATCAACCTCCTTTTATATTACCTCAAAATAATCAAAATTTTATTCTTCCTCCTCCTAGAGATACAAATGGGAATCTCATTCTGTAACCCCTTATGTATAATAAGATGATTCAAAATATCCAAATGAGCCTTTAGCTCCTTTCATTATCTCCATTGATATTGGAAACATTTCTCCAAATATTAAATATGATTGAGCTAAATACCATATATCTTTTCTAAAGGCATTTGGTAATATCTATAAGGAATGGATGCAAACAAATACCTTTGATACTACTAAACTATTAGTTAAAACATTTATAAGTGATGTTTTAGAATGGTATAATCAACTAGCTCAACATTCCATTACATAATAAAAAGACTTGGTTAATGCTCTAGTCAAGGAATTTTAACAAAATGATCTTCCCAAAAATTATCTTAGTCATTTGATCAATGCTAAGAAATCAACCTCAATAATAGCTCATAATTTCATCAAACAATAGAAATCATTAGCTCACAAAGTTGATCATAACATGAATGATTATAATATCTTTAAATTATTTATCAATGCTTTAACACCTTCACTTTAGTTTAAGGTCTGAAATTTTTCTCCACAAAATTTAAATGAAGCATTTGATCAAGACAAAAGGCAAGATTTCCTTATGAAACAATTTGATCCAATCCATATATCAATGAAGTAATATTTCTAAATCTCAAATAATGCAATTATAAGTATTATTCATCAAAAAAAGGAATAGTCAAAAGTAGATAATAAACTTGATTCCCACACACCATTAATGGTCCCCCAAAGGAAGCAATTATTATCTCAAAAGGTTCATTCTTTTAATAATTTTAAGAAAAAGGTTCCTTTTTTTAATAATTTCATTACTAGTGTCGACCTTAAAACACATCCTATTTATTCCCTTCCTCTTGATCAAAACCATTTCGAAGATGAAAATGCTATGCTCATTTAGGAAACCACAAAAATAGAATATAGTACACCAACATGTCCTCAACCCCTTACCATTTCTAAAGAGCTCACTATTGAGGAACATTATAAATTTAGTTTAT
The DNA here is from genome assembly GCA_037957365.1 of Torreya grandis. Lineage (NCBI taxonomy): Eukaryota > Viridiplantae > Streptophyta > Pinopsida > Cupressales > Taxaceae > Torreya > Torreya grandis. Next base: position 4,832,300 of record JARHVA010000365.1, on the reverse strand, counting down.
TCTTTGATAAATATCATGAATAGCTACTTGGTCATATGAAAATATGCTAGGAATTGATCCTAGAATCATTATTCATAACATCATAACTTATCCAAATACTAAACTCATTATACAAAATAAATGAAATTTACCACCTAGAATTTCTACCTTATGTCATAAAGAAATCACTAAAATTTTGGATGCTAAATTTATTAAACCCATGGATTACTCAGAATGAGCATCAAACATTTTATCCATTTATAAAAAAAGTCAAAATGGTTATCTATATATGCATTAATTTTTGAACTCTAAGCATAGTATACTCGTAGGATAAATTTACCTTACTTTTAATAGATTCTATTTCTGATTCTAATGATGGGTATGAAATTTTATCACTTACTAATGGTTTCTCAAGATATAACCAAATTCACATATCTCATGAAAACCAACATAAAACAAAATTTAATGCAGAGTGGGGAATCTATTACCATGTTAAAATGTATTTTGGTCTCAAAAATGTTGGGGCCACCTATCAATATGCAATGACCCATATTTTTATTGATATTATTCACAATATTATTGAAACTTATGTGGATGATCTCATTGAAAATTATAAAAATCATAAAACTCAACTCAATGATTTAGATATCATTTTCAATTAACTCATTTAATATAAAGTCAGACTTAATCCATATAGATGTGTATTCAGAGTTACATATAGTAAAATTTTAGGTTTTATAGTTTCCCTTTGAGGTAGTGATGTCGATCCTACTAAAATAAAGTCTATCATTAACATGCATATTCCTTGTTTCATTCTTGACATATGAACAAACCTTTGAAAACTTGGAGAAATTCAATGGTTTGTCCTAGAAATGGCTTATCATATTTACTCTAGATTGGATAGATTCATGAAAAAAATCATTTAATAGTATAAAGGAATATATGATCCATCCTCCTATTCTTCATCCACATTCAAATGATTACCCATTAATTCTATATTCATCCTCTACCCCTATAACAATTGGGTAATGCTTGCCCAAAAAAGATGATATTAGTAAGAATATGTTATTTACTATATCAATTGAGGTTTAATTTATTATGAAAAACATTATACTAGAGTATAACATGATTATCTTGCCATATATTTCATAGTTGAAAATTTCCATCATTATTTGCTTTATCAAACCACTTATTTCACTATCTATTTCGATATGCTTTGTCATTTCTTCTCTAGAGCTTTCTTACCTAGAGATATAATTAGAAAATGGATGGTCTTATTGATGGAATTTAACCATTGAATTGTTACAAAAAAATATGTCAAAGGACAAGTCATCATCAACCAACTTGGGTCAACTTCATTACTAGTGATTTAACATTTAAGGGGTTATGGAGTTTAAGCCATATGGTGTTAAAGTGTCTAAATATAGTAAATCAGGGTATAAAATATACAATTAGTATAACCATCGATTTGTGAAAGAAATAATCTAATATGATATTTATAATAATAGTAATGAATGACATAAATAAGTATTTAGATAGAAATTTATTGAGACAAATAATCCAAAAGTTAAAAACTGATATAGGAATTTATTTGAGTGTTCCAAATAGAATCCAGGTGTCAAAAATAGTTCTGGACAATAGAATCATACCTTAGACAATAGCATTATGTAGGTAGTGTCCAATTTTAGCACTAATATCCTCTATATAATAACTGATCTATACTTATAAGAGTAGATGTGTTTGAGTTTGCTAAGCTTATTCTTGTGTGGACAAACCTTGCTTCATTGTCTATGACCTATTTTAAATGATTTTATATACAAACCATAAATACCCATTTTGTTAGGATATTCAATTATCACAAGTAGTAGCAAAAGTATGATGTTAGTTGGGTAGGCTAGACATCCTAAACACCTCATTATGATGAGATTTACCTACATACCAATACTCCAAGGAGGGATTAAGCCTAATGTAATTGTCGCCACTTAAATGTTGGTGAAAGTGTGAGTGAAGATAGTATGAATGTTGGCTTGAGTGCTTTGAGTGAGGATTGGGACTAGAAATATGTGTATTATAGACTTAGGATGGTTATAGATGATTGTATGCATAAGTAAGGTATAATAGGGATTCATAACCATGATTGTGCCTAACTTGTTCTTAGCTTATATGTATGCATTTACATCTAATTTATATCTAGTAAATAAAGGGTTAAAATTCATGTATATATACTAATTTGGTGCTTGTGCAAGGTTTGAAATAGGTCTTGGATGACTTGAAGTGTCTTTAGAATTAAAAATATGTATGTTGGGGCTAAAAAGAGGGAAAAGGATAATAGTGCCAAATTGGGACACTAACATAGGGCACTAATGTCTAGGTGGTAGAAGTTGAGGCACTAGGGGCCTAGATTCCTAAGGTAGTGTATGAGTCTAATTTTGATATGTCTAGGGATGCATATGGCCTACAAGAAAGCTAGATAAGTGTCTAAATAGGCCCTAATATAGGTCTACGGCTAAGTTAGGGATGGGTGGTCTTAAGTAACACTCTTGGTACTCAAGTGACATTTTGGATGACTAAATTTGCCCCATTTTATTATATAAATGTATCAAATTTAATGACTAAGATAAAGGAAAAGAAACATACCTAGACTTACCTAAAAGGTGAAGCCCATGAATCTAGATCTGAGTATGTGAAGCATACTCCATTATGTATCTTGTAAATGAAACATGCATATAATCAATCCTTAAGAGATGTCAAAAGTAATGATAAAATTAATTAAATAGATAAGAGAGATGTAAGGAAAGAATACACCTCATTGGGTACACGAATCAATGCATAAACCTAGTGACATCTTATGTGTATATAGTGATCAATCAATGAATAATTTGGATATAGCTAAATGGCTTGCTCAGTCCCCATGATAGGGTGTATAAATAACTCAAGATGGCCTTGATTACATCATTACCCACCCATGTTCAGTGTATCATAACTTATGAATAGCTTGGATTGGACTGATAGATTTTCCAACCTTCTTATGTAGGTGGATCATGAACTCAAGTAGACTATACTCCATAATTGCCTACCTATTTATAGTATATGCATCTATAACTAAATTATTCAATGTAACTAAATATAAATGAATGTAACTAAAAAATTAATAATAGATCTATATCCACTCAAAAACTTTGGAATTAAAATTAGCTTAGGGGCCTCTCAAGCACCTGGGTATGTAGTGTATGGACTAATTGATAATGCCAACCATTAAAAATGGAGTACGGCATCAAATTTGGTATAAATTGGTGAAAATGATATTTTGATTAATAATATATAGAATAAAATGAAGTTTTCCATTATATATGATCAACTATTACAAAAGTGAGCATACAAAAATAACGTGTCATGTAAATTCCCCTAAATCTAATATCTAAGCATATGGATTCTAGATTGAGTTGTAATAATCTGTATCTGATTATCTAAAACTAAAATTTGAGTGATCATGTCATGCTTGATGCCCCCAATCTTAGAAAAATATTATAATTTTGTTCAAAATTGAGAAAAAAATTTGAATCTATGCAAACATGGACTGTACCTATTGTATTTAAAAAAAACTAGATTTGCCTATTTTTGGGGCTACTGAATAATAGAGACATATCTTGGATATTAGTACCAAAACACTCATGTCCACTTTCAGTGTTAATGTCTAACTATGATATTTTTATACCAAACTAACTTTGATCTCTATCTAACTATTTCCCATTGTGTTTTCTTAATTATAAGCTTTTTATTATGTGTCTACATGTTGAAAACTATACTCTAAGTATATTTAGATGGCCTAATCTCTATGACAAACCTTTGTGAATGACACCTATTTTGAGGGGAGTTATTTAAATTATGCAAGAACTACCCTAAAAATAAAAATCTCTACATGATATATGTTAGCTTGATCATATATGATATCTATATAATAAAATAATAAATGTAGATCATCATAATGTAAGATAATATAAGCACAAGTAGGTAATGTACAATGTATTTTATATCTATCATTCAAAAGGTTATCAAGATACATATAACAATGTAAGAATGTATATGAATAACAAATCTAAGTAATGAAGTGAGTAAATACTTAAGGGGATGGGACATGATTTCCCTCATGGCATTTAAAACTAGAGTGTAAGTGTAAAAATTAAGATACAAGTGTCATGTCCATGATGCATCCATTAAATCATACATACAACACACATGAGGCACATAAAATTAGGCCAAGAGACATAATACAAGGGACATCGACACATGTCTCTAAATTTGAGAAAGAAATACATATAAGGATGTTAAAATGTCCACATACACAAATAATAAGTAATTTGGTGTAAATCCACATGGAATTACATGTTCAAATGTCCACATAGATAATCAAGAAGCTACACACAAGGACATGGGAACATGTCCAAAGCATACATATAATGAAAGGAATTGGTGTAGAGCCATAAAACAATGACATATTTAGATGCCCTTGAATATATGTAGAATAATAGAGACACAATCAAGTCTAAAATAGTAAAATTAGAAATAAAAGTATGCATGAAGATGTGGTAAAAAACTATATAAGAGCAAAGATGTAAATAAATTGAGTCTAGATTAGTAGTAGTTAGAAAAAAATTGTGTAGTGTAGGATGACCAATATCAAGATATGAAAAATTATAAATTTGTGATATAGAGTATAGAAAGATTAAACTTCGTAATCATAATTGTGTAAATGATTCCCCCAAATTGGATAATGTATCAAATGAGGAACCTGGGTATGTACCCCTAGTGGGTAGATAGTATCAAGTCTAGATCTGCATGGTGGACCTGGGTCCTATAAACATCTAAGAACACCTAAAAAGGATAATTTAATCATGTATACATGATAAAATTTACTAAACTAATAGAGATATCATATGTAGTACCTAAAAATTATAATAAATGTAAACATGAAAATTCATACAACATATAATTTATATTTTTTGATCAAATATTTGAATTTTTTGTGTTTTTGACATATTATATTATTTTTATATAAGTTATGTATAAGGAACATGAAAATGAAACTACATAAAAAGAAAAATAATAAATGAAAATATGTACAAGTAGGGAGGAACATAATAACTGATGAGTCTCACAAGAGATTCACTATCAATGTGTCCTATATCAAACAAAGGAAGAATGATCATTAATACTATTCAAAAAAGTATTTGAGGTTTAGGATTTTATTTCACTAAGTGATCTATATCTAACACTACCTATGGAGTAGGGATAGGAATATATGAATTTTACTCAATTGGGATTTAGAATTTGGGGATATTAGGGACCCATCTAGTAGAAGATGTTGTAACTAGCTTAGATTCTCTATGTTGAGAATTGTAGGAACTCAATAACCTTGATCTAAAAGTGAAATGGGTAGAAAGAGGATTTATAGAATCTATAACATGTATTTAACATATGAGTATCTCTAATGAGGTTCTTTATGGGAAATTATGTATATGTGGTAACCCTATAGCACTCACTTGCATTAGTGGCTCAACTAAATTCTATGGTGTGCTAATGGAAACTATACTAAAAAATCTAACTAGTGGTTGCTATATAGGTACCTATGGGATTGGTAAAGGATACTCATATGAAATTCCCTTAATTATAACCACCTAATTATCATGTATATAATTGAGGTATCCATGTACGATAGATTGAATGGTTTGAATTTGTATCCATGGCCTACATGATAATATGTCAAATGTGTTTGCAATAGGTGTTAATAATAACTTAGTGGCCACATGTGTTAGACCAACCTATAATGGGAGTATAATATCTTAAATGTATCTCTAAACATAGACACTATAACCATGAATAATTATATTGGTTGAAGACATGATCTACTCTAAATAAACCAAATGCTATATAAGTGTAACAATACACATGTTAATACTCAACCTATTGTCAACCATGACACTTTGAATAGGATGATGTTCAATTGAGGTTCATACAGAGAGTGCATATAAATCTAAATCATCCATGAAAATATCCTACTCTGAGAAAGTGATTAGAGGTCTAGCTAGCACTGTAGTATGATAGACCCTAATTATATTAAGTATTGTGTGTGTGTCCTCTATAGTAGTATGATAAGATGCCACTAGTAGATGTGTCTGATATTTATAGTGAACACCTAAATTTCCTCTTACCTAGTTATCCATATTTTTGGAAATGGATCCAAAAATATTTTCATTTACTTAGTTTCCATTGGTTGAACTTTGGGTACCTATATAGGTGTACCCACATCAATGGTATGGTCCTCTATCAAATAGTATACCATATGTCTTAGACTGATGCATTTCTTTATAGTATGGCTTAGTGACCTATAATAGTCATAAAATGTATTAGAATCATAACTCTTTAGAAGAGGCCTAATCATATCAAACTATTTGATGAGAGGGATAGATATGACATTGTATTCCAAGAGATATTGTAAACCATGTGCCAGTAATTTTGGAATATTTGTGAAAACTCTTGAAGGAGTTGATAAAACCATGCAAGGAGGTGGATCTAAAGTTGCGTTAACTATGACATTTTGATCATTATTATTTTAAATGGGCCTTAATTTGTTGGGGGATTATAATAAGTCTTATTTATTTAACTTTATCTAGTTATATACATTAATTTTCTCATAAAGAGAAGCTTGAATTCCCTTTCTTTCATTATATGTGTTTTAACCTCTTAAGGTTTTACAATAAAAATCCTATGTTTAGATTAAAGGGCTGAGATGTCTAAATTAGTTAAATAAATATGCAATAATTAATTATTGATTTTTTATGACATTATAACTTGTTGGATGTTTGTCAATGATGTTTCCAAGGTAACCAAGGATGTTAATGAGGGGTCATGTTTTCTAGAATGATAATGACAAAGTGTGTTTCAATGAGATTTGGTGTTCCTGCATGGTTCTTCAGTGTTTGACATAGTGAGGCAATTTATGGATGATATTGATGGTATGAACATGTTTCAGAGACCCTATGAGATGTTATGAGTGCTTAGAGTACTTATACAAGTGAATGGAATTCATCGAAATGGTCATATGAATGTCTAATCTCAAGTAGTAATCTTGATAGATAAAGTTGAGTAAGCAGTTTGATGACATCATATTTCATAGTGTGAATATTTTAAGAGAAAATTTATAAATGGATAGATTCCCCTATATAATAAGATTATATTGTTCAAATTTTAGGTCATGAGGTTGAGCGTAGCAAAAGTTATTAAGGTGCAAAGTTGGTCTTCTAAGTAGAGTTTACTAAGTTCCCATACTTAGCCAAATTTGCATTATCAAAGATATACTATAAGCATTTAATTGGATTATATATCTAAAGGTGATCATTTAATCTAAGTAGATAAGGATATAATAGAGTGTATGATTCATTTAGATAGAGATCAATGGTGCACATGAAATCAATTTGTCAAAGGTTCTTGAGATCACATCTGTTAGAGACATGTGTCTCAATCTTGATGATTTGATAGAAGATAAATAACACACAAGTGTTCATATAGATGGAGATCGATGGAGTGCATTAAGTCAAATAGTTAATGTGTGTAGAAGGTACATAGAACTACCATGTGGCATGATCGTAAAAGTGAGGATCTAAGATCAATGGTGAGAGATTGTAGGTTAAAACCATGATACTTATGAGGGGATAAACAGTGCATATTTTTCCAAAGTTTCCAAGGAGCATGAGATGATGATAAAGTGTCTGATGTTTAGTGTTTAATGATCATTCGAATTTGAATACTTAAATTTGTGAAAGAAAACCAATGTTGGGTTTTTGAGCTTTAACTTTTGATATATGCAAAATCTGATAATAGTGTAAAAGGAAAATTTATAAATGGATTCAAGGTGCATATATAAAATTTGATTATAATATATTTATGCTCATAAAATTGCATATATTGATCTCTAAAGTTGACTATGTGTTTGACCATGTTCTACAAGTAACTTGAGAAGGATAATTGAAGTGGTATTGATATTATTTTGATGTTTCAAGATGAAATATCTATTGGAGAGTGTTTTAGAATCCATGATGACCATATTTATTAATTTTTGAGATTTTAATAATCCATATTTAGTATGAACAGATGATTATAAGTTGACTATGTTTATTGAATGCACTGGAAGTTTGAGTGACCATCTTGCAGAGGTGAGTTAAAAATGGAATTAATAAAGAATAAAATTAGTATGAATATGTTATATAAGTATCTAAGGCTTATGAGAAAGTATTGGATGTCATGATATGCCCCTAATTAGATATGGAAAGTCAGAATTGTATAACTATATTTTGACTATATGTGACAAGTCTGAGTGGTCACTCTGAGAGAGTTAAATTGAGTGCTTAGAGCATGTGTTGAAGTGTATAAATCATGTGAATATGTAGAATAGGTCCTAAATGGTTAACCCATATTATTTAATCATATGGATATGTTAATGATTTGATTTTTAGCTTTAGATGTTTGAGATTATGTTTTCTATGTTTGAAGGCCTAAAAGAGCAAGAAGACCTAATTGGTAGGTTCAAGTGTTGAGTTGGTTTTCAAGGTGGCATGGACCCATATGAGAGTGAGAAATGGGATATTGGAGATATTATTGATGGGTTTGAATCATTTTTACAAGCTAAAGGTGGTCCAATAGGTTAAAAGAGCAACTTGTGATGTGAAAGCCTAATTGTTTTGGGTCTCATTAAGGCCTAATAGAGGATTTGAGTCTTAAAGACTATATATAACCTATGGATTGGATTTTTTCACCTATTTAATGAGTGTGGAGACCTAATTTAAATGTATAACAAGTATGTTAATAATATTGGCTGACCAAGATGGGTTAGATGAGTGTATGATATAAATACTAGGCATAATTGGCTTATTTGGAGCAGAGTTGAGTGTGTGTAGAGACAAACAAAGGAAAGAACCTTTGAAAGAGAAGGTAAATTGAGGAAAAATAGAGATTGAATAGGATCACTCATGATTTTATAATCAAGGTGATGAAGGTGAACACATAGGTCATTGGACCTAATGAGCCTAAAAGAGGAAGATTAAACGAGTAAGCCCTAGAGGTTGATTGAGTGAGTGTTCTTAGTGGATGGATTGAAGAGCATAGTAGGTTGAGGATTTAGTGAATGACATATAGTTCATGTTTATAATGTTTTTAAAGATTTTTAATAGGTTTTTTTAATTGTTTATGTGCTAAGAAGTGAAGAGTGATCTAAAAGGGTGTTTTGGATGCATTACTTATGTGTGAAAGTTTGTGAGAGTACAAAGGGGAAATAGAGTAAGTAAGATAAGTCCATAATCAGGTGTAGAAGACATAAAATTAGAGGCGGATATTAGATCAAGGTATCTAGGTTTGGTGCTTTATTTCCTTGGGGGTTGGTTCCTCCTTGTAGGATGGGTGTCACTAAATTAAGGGATGGGTGTTCCTTGATCAATTGGTGCTAGTCTAAATGTTTAATCTTTTCTTTATAGGACTATAGTCAATATTGTAGGGTTGAATGGGTTTTATCCCCCAAGAGGGTTTCCCACATATATAATGTGTTATGTGCTTGATATTTTTATATATTCCTTGTTCATTACAATGGTTAATTTATATGCATCATGATTGTATGTGATGAGTGTTTAAGAGTTGGGAATTGAATTAGATTATCTAGCATCATTGATTCACCCCATCCTCTTAATAATTGTACCTCTAATAATTATTATTAGAGTAGGGCATTATTTTCAAGTTTAATCACTTGAAGTTGATCCAAGGTACAATATGGCTAAGAAATTCAAGAAAGAGAATTGAGAGTTGAAGGCTCAAATAGAGGTTACTTATCCATGTCTAAAATCAAGTGAAGAAAAGTGAAATCAACTCAAGGCACTTTTTGAGAAGTATAGAGGTAAGACGAGAGATTATGATCAAGAAGAAGCTTACAATAAGATTATGATCTTAAGCTTTACATCTATTAAGGATGAGTGCATCAAGCTCAATAAGGAACTAGAATCCTTGAAAGCAAGTTCAAGATCAAAATATGATAAAGAGAAGACCAACATTCTTGAGGATCAATTAAGGGTTATAAAGACTAATATAAGTTCAAAATAGGAAGAATGTTTTACCCCTAAATTTGAATTTGTGTTATGCATTTTTTATTTTCTCTTATTTGAGTTCCTAAGTTTTCATCCCATTCATTTTTTAAGTTTTGATGCCTTTGTCACTCTCCATTGTTACTGAATGTCATGAGTTCTATGAGTTTCATAACATTATTGTGAGGTTTTTAGAGTTTTATAGGTTACCAATCACCCAACTTAGTTAACCTTTCTGTTAGTTGTGAGCCTTGGGTAGTTGGTAAGTTAGAGGTTTTCAAAACATTAAAACTCTTAGATTTTGGTTCCAAAATTATAAAGTTTCATGACCCCACGATATAGCTTTGCTTTCTCAATTTTCAAGGCACCACCACCTCATTTAATTACTTATATGGCACAAGTTGGAGATATCTCTTTCAAAATTTTGAGAGGAACTTAAATCTTAAAGTTCCTATTTCAAAGAGATAGAATTAAAAACCACACTAATGCAGCATTAAAAACACATCTTATCCAATTTTGTTAATTCATTCAGTTGTACTTTTACACTTTTCAACTATTTATTGAATACATAGGCATTCTCTCTTTACAAGTTGGTGCTCATGCAGATAGGAATTGAAAGCCATTAGTCTAGTGTGAAGGATACACAATTTACACACCTAAATTTGAAAGAACTCTAGGCACACTTAGAATAGAACACTAGAATGCCATTGGAGGATAGAATCTTGCAAAGTGGTTTAGCGAGTGATGGAGGTCTTCCTAAGGTTGTATAAAACATTGAAATAGGTATTTCATGCACAAGAATGTACATTTTGGACATGCAAGAGATAAAGGTTGTGGATGGGTTAGTTGTTAAAAAAATCACTCTAGAGATAGTTTCTCATGCATTGAATCTTCTTGAAATAAAAACTATGGAAGAAATGTTTATAGTTATGGGTGATTAATTATTTAGAGTAAATGAAAATTGGTGTAAAAATTCTATATCAAAGAACTTGATAAAGTTTGAGAATAAAGGTAAGTCTTAATTACATGCTAAGATTAAAAGAATGTATTTTAAGGATGGAATCTCATATGCCATTACCTTGTTACACTATGTAGTTGGGAATGCTCAAACTGAATCCTTTGAATTTTGGATGTGTCAGTTTATTCCTTTTATTTGTAATGATAAATAGTTCATTGATTGGGGTGAAGTTATTAGTTATCATTTAAATTAGTAATTAGCAAAATTTTAATAAATTGCTATTTTTTATATGTGTTCATACTTGGTATATATTTTATCCAGTCAGAAGGCTATCTGGGCAAAATTGGAACCATAAGGGCTTCTGATGCCAGATATGCCTATGTAAAAATCTTTTCTATAGTTCACTAGATAGGTTGGGATGAATGATTATTGTTGTGTCAATGATGACTTTTTGATGGAAGTTGTAAGGAAATTAGATGGAAACCTTGAGCTATGAAGTTATTCCAAATAAACCTCTTTGATTATGAAGTTTGGAAGTTTTTATGTTCATTTTGAAAGGTTCACCTATTTGTAGGTAGGAGGTTTTGAGAAAAATCCAATGAAATTGCCCCAGTGTGCAAGTGATTTCCTAGTTTTTCTATAAGTTTTCAAAGAGATGTCCATAGTTAATGTAAAATATGATAATATGGGGAAGTGAGGCCATGTTTTTCCATTATCAATGTATTCTATTTATTTTAAAAATAATCAAAGTGCTAAGGGAGCATAGAAGATTCTTAATAAATATAATCTTTAATATTTGTTTATGAGAGATAATTTTGATAGCAAGGGTTATGTGAGATAAAATTTGTATGGAGTAGCTCCTATGAACATCACCCTAATATTAAATATTTTTGGGAAGATTGCAATGATGAAAGGGAAGTATAGAAAAGGGAATATATGAAGTTAACTTTGAAACAAATTTAGGATTATGGCCTCTCTTTTCAGGTTCCTGAGTGTTGAATAAGATTCTAAAATTGTAGATCCTAAGTATCAAGCTGTCATTGTTAAACCTATACCTAAAATTAATTGGTCAGAAAATGAAATTTCAAATTTAAAAATTCAAATTTCTCCTATGTTCAAAAGAACTCAAAACTACCTGGATGGAAAGTGGTGACAAAATGTAGGTCCCACCCATGATCAAAGGCTTCCAAAGAGAAGTGATCAAAGAGTTGTAAAATCTTTTAATGTGAATGTTTCATATAGGGGATAGGAAATTAGTTTGTCTAACACTAATTCACAATTACATGGAGATGGTGAGAGGCCTGAGGAAGTGGTTAAGTTGAAAATAGTTTGTGAATAGGATGGTATACCCTCACCCATCCCTAAAAATAAAACTAACTAGGTGAAGTCAGTGCTTGTTGACTCTGATAATCTTTTTCAAAATGTGATTGATGATGGTTCTTTTTCTATGATTTTTAAAGTTCATCCTTCCCCCATTGAAAATGTTACTATTTATGTTTCTATAATTGAAAGAGTTGAAAGTAAAAACACTAAAATTATAATTGTGACAACCTCTCCTAGATGGTTGAATAAGGTAGTTGGAAATAAGAGAAAAAGTGTGCCAATAATGACAGTTGAGGTAGATATAGTCACCAAGTTATTAAAAAGTTCATTGAATCCTAAAAAGGCTAAGAGAATGTTTAAGATGGTCACTGATGCATCTTCTGGTCATCAATTGTTGGAAATTTCTGGTCCTATTTTGGATCTAAATGAGAATGAGATAACTGAGGTAGAGTATAAGATTACTCATGTTGACATGGGGCCTTCTGCTATAGAAAGTGATGTTTATAATAGTTTTTTCTTTGTCAATGCCTTGATCACAAGGGTAAAAGAATAGAGGAAAAAAATCTGATGTTACAATCATAGGTTATGTCTCTTAATAATTTCATTTCATCTCTTATTACTCTTACTCCCAATGAAGTCTCAAGCTCTAACATAGAAGGTGTTGATGCCGAGGCCATACAAAAAATCAAGAAGAAATTGGATTATGTGAAGGATACTACTAAATGGATTGATGAAATCTATCAAGATGGTTTGTTTTACCTTAACAAAGTAATCCAATGTTACACCCAAATAGCTGATAAAAGGAAGGATCTTGTAGAAAAACTTTAGAATGTCAGAATAGAGCAAAGACACACACATCTACTCACACAGAAGATTTCAAAGATTATTTTCATGGATTCCCCAGTGATAATTGGAGAAAAGATAGTGAATGACCTTAAGGAAATTGACCTTTCTTGGTTCAACTCTTTAGATTGGAAGTTAAATATATATGATAATTTTATTAAGGAAATCAAAAAAGTACTTCAACAATATTTTGAGATGTTAGCTAAAACCAAAGGAAATTGCAATGATATGGAAGTGGAAATAGTTGATGAATTTGAAGAAAAGATTATAAACATCTCAGAAGTGACTTTGAAATGTAAAGAAGTATTTCATAAAGAGATAGCCAATCTAGAAACAACAAATGGATATTTTTTGAAAAAACTTGCTACTTTTCAAGATTATTTGACTTCATTCAAGACAAGGAGCGACACTATGTTTGAATATTTGATGGAAATGGACAAAGCACTTAGTAAATGGAGGACCAGGTTGCAAATCACTACCACACTAGGGAGCAAAAGCATTACTACAGTGGTTACCAAGTATCAAGAATATATGAGTAGAATGAAAGTACTGGAGGTGAGTCAGGAGCAATTAGACCCTGAGATAGTTGAAGATGAAGAATTCGGTGTGGAAACCACTAATGTATGATAGTTTCTAGTTTTTAGGATGTTTCATTTATATTGGCTCTTTTTAAACATTTCCAAAGACTTATTTTATTTTAATTTTTGATGCAGTTGTCTTCAAGAAACCATTATCAAAAGATAGTTGTTATGTAATATTTAAATATGGGTTAGATGAGAGGCATAAGGATATTTTGGCAAAAATTTGTTTTTCTCATTAGAAAAAAATTCATGCTTTCAGTTTACTTACTATTATTCTCAATATAGAAGACATATAAGGTGAAGTTCATGCAAGCATAATGTTTATGTTAGGGTGTGTAGATTTATTCTATTTATATTGAATATATTTTCATTGGTTATCTTTATTGAAAATAATGGTTATTTAGTTGATTTTCATCACTATAAGATGTTTATCTTTATATGAAGGTTTTATGGTGATGGATAGTTGGTTACTATAAGAGATACTTTGTTAAATTTAGAAGTTATTTAATTCTTTGAACTTTATATTTAATGATTCAAAAGTGTGTGTGTTTGTGTGCACCTTTCAAATCTTTCTAGTTAAAAGCAATACATTTTTCTTACTTTCTGGTTAAAAGCAACATAAGTTTCAATTCATTGCATATCATTAGAAGGTAGATGAAACCATGTAAAATAAGTAGAGAATAAGTATAAAACATGATTATAACTAGTTCAACTATTGATATAGTTGTCACCTCCATAGGCATTAGAATATAGAATCAAGTGACAAAATTTATAAACCAATAGATTTTTGGTGACTTTGCTAGGGACTTTAAGTTAAGAAAATATAAATTTGAGTTGTTTTTTGAGTAACAATTATGATTCTTCAATGGTATAATGCTCTAATATCATCAAGTTAATGTGGTGTTAAAAAAAGAAGAGGGATAATGCCAAGCATTTTAAAAATTCTAGGAGTTAGAGTGCATGCGATACGATCAAAGAAACTAGTTAAACAATGGTCAAACTCTTCCATGAAATAATCAATAAGTGAAATTTGGAGAATCTAATTTTTTTTAGTGTTTTTTTCAAACTTGGCTTCTAAAAGATACACAAGAGGAGATAAAAATAAAGGAATTGTAGATAAATATTTTTAATTAATAGAATCACCCAATTTGTCTTTCCTTCCACCTAATTGAAAGGTTAAGTCTACTAGTAGATCATCATCTCCACCTAAAAAAAGTATCTCAAAGATTTTTGAAGCCTTTCTTTTATCTGGTGTTGTTATTCCTCTACAAATAAAATTCTGTATTTATAATCCTACTATAATGGCTTGACCTCAACCTCCACCTATCCCATTGGGATCTATAATAGGTCCTATCACTTTTAGAGCTAGAGATGAGATTTATGACTTACCAAAAGAGTTGGGAAAGATTATAACCAAATTATAGGAGATGGGAAAGTTTCTACAAAAGAATACATGCAATCTTTCTTTGTTGCTTCCTCTATTCTTGTAGTATAGCATGAAGATGTTGCTTGAGGATTTTTGTATAATCTTTAATTAACACTACTACTAATTGGTTTAACCACCTCCCACATGGTTTTATTAATAACTGGGAAACCTTAAGCTCTAAGTTTGAAAGTAGATTTAAATCTATTAAAAATGACCATGTTCTAGTTGCTTACTTGGGTTTAATGAAGAAATAAATTCATGAACCAATGAGGGAATTTGTATCTAGGTTCAATAAGTTGTATAATAGAATTTATGAGAATATGAATCCTAGAGGATATTTTCTAAGAGCATTATTTATTAAATATCTACCATTGGATGTGACTTTCACTATCAAAAATGAAGGTGTAGTTGATATTTATGTTATTCAATAAAGAGATATATCCATTGAAGATGATCTACTTATTGCTAGAAAATAGGAAAAGGAATTATAGATTGGAAAACCTTCACTAATAAATTCTAATGAACCAATCATACAAAGATTGGAAAATGACATAATCACTCTCAAAATATAAATACCAAAGTCTCACCACCACCATTATATCAGGATATACTAAGAAAATATTATGGTTATCAAGGAGGTCATAATAAATCATTACCCTTAACTGGTCCTACTCAATGATTGGCTATTGAATGAGCACCTTCTTCAAGTAAGAGAAATCATATGATATGCAATTTTCATTTGACCTCAGACCATGATGGAGCTATTTGTCTAGAAATGATCAGATTCATGCAAATGATCTCAACTAATGAACATGTTGAAGAGCCATATGTGGAAGAACCTAATCAATCTAATGATTTTGGTATCAATTTATTTGAGTATGTACTAGATGCTAAGGAAATAGAATATGTTTATGTTGAGATTAATGATACTAATTTTGTTGTGTTCATTGGATCATAATAAGCCAAAGGAGAAATAATTGGTTCATCACTAGTTCCTAAGTACATGACAAAACAAAACAAACTAGAAAAAAATGAATCTAAGAGTGAAACTATTGAGGTACTTTCCACTTTTCCTCCTGATACTACTATTCCCATTTAATTTGATATAGGAGAGTCATGTAAAAACACAAAAATTTAGATTTCACAAGTTGAATATTTAAGGCTCAATCCTATAGAATTGGATAGGTTGATCAAATATGTCAAATAAAATCCCTCTCCTTCCTAATGTAATACTCAAGTGCCTCCTAAAAGTGAAATTTCTACTAAAAATCAAGTTTGTTTAGATTCTATAGAGAAAAGTCCAAGTCATCAAAATCCTTTTTTAAAGCTAGAACCCTTTTATGTATCATTATACATTACTAGTTTTAGATTAACTAATTGTATTATTGATTCTAGAGCCTTAGATAATGTAATGCTTACTCAAATAGTTAAGGCCCTAGATCTATCCTTTACTTCCTCTCATGGTAAATGTTATTCTTTGGATGGTTCACCTATTCCCATCATAGGCCAAATAAAGGATGCCCAAGTAACTCTAGTTACTTTCCCTAAAAAAAAGGTTGAAATTAACTATACTAGTTACTGATATCCCTGCCAGCTATGGCATGCCCTTGAGTAAAAGTTTTTTGTAAATATTTGGGTGTGGAAATACAAATGAACTGGTCTCATGCCTTGATACCATTAGATGGGAAGAAAGTGCATCTTAGTCCTGAGCCTAAACCTAAAATCACATTCTTAAAATCTGGTGATCCAAGAGAAAACATCTTGTTTATGTAAATTGGGCTAGGTACTTATATGTGTTCCTCAATCCAAGGAGAAAATCCAAATCTAGTCAGTCCTAATTTTATCAACAAATTATGGATACTTGAATTTGATGAAAGTTGTTCTAATACTGGATCAAGTGCAGGAATTGTTTTAGTTTCATTAGACGGTTTTAATTTTCCTTTTGTTTTTAAGTTAGGATTTGCCAATACCAATGACATAATAGAGTATAAAGCTCTACTACTTGGTCTTAATTTAGTAAAGGAAAAAGGTATCAAAATTTGAGGGGCATAGGGGATGCAAAATTAGTTGTTAAATAAATCAAGAAATCTTATACTGTAAAAATGGTAGAATTAAGAATTATAGAAATAGAGTGTGGGATTGCATTGAGGATTTTGATGCCTTTTCTATAAATTCAGTCCCAAGAGACAAAAACACTAGAGCTAATTCCTTAGTAGTTTCAGCATCACTACTTTTACTACACCTTGATTTTAAGGATAAGTCATATCAGATTGAAATTATCTACCATCCTAGTATTATTAATAATGTGGATCATTGGCAAGTGTTTATTAATGATAAAAAACTTATTGAATTTTTTGAAAAGTATAGATCCTTTTCCAATAATTTATTTGAAGGTACTGATGAGAAGAGTAATGAAATTTTGGAAAGAGATATTACTTCACCTGATGGAAAAGAAACTAAAGTTATCCAACTGAGAGGTAATAAGATTCATAAAGGTTTGGTTTTCATTGAATATTTATTCAACACACATGATCAATATTTGAAGCAAAAAAAATGAAGTTTCTATTGAATCATCTGCTGATTTTAATAAGGTTAATATTGGTATGAAAGACGACCCTAAAATTGTCTATATTGGAAAATGTTGTTCTCCTCAAGAAAGGGATAAACTAATTTCTTTGTTGATCAATTACAAATATGTTTTTTCTTGGTTGTATTCAGATTTGAAATTTTTTAGAAATGGAGAATTGCAACACAAGATTCCACTAAATCCTGGTGTTACACCATATAGGCAGAAATAGTGTAATTATAATCCTAAGGTAGTAGAAGCCATCTTTAGTGAAATTGATGAGATGTTGAAAGTGAGAATTATTTACCCCATCCATCATTATATATGGGTAGATAATATACTTCATATTATAAAAAAATAATAGATAAATAAGAATATGTGTTGATTTTAGGAATCTCAAGATTCCATTAAAACCTGGTGCTACACTGTATAGGTATAAATAGTGGAATTATAATCCTAAGGTAGTAGAAGCCATATTTAGTGAAATTGAAAAGATGTTGAAAGTGAGAATTATTTACCCCATCCATCATTATACATGGGTAGAAAATATAGTTCCTATTAGAAAAAATAATAGACAAATGTTGATTTTAAGGATCTGAATCAAGTCTCCTTGAAAGATAATTATCCGCTACCTGTCATGGATCACATATTACAAATAGTAGCCAGTTATGAAATGATGTCCATACTTGATGGATTTTTTGGTTATAATCAGATTGAAGTAGCCCTAGAAGATCAACATAAAACAACCTTTACTACTATTGGTGTCTTTGTTTATAGTAGGATGCCATTTGGTCTTATAAATATAGGGGTAAATTTTCAAAGGGATATGGATCTATCATTTAGTGATTTTAGAAATAAAATAATTGTGATTTATTTATATGACCTAATGGTGTTTTTTAAGAAAATATCCAATTATTTCCATGATTTTGATGTGATATTACAGTATTATAGGAAATAAGGAATTTTTTTAAATCCTAAGAAATCCATTTTTGTTGCAACTAAAGGAAAATTTCTAGGTCATATTGTTTCAAAATATGGAATTGAAGTGGATCCTGAAAGAGTTAAATCTATAATTCATTTGAGGTTACCAATGAATAAAGATGGCACTAGGTCATTCTTTGGTCAAGTGAACTTTCTATGAAGATTTATGCTTGATTTTGCTAAGTTAACAAAGCCCATTTATGATATGATGAAAAATCATCCTATATTCAAGTGGAGTAATGAGGGTAAGAAATACTTTGAAGATATAAAATTTTCCTTAAAAAATGCACCTACCCTAGTCCACCCTGATTTTACAAAAGATTTCATTATCTATAGTTATGCATCTAAGCATACTCTATCAGCCATTCTATTGCAGAAAAATGAACAAAGTATTGAATCCCTAATTTATTTTATGAGTGCACCTCTTAAGAAATATGAGCTTAAATATTATCCTCTTGAAAATCATGCTTATGATATGGTGAAAGCTTTGAAAATTTTTAGATTTTCCATTCTTCATTCTCATACAGCTATTTTTGTTCTTGAGACTGTGGTTAAAAGTATCCTCTCCCAGTAAGACATTGGATGCAATAAAAGAGGATCTTGGATAGCAAAAGTGCAATAATATGAGACTCAAATTAAACCCACCAACCTAGTAAGAGGGAAAGGTTTGGCCAAAATGATTGTAGAAATCAAAACCATTGAAAAAGAATAATTGCCTTTGGTTCTTTTTACTAGTACTACATATGAGTGGTTTTTTAATGTTGCTTACTTATTGACTTATGGTGATTTCCCATCGCATTTATCATCTAAAGAAAAGATAAATTTAAAATTTAAAGCTATTAAATATGTTCTCTGGGAAGTAAATTTGTATAAAAAGGGTGTTGATGGGGCTTTCTTAAGATGAGTTGATAAGGAGTAATATAGAGGATTACTAGAAGATTTTCATAATGAAGCATGTGGTGGACACTATTTATCTTTTGTAACTACTTTAAAAATCTTGCATCAAAGATTTTATTGGATAATAATGTTTAAAGATGCCTATGAATGGGTATCAAATTGTGAAAAGTGTTTGAGATTTACTGATAGACTTCACATTGAAACCTTACCATTAAAGCCTATAGTAATAGATGAATGAACCCTTTCAATACTGAGGTTTGGATTTTATTGGTCAAATCAATCTTAAATATAGTGAAAGGTATACACATATCCTAACTGCTATCGATTATTTCACTAAATGGGCCGAAGTCATTCTAGTAAAGCAAACTACTTTTGAGATTGTGTGTAATTTCTTGAAGGAAAATATGCTAGTAAGATTTGGTATTCCTAAGAAGCTTATTGTTGATAATGTTAGTCCTTTTACATCTACATAAATCACTCTTTTCTATTATAATTGTGGTATTATTTTGTCTCATTTATCTAATTATTATCCTCAAGGAAATGGGAAAGCTGAGTCAAGCAATAAGAATTTGATTTCTATTATCAAAAATCTAGTAGATAAAAACCAAAGAGGATGGCATAAAAATTTATATCATGCTCTATGGGCTAATAGAGTGACATAAAAAATGGATATTGGCATCTCTCTCTTTTATTTAGTATATGACATTGATATTATCTTACCAACACCACTAGAAATCTCAACACTTAACTTACAAAAGGCTATTTAAGATGAATAATTCCAATCTACACTGGAAAAGAGGGTCATGTGCTTAAATAGATTGGGGGAATAAAGGGAATTAGTGATGGACAAAATTGCAAAGCACCAATAGATGGTAAAAATAATTTTTGATAAAAAAAGGCAAGATAAAGGAATTTTGTAGTTTGTGATTTAGTTCTTCTTTGGGATAGGTGAAGAGAGCCAAAAGGAGCACATAAGAAATTTGATTCTCTATGGAGAGGAAATTTTTAGGTTAGATAAATTATTGGTGATAACACATTCCTACTGGCTTATCTAGATGGTACTACTCTACCTCTTGCCTACAATGGGCAAGATTTGAAATTATTTGAGTAATTTTGTTCTTGGGTTGTTCTTGTATATAGTTTTCCTTATTCTATTTTGGCTTGTTTTATTTTGACTTCGTTCCCTAATGATTAAGGCTTTATGCCATGATTGTTCTATATTCTCTATGTCCTATTATTCCTCATCCCCATTCAAAGCCAATGCTACCCCTAAATTTGAATTTGTGTTATGATTTTTTTATTTTCTCTTATTTGAGTTCCTAATTCTTCATCCCATTCATTTTCCAAGTTCTGATGCCTTTATCACTCTTCATTGTTACTAAATTTCATGTTTTCTGTGAGTTTCATAAACTTATTGTTATGTTCTAAGAGTTCTATAACTTCTCAATCAACTAACTTAGTTAACTGTTCTATCAGTTGTGAGTCATGGGTAGTAGGTAAGTTAGAGGTTTTCAAAACTTTGAAACCCCCAACTTCTAGTTCTAATGTTTCAAAGTTTCATGACCCCATGATATAGCTTTGGTTTCTTGGTTTTCAAGGCACCACCACCTCATTTAATAGCTTGTATGATATAACCTAGAGCTGTCACTTTAGAATTTTTGAGAGGAATTTAAATCTTAAATTTCTTATTTTGAAGAGATAGAATTAAAAACCACACTAATGCAACATTAAAAATGTGTCTTGTCTAATTTTGTTAATTCATTCAATTCCATTTTTACTCTTTATGACTATTTATCAAAGACATAGGAATTCTCTCTTTGTAGGTTGGTGCTCATGTAGATAATAATTGAATGTTATTGGTCTGGTGTGAAGGATGCAAAATTTACACACCTAAATTTGGAAGAACTCTAGGCACGCTTATAATAGAACACTAGAACACCATTGGAGGATAGAATCTTGTAGAGTGTTTTAGAGAGTGTTGGAGGTTTTCTTGAGGCTATACAAAACATTTACCTAGTAATTGCATGCACAATAAGGTACATTCTAGAAACGTAGGAGATAAAGGCTACAGATGGGTCAGTTGTTACAAAAATCACTCCAAAGATAGTTTCCCATGCATTGAATCTTCTTGAAAGAGAAACTATGGAATAAATGTATGTAGCTATGGGTGATGAATTCTTTAGAGCAAATGAAAATTGGTGTAAAAATTCTATAGCAAAGAACTGGCTAAATTCTAAGAAGAAAGGTAAGTCTCAATTACCTGCTAAGCTTAAAATAATGCATTTTAAGGATGAAATCTCATATGCCATTACCTTGTTACACCATGTAGTTGGGAATGATCAAACTAGCTCCTTTGCATTCTAGATGTGTTAGTATATTCTTATTATTTGTAATGATAAATATTTTATTGACTGGGGTGAAGTTATTAGTTATCATTTAAATGAGTAATTAATAGAATTTTAATAGATTTTTATTTTTCATATGTTCTCATACTTTGCATATATTCTAGCTAGTCAGAAGGCTGTTTGGGTAGGATTGGAACCACAAGGGGTTTTGACACTAGATATGCCTATGTATAAATATTTTCCATAGTTTACTAGATAGGTTGGGATGAATGATTATTTCCATGTCAATGATGCCTTTTTGATGGAATTTATAAGGAAATTGGATGGAAACCCTGAACTATAGATTTAATCTAAAACAACCTCTTTGATTATGAAGTTTGGAAGTTTTTATATTTAGTTTGAAAGGTTCACCTATTTATGGGTAGGAGGTTTTAAGAAAATTCCAATGAAATTGCCTTGATATGCAAATGATTTCCTAGTTTTTATAGAAGTTTATAGATAGATGTCCATAGTTAATGCAAAATATGTGAATATGGGGAAGCAAGGCTATGTTTTTCCATTATCAATGTCTTCTTTTTCTTATAAAAATAATCAAAGTGCTAAAGGAGAAGAGAAGTTTCTTAATGAATATAATATTCAATATTTGTTTATGAGAGCTAATTTTGATATCAAGGGTTATGTGAGACAACATTTGTATGGAAGTATCTCCTATAAACATCACCCTAATATTAAAGATTTCTAGGAATATTTCAATGATGAAAGGGAAGTAAAGAAAAGGGAATATGTGATGTTAATTTGAAATAAATTCATGATTATGGCCTCTCTTTTTAGATCCCTAAGAGTGTTGAAGAAGATTCTAAAATTATAGATCTTGAGTATCAAGTTGTCATTGTCAAACCTCTTCCTAAAATTAATCAGTCAGTAAAGGAAATTTTAGATTTGAAAATTTGAACTACTCTTATGTTTAAAAGAACTCAAAACTAGATGGATGGAAATTGATGACAAAAATTAAGTCCCACCCATGATCAAAAGGTTCCACAGAGAAGTGAGAAAAGAGTTACATAATCTTCTGATGTGAACATTTTATCTGGGAGATAGGAAATTAGTCTGTCTAACACTAATTCACAATCAGGTGGAGATGGTGAGAGGCCTGAAGAAGTTTTTAAGTTAAAAATAGTTTATGAACATGATGGTATACCCTCACCCAACCCTAAAAAGAAAACTAGCTAGATGAATTCAGTGTTTGCTAACTCTGATAATCTTTTTCAAAATGTGATTGATGATGGTTCTTTTTCTAAGATTTTTGAAGTTCTTCCTTCCCCCATTGAAAATGCTACTTTTTTCTATTTTTATAATTGAAAGAGTTAAAAGTAAAAATAGTGAAAATACAACTATGACAACCTCTCCTATATAGTTGAATAAGGTAGTTGAAAAGTAGATAAAAAGTGAGCTAATAATGATAGCTAAGGTAGATACAAACACCAAGTTACTACAAAGTTCCTTGAAACCTAAAAAGGCCAAGAGAATGTCAAGGATGGTGACTGATGCATCTTCTAGGCATTGATTGTTTAAAATTACTGATCTTATTAAGGATATAAATGATAATGAGATAAATAAGGTAGAGTATAAGATAAATCATGTTGACATGCGGCCTTCTACTATATAAAGTGATGGTTAACATGTTTATTTCTTTGTCAATGCCTTGATCAAAAGGGTAAAGTGTAGAGGAAATAAAATTTGATGTTACAATCATAGGTTTTGTATCTTAATAATTTAATTTCATCTCTTATTAATCTTGCTCCTAGTGAAGCCTCAATATCTAACATAGAAGGTGTTGATGTTGAGGCCATACAAAAAATCAAGAAGAATTTGGGTTATCCTAAGGCCGCTACTGAATGGATTAAAATCTACTAGGATGGTTTGTTTTACCTTAACAAATCAATCTAGTTTTACACCCAAATAGTTGATAAAAGGAAGGGTCTTGTAGGAAACTTTAGTGTGTTAGAGTAAAGCAAAGCCACACACATCTATTCTCATAAGATATTTTAGAGATTCTTTCCATGGATTCCCTAGTGTTAATTATAGAAAAGATAGTGAATGACCTTAAGGAAATTGATCCTTCCTAGTTCAACACTTTGGATTGGAAGTTAAATATATATGATAATTTTATTATATAAATTAACAAAGTACTTCAACAATATTTTGAGATGTTAGTTGAAATAAAAGGAAATTACAATGACATGGAAGTGGAAATAGTTGATGAATTTGATGAAAAGATTTTAAACATCTCAAAAGTGGCTTTAAAATTTAAAGAAGTATTTCATAAAGAGATATCCAATTAAAAAATATAAAATGGAGATTCTTTGAAAAAACTTGACACTTTGTAGGATTATTTGACTTCATTCAAGACAAGGAGGGACACTATGTTTGAATATTTGATGGAAACAGATAAAGCACTTAGTAAATGGAGGACTAGGTTACAAATCACTAATAAACTAGGGAGTAAGAGAATTACTATAGTGGTTACCAAGTACTAGGAATATAGGAATAGAATGAAAGTTCTAGAGGTCAGTCAGGAGCAATTATAACATGAGATAGTCAAAGATGAAGAAGTTAGAGTAGAGACCACTAATGCATGCTAGTTTCTAGTTGTTAGGATGTTTCATTTCTATTGGCTCTTTTTAAACATTTCCAAAGACTTATTTTATTTTAATTTTTGATGTATTTGTCTTCAATAAACTATTATCAAAAGACAATTGATATGTAATATTTAAATGTGGGTTAGATGAGAGGTGTAAGGACCTTTTGGGGAAACTTTATTTTTCTCATTAGAAAAAAATTTCATTCTTTCAATTTACTTACTATTATTCTCAATATAGAAGACATATATGGTGAAGTTCATGCAAGCATAATCTTTGTGTTATGGTGTGTGTATTTATTCTATTTATATTGAATATATTTCCAGTGGTTATCTTTGTTGAAAATAGTGGTTATTTAGTTGATTTTCATCACTATAAGATGTTTATCTTTGTATGAAGGTTTTATGGTGATGGATAGTTGGTTACTGTAAAAGATACTTTGCCCAATTTAGAAGTTATTGAAGTCTTTGAACTTTATGTTTAATGATTTATAAGTGTGTGTGTGTACCTTTCAAAGCTTCTTGTTAAAAGTAATACCTTTTTCTTGCTTTCTGGTTAAAAGCAACATAAGTTTCAATTCATTACATATCATTATAATGTAGAGGCAACCTTGTAAAATAAGTAGAGAATTGGTATAAAACACCATTATAACCGGTTCAATTATTGATATAGTTGTCACCTCTATGGGCATCAAAATATAGAGTCAGGTGACAAAATCTATAAACCAAGAGAATGTAGACATCTCAAGACTTAGTGAGTAGAGACAAATGCCAAGTTGAGTTCAAATCAAGGTAAGCATGATGATTTTAAGTCCAATATTGATTCTATAAATATAATTGAAGAGAAAATATGTGTATTGAAGGATGACATGGTTAAATAAGGTAAGAGGGATAAGGAGAATATGCAAGTTCTTATAATTTAGTTAGAGTCTACAAGTTCACGTATGAAATCTAAAAAGGATGAGAGCATTCAATTGAAAATCAATCTAGATTCATTAAAGGATGAGAATGAGCAATTTTTTGTCAAGGTAAACAAGGCTAAGAAAGAGCAAGATAGGTCAGCTCAAGACAAAAATCATTTAAGCACTAAGATCAACAAGAAAATATCCATCAGGAAACCAAGTTTCATGAGGTATGCAATATATTTTAATTGTCATTGTTATGCTTATCATAGGTTTGATCTTAAGGAAATAAATTTAGAAGAAAGAGTAGCTGGTCAGCTAGAGTTATGGATGATGTAGTATTGTATAATTGTCATAACATGGGACATATTGATTTATTCTTCCCTAGAATGCATGGGAAAAGACTAACCCAAGTATGGATACCTAAGACAATCAAGCTTTAGCATAATGAACCTAAGAGATAAGATGTTATTTTTTTTAGTTGCCATCAAGTTGGTCATATTACAAGATATTATATAAACAAGCTCTTAAATCATAAGAAGGTGCATGGACATCCTAGTATGCATAATAAAGGTCAATATTTGGTATGGAATCATAAGGAAGTGAAGACCAATAAAACTAATATAGTTTATTTGAAAGATCAAGGTGGAATGCCTTCTAAAGCAAAAGAGAAATCAGATATGAAGAAAGTTTAATAATGTCAAGAGAATGTGTCATATGTCTAGATAGAAAAGGAGAATAAAAATTAAGTTAAATTCAAGCTCAAAGAAAATAACAAAGTGTTAATTGAGGATAGTTATAAGGTATGTATGGATCCAAGAAAACATCCTACTATTATTGAGAAACTTTCATGCAAATAACATCAATTATTAATGCCTAGTGATGAAGTTGTTTCTTTAGATGAAAATATATGTCATGAATCTTTGTTGTGTACATATGTTGTCAATATAATCTTATAAGAAAAGGAGAATATTATTGTGGATGAGCATGTTTCTTCTCTTAAACCTAAGAAGAAGAAGAAGAAGAAGAAGAAGAAGAAGAAGAAGAAGAAGAAGAAGAAGTAGTAGTATCAATATCATATGACTAAGGAGGAAAAAGAATATGAGGGGTTATGGGAAAGTCCTAGTTTCACATTGTTCTAGGAAATTATGGGTTAGGGTGTCTTTATATAGGCTTTAAAAGGACACTTGATAAAAAGTAGAAGCATGGTGGATTCTAGTTGAGCTTTGGTTGATGTTGTCCGATAAGAAATATCTTTTGAAAATGTGTTTGGCTAAGGGGTAGTAATGAGTTTTTACTAATCTTATCCAAAGTGTTGTGATGAAATGATTTAGAATATATTTAGGGATAATGACCCTAAAGTCAAAATTTTGATCAAATCTTTGAAGGATGGTCTAGTTGGTCAAAATGGTGAAGAATGAAGCTATGTGTGCAAGATCTACATGTAGGAAATAAAGATTCTAGGTATCTAATCAAGGATGATGAGTTGTCAATATATTATATTGCATATAAATATTAAAGACTAGGTTGATATGGAGTATGAGGAGAATGTATTTTCATGAAAAATGTCTCAGATTTCTATAGATGACAAGTTACACATGCTATGGAGTTAAGAGCTAACACAAATAGTTTGAGAGGATTAAAAAGACATGCATGATGTGAGGGGGAGAATATGTGAGATGTTATAGTCATGATGGAGATATGAATAATTCTACTATAGATTTTAAATCTACCATGCTAATATGATGACTTGATCAAACCAAGTTAGGTTCTTTGATAATGTATCAAATACTCATGCATAAACAAAAAAAGGGAGATTTGTAAATGGTTAGGTCCTACGATTAGAGGACTATGTAGTATAACATAATTGACAAAAGAGATTTGAGATCAGTTGAGTTTGGTTTATCAAAATGGATGAAGTCACTTGGTGATGTCAAAATGTTATCTTGATTAGTTTATGGTGTTTTGGCATGTTGACTGTTGTATGTGCAAATTCTGTAGGCTAGGTATGGAGATTTCCAAGTGTCATTTAAAAAATTTAAGTTATCAAGGTGTCTTAGTGGGATATAAAGGTGTGTTTAACTCATTCAAGTGTGTTCCATGTGATTTCATGTTTTGAAGGTCTTTTTTGTGCAATTGGAGAATTTTGTTTGCTCTCAGGTTTACTAGTTTGTGCTTAAGGGTATGTAGGTCAAAAAAACCATGGTATAGGAAGTATGGGTTCCCAAAGTATTTTGAGTTCAAATTTTTTTCTAGAAGTGTGTATTTATGATTTCTAAGTGTGAGAAAAGTTTCATAGATGGGCATTGACTGAAAGGTGGTGTGTTGACTAAGTTTATCTTGTAAACCTAGTATTTTTGCTCATATTGGAAAAATGTTTTGCCTAATTATTTGAGATATAAAGATGATGAAACATTTTAAATTTCCAAATGGGTTCTCAAAAATTCTTTCATAATATTTTGGAAGTGCATGGTTGGTTACATGGAGAATGATTTATGCAAATAGAGGGCTAATTGGCTAGTAGGTTTATGATGGAAGTATGTTTCATAGGAAGAACTAAGTGTTTATTTTTGGCATGCATGAGGGGGGATATAATAATTATATATATATATATATATATATATATATATATATATATATATATATATATATATATAATTTAAATCCATGAAAGTTCATACACAAAATTTTATGGTTTATGCAAGGTCTAGAAACTATGTATGATCAAAGAAGAGTGTAGTCATGGAGCATGCTTGATAAGTTCAAGGTAATAAGAGGTATGCAAAATTTTGGGAGGAGTATATATCATATCTCATATTTTTTCCTTTCCTATTATTAGTCCTTGAAGTCTTTTCAAGTC
Source organism: Torreya grandis (assembly GCA_037957365.1). Lineage (NCBI taxonomy): Eukaryota > Viridiplantae > Streptophyta > Pinopsida > Cupressales > Taxaceae > Torreya > Torreya grandis. Next base: position 4,803,880 of record JARHVA010000365.1, on the reverse strand, counting down.
CACAGGATCAGGAATTGAGCCTAGTTTATCATTGTGTCAAAGTGAGGGAAAGTTCTTGAAGAGAAACATAGTCTGAATATAAGCTTTGTATTGGTGTTTGACATCAATAAAAAATGGGGAGATTGTTGGAGGTTTATAAATGATGTCTCCAAGGTGAATAATGATGTTTATGAGGTGTCATTTGTGATAGAATGACAATGACAAAGTGTGCTTCAATGAGATTTAGTGTTCTTGCATGGTTCTTCAATGTTTGACTTAGTGAGGTAATTGATGGATAATATTGATGGCATGGAAATGTTACAGAGACCCTATGAGATGTTATGAGTGCTTAGAGTGATTATGGAAGTGAATAAAAATCATCAAAATAGTCATATGAATGTCTAAGCTCAAGTAGTCATCTTGATAGATAATGTTGAGTAAGTAGTTTGATGACATCATATTTCACACATGTGAAATTTAAATAGAATATTGATATATGGATAGATTCCCCTATGTAAGGATATCATATGTTTCAAATTTTACATCATGAGGTTGATCATAACAAATTTTATTAAGGTGCAAAGTTGTCCTTTGAAGTGGGTTTTACTAAGTTCCCATACTTAGCCAAATTTGCATTATCGAAGATCTACAATGAGAATTTAATTGGATCAAAAATCTAATGGAAAAAATTTAATTTGACTAGATAAGGATCTAATGGAGTGCATGATCTTATCAAATAGAGATCAATGGTGTGCATGAAGTCAATTTGTTAAAGTTTCCTAAGACTGCATGTGCTAATGATATGTGTCTCAATATTGATGATTTGATAGAAGATCAATGGCATGTGATTTTTCATATATATGGAGATTGATGGAGCACATTAAACCAAATAGTCAATGTGCATAGAAGGCATGCAGAGCTACCAAAAGATATGATCATAGAATCAATGATATAAGGTAAATGGTGAGTGATTGAAAGTTAAATCTAGGATACTTGTGAGGATATAGACATTGCTTATTCATCCAAAGTTTCCAAGGAGCATGAGATGATGACAAAGTGTCCAATTTTTAGTGTTTGAAAAGTGACCATTGGAATTTGAATATTTAAATTTGTGAAGGAAAACCAATGATGGGGTTTTTGAGCTATAACTTTTGATATATAAAAAAATTGATAATTTTGTAAAAGACAAAGTTGTAAAAGGCTTTAAGTTACATCCAAAAAAATTTATTAGAATATTTGGATGTTTGTGTAGTTGTATATATTGAGCTCCAAAGTTGACTATGTGTTTGACAACGTTATGTGAATGACCTAATAAGGATAATTGAAGATTTATTGATAGTATTTTGATGTTTAAAGATGAACTATATATTAGAGAGTATTTTATACTCTATGATGACCACATTTATGTATTTTAGAGGTTTGACAAATCCATATGTAGTATGAACAAAGGACTAGAAATTGACTATGTTGAATGCACTGGTAGTTTGAGTGACCATCTTATAGAGGTAGGTTGAAGGTGTTTTCATCAAAAATGAAGAATTAAATAAGTATGGAGATGTTATATAAGTCTCTAAGGCTTAGGATAAAGTATTGGATGGCATGATATGCTCCTGATCAGATATGGAGAGTCAAAATAATATAACTATATTTTGATTGTGTGTGACCATTATGAGTGGTCACTATAAGAGAGTTAAATTAAGTGCTTAGAGCTTATGTTCAAGTGTCTAAAGAATGTGAAGGTGTATTTTAGGTCCTTAAGGGTTCATCCATGTGATATAATAATATGTCTATGTAAAATATTTGAGTTTTAGCTTCAGAAGTTTGAGATTGTGTTTTTTGTGTTTAAAGGCCTAAAAGAGCAAGGAGACCTAAATGGTAGATTCAAGTGTTGCTTTGGTGTTCTAGGTGTCATGGACCCATATTAAAGTGAGAAATTAGATACTGGAGATAGTATTGATGGGTTTGAAGCATTGGTAGAAGCTGAAGATGGTCCAAGAGGTTGTAAGAGTAACATGTGATGTGAAGGCCTAATTATTTTGGGTCTCATTAAGGCCTAATGGAGGATTTGAGTCTTAAGGTCTATGTTAAATATATGAAGTGGAGTGTTTCACCCATGTAACATGTGTGGAGACATATTTAAAAGTTATAACAAGTATGGTAAACATCTTGGCTGACGAAGATGGGTTGGATGAGTGTATGGTATAAATAGTAGGCATAATTGGCCTATTTGGAACAAAGTTGAGTGTGAGTGGAGCTAAGCAAATGAGAGAACCTTTGAAATAGAATGTATGGGTAATTAAAGACAAAAAAATAGTGAATAGGATATGTTATTCTTGTTTGATAAAGGTGATGAAGGTGAACACATAGGTCATTGGACCGAATGAGCCTAGAAGAGGCAGTTTGAGCGAGTAAGCCCTAGAGGCTGATTAAGTGAGTGTGACTAGTGGATGGATTGAAGAGTAGATCAGGTTGAGGATTATGTACATGACCCATAGGTCATGTTTCTGATGTTTTGATAGAGTTTTTGTAGATTTTTTTATTTTTTATGTGCTAAGAAATGAAAAGTGATCCAAAAAGGTGTTTTGATGCATTACTTATGTGTGCAAGTTTTTGAGAGTGTAAAGGGGAAAGAGAGAAAGTAAGATAAGTCCATCATCAGGTGTAGAAGACATCAAATCATAGGTGTATATAATATCAAGGTAGTTAGGTTTGGTTCTTGGTTTCCTAGGGGTTGGTTCCTCCTTTTTGGATGGGTGTCTTACTAAATTAAGGGATGGGTGATCCTTGATCAGTTGGTGCTAGTCTAAATGTTGAATCTTGTATTTATAGTACTATAGTCCATATTGTAGGGTTTAGTGGGTTTTATCCCCCAAGAGGGTTTGCCACATAAATGATGTGTTATGTGTTTGATCTTTCTACATCTTCCATGTTCATTGCAATGGTTAATTTGTATGCATCATGATTGTATGTGTTGAATGTTTAAGAGTTGGGAATTGAATGGATTATTTGGCATCATTGATTCACCCCCTCTCAATTATTTTACCTCTAAAACTTATTTTAATTTTTAATAATATCAATAAATAGGTATAAATAGAGACTTATTTGAAAACTAATTGTCATAGATGATCTAGGTTTTGAAAGTTGAGATTTGGGTAGTTATTTGTGTTATCAATAGGATTTTGGCATTTGTTTACTCACTAGATATTAGAAACTAATATATATTTTAGAAACATATATTTGTAATGTCCTTAATATTTCACTAATGTCCCATTTATAGGACTATTCCTATTTTATGAGAACACTTGTGCCTATGTATGTATGCCCTATTTCTATGTGCATGAAACCTAAAGCTCTATGTTGTGCCTAGAAAACCTAATTTAATGTGTAAAGCCTAATCTTTCTTAAAATTATGGCATGCAAAATAATTTTTTGTGTGTTATTAGGATGGACTAGACATCTTCAACAACCCATTCTATAAAGAGTTTCCTACATACTAATACTCTGAAGAGGGATCAAGCTCGATGTAGTTATCCCACCTAGTGTTTGATGCAAGTACAAGTGAATGCTAGAATGAGAGTGGCCATGTATGCTTTAAATGTGCTTGAGATTTTAAATGTTTGAAAACTAGGCTTAGGGATATTGTAGATGGTAGTATACAAAAGTAGGGTAGAATAGGGATAAAATATCTTAATTTTTCTCAACTTTATCTTTGGTTTGAATAGATTTTGTGTCTATTTTCCATCTAGTGAATATAGGTAAATTAGACTTGTACTTAAAAGTTTATGTTGCTTGTGCAGATAAGAAAATGAGCTTAGTCTAACCTTAGGAGGGACAAACATTTGAAAAAGTATCCATTAGGAAGATCTAGGGCTAAACACAATAACACCCAATTGAGGACACTAGTGCCATGTGGCTGTAGTGTCCCAAATGTGGTGTTAATGTCCTATTTACAAACTTCTATGCAATTTGGATTGGGATTGCAATGATAATTCTAGGACTATGTTTTGATTGGTTTTAGCTGACTATGGTCTATTAAATGAATGAAAAGGTAAGTATAATGCTAAAAGATAGGTCTATGGATAGCTTAGGGATAGGTTAGCTCAAGTGAGAATTTTATCATCTAATTACCAATTTTAGGTTATTACATTGCCCCCCCTCTCCTCACTTTATTCTAGTAATGAAACAAAGCAAAATGACTAGTATAAAGATAAATGTAGCATACCTAGACTTACCTTGGAAGTGAAGCCCACATATCTAAGTTTGAATATAAAAATATAGGTCTATGTATGTGAAACATAATCCAAAGTAATGACTTACAATGAAGCATACAAAAATTAGTCCTTATTGAAGACATGATAAAAAGTAAAAGACTATGTTGAAATAAATGTAATTGAGTAAAATCTGAGTAAAAAGAGATAGGAAAGGAATGAACACACCTCATTGGATACTTCAACCAATTCATGAACTTGGTGACAACCTCTATGTGTGAGTGTACATAGTGATCATATTATTGAATAACTTGAACTAAGTTGATGACTTGCTGAATCCTCATATGGGTGGCTCAATAGCTCAATCCAATTTTGAATCCATCATTGCCCACCCTACTCAATGGATCTTTATCTCTATGAATAGCTTGGAAAAGACTATAGGTGTGTTTAACTCTCTCATGTAGGTGTTTCAAGAACTTAAGTATACCATTAATCTATCATTTCCCACTTATGTCAAGTAGATGCATCTATAACTATACTACATAAAGAGTTAAAAGTATCTATATAAGTAAATCTAATTATGTATTCAATTCCATAGCCACTTAGGTATATAGGTGACTCTAGCCCACTTAATAATTAACACCACTATAGATGGAGTAAGTCATGAATTTGGTGACAAAATAGAATGCGATAACAAGTGTATACATCATAGAGAATGAAATTTAGTTTTCCATTCCATTTGATTAAATTGTTTGAAGTTGAGTATATAAAAACTATGTATCAAACACATGCCCCCAATCTGGTATCTAATTTTATTGAATTTAAATTGAGTATGTAATAGATGAATCTATGTAACTAATTTGAATGTATAAGGGATAATTCCATGAATGATTCCCCCAAATTTGAATAAATGGTATGAATCTAAGATGAAATGAATGTATATGAGCTAAATTTGAACATAACTAACAAAGCTATGACTATGTTTGTGTAAAATTGTATTATACCTAGTGTATTAGACTGAATGATCTAGATTATTCTAATGTTGGGGCTACTAGATATTATCACCCTGTAGTGGATATTAGTTCCTTGTGGCACTAGTGTCTTAATAAGGGTGATAATGACTACCTCATCTAATTTCTAAGTGATTTGAATTGAATTTTGATCCTATGTTATGTTCTATGTCTACCTTGAGTTTGATGTCTAAAACTAAGTGTATGTGTTGAAATGTATCTATGAATGTCAAATTAGGAGCCTAATCTCTAGGACAAACCCATATGAATTCACCCTATTTTAAGGTTAGTTGTGAAAACTATGTAATAACTACCCTCTAAATAAGTATCTCTACAAAAGGTGTGCATGTGCATGATATTACATTATAATTTACAAACATCTAATTAGAATGTAAATGTATCTGAGCATAAGTAGCTAATGTAATATGTATGTTTTAATCTATCATTTCACAAAGGTGTCAAGATATATTTAATCAATATATATAGTAGAAAAATATGAGTAACTACCTAGGGGGATGGGGCATGATGTCCATCATAGCACCCAATTAGGAAGGGTAGATACATTAGGTCTCTCATAGCATAAAAAATTGATGTGTGTGTAATAATAAAATATAAGTTTCATGGTATAGAAGCATAGAAGGAAGTAAACATAAAAGCACATGAGGCACACAAAAGATAGGCTAAGGGGTCAAAATACAAGTCAAATGGGTACATGTCACTAAATCTAAGAATGAAGACATACAAGGACATGTTCAAATGTCTATATATAGAAGTAGGAAACATCACACAAAAGAGACATGAGAAAATGTCTAAGGCATGCAAATAGAGAATTGGAATAGAGCCAAATAACAATGGCATATTCAAATTTCCTTGAAGATGGAAGAAGCATCATAACACAATCAAGTCTAATCTAGAAAAAACTAGAAATGAAATCATATATAACTATGTAGCTCAAATATATGTAGATTTTAGGAGGCATATATACTAAGTCTAACTAAAGATAGAGGACAAAAAATCTAAGAAATAAGGAGCAATGATCAATATCAAGATAAATCAATGCATAAATTAAAATGTATAGTATGTAAAGATAAAACTTGGTTATAACAACTATGTATGAGATGCCCCCAAGTGGGCATATGTATCAAATGTATAAACCTGGATTGGTGTAAATTCCCATAATGGGTAGATGATAGATGTTCTAGATCATTGTAGTGGATTGAAGTCCTAGCTAGAATTTATAAGCACTTGACAAGAATAAGTGAAGCATATATATGATAAAATCGACTATACTAAGAGATCTAGTAATATGAAATATTTGGAAAGTAGTAGATATGTAAACATAGAAATGCATACAGTCTATAAAAATTTTGTGTTTTCAAAATATTTGAATGTTTATATATTTTGACATGTTCTATTTTTTTTAATGTTTTCTAAGGGTAAACTATGTACAAGAAAATGAAAATAAACTATGTACAAGGAGCATGGGAGAGAATGAAGTATGTAAAAGGGTAGGAACCATACTAACCAATGAGTCTCATGGGAGATTCACCATCATCATGACCTATGTTAAAGAGGGGAAATGTGATCTACATGTGGTGTGAAAGGGAATTTTTGATACCAAAATCTATTATGCTATATAATCTAAATCTAAAGATACCTAAGTAGTGATGCTATGATGTTTTGGCAGTAACTATGATGACCTGTGAACTGTATGGGTCTTAGGGACTGACATAGTAAAAGTAGAAGTTGTAAGTTATGTAGGTGCCTAGTAATAAAAACCCCTAGACCCTAATATAATTTATCTCAACATAAAATACATAGAGGAATGTCCTATAAAATATGTGATGTATCTCTGATGTAATGGTCTCTCTAATAATGGTCTTTGAGGAAGAATATATGTGTGTGTTGATACCATAGGAGTATACCTAGTCAACTCTAATGACTCTGATGAATACTATAATGTATTCATATGAGTTTTAATCTCTAATATAACTGATAAATATATAATATCTGATAATGTTATAACTATAAATGGTATTAGTGTTGGAACTATAGCTGGAAACTAGGCTAGAACTACCCATAGGATGGAAGAGGATACTCATATGGGTCACCTTCAATATTAACCACCTCATTATTATGTATATACTTTATAAATTGATGTACTATATATGGGATAGCTCTAAGCTGCTATAACTAGCCTTCCTAATAATATATGGAATACACCTACACTAGGTACTACTAAGAACTAAGTGGTTATGTGTGTTGGTCCAACCTACAATGGAAGCACAATCTCCCCAATGGAAAATGAAACCACTAATGATTTTATATGTGGGGAATATATCCTACTCTTTGTATACCAAGTGGTATAAAAGTGTCACGGTGTGCATGCTTATGCTTGAACTATTGTCAACCATAACACTATGAATAGGATGGTGGTCTATATATGCTCATATGAAGAGTGCAGGTAAATATGTGTCATCATCCATAATCTCCTACTCTGAAAATGGTATAAGTGGTCTAGGTGTCACTATAGTGTGATACATGCAAATAATTTTATGCAGTGGATGCATCTCTTCTATAACTGTGCAATATGAATCTAGTGGTAGATGAGTATGGTATGTATAATTAACACCTAATGCGCCCCCTATTTCATTAGCTATATACATTAGGAAAGGATATAAAAATATATTAAGTGCCTTTGCCTTTGTTTTTTATTTTAGTTCCTCTATAGGTGTACCCACATCAGTAATGTTAGCCTTGATGAGGTCTTGTATCTTTTGCTTTAGGCTAATACATTTATTTATCATGTGGCCTGGTGCCCTATGATACTCACATAATGCATTTGAATCATAAATCATTGTAAGAGTCTATGTCATATCAACATATTTAATGGGAAAGAGAGATATGAAATTACATTCCAATAGTTATTGTAGAACATGTGTTAGTGATTCTAGAATATTAATGAAGACTCTACACTGAGTGGTGGATATAACCAACCTTGGAGAAGGATCTAATGCTGCATTGACTATGGCCTTTCAATCACTTTTTTTCTATGGCCCTAACCTTATATGGAGGTTTATTTGTACTCTTAATAGTTGAATTTGATCCATTTGTGTACTTGAGTTTTCCCATTACTAAGATCTTAAACTCTCTTTCCCTAATTATGTGGAAAATATCAGTAAATGTATAAAACTTATTGAATAATATTTCTTCATGCAATGTTGGTAGTAGACTCTATTTAAATATATCATAAATCTCTCTATCTACTATGGGGCTAGTCAATTTTAATAATATTGTCTTGTATCATAAGACATAATTAACTATGGGCTCATTTTCCTTTTCCTTTAGCTATGCCACTTATGCATATGATATCTTATCACTAATGTTGATCGAGAAGTGTGATAGGAACATATCAGATATAGGATTGAATTTTGTGATAGATTGGTTTGGAAAATCATAGAACCATTGTAGGGCATAATCTTTGAGATTAAACGGAATAAATTTATAAAAATCCAATAGCTAGACACATAGTTCAATAATGTTGCATGAAAGGCTTTGAGAATGTTATAGGTCACCCTTACCATCATATAATGTGATCCTGGGTGCCATGAAATAGGATCTAAAAGGAGTTGCCTCTATGTGATGTGCCAAAGGTGTATGTAAGAAAATATTGAAATCCAAGGCATGTGATGGCTTCATTTCTCCCTACTCAAGATGTAACACCTTATATTATAGAGTAAGAAAATCTTGTATAATGAATTGTACGTATGGATTAGAATAACTAGCCAAAAGTGGTGTAGATTTTATTTATGATTTAATAATAATCTTGGGTTGTGTTATATAAGTTGGTTGTGTGGGCCCCATAGAAGGTGTAACAACATCGTTAACTAGAGGGGTTGAATATTAACCATTGTTTATCTTTTGGAGTTCCTCTTGAAGATTTTTTATGAAATCATATTGGATATACTTATGTTTGGACACAAATTATTTTAATTGACACTTATCGATTTCATCAAATCTATTGTTAAATTTTTCCATTATAGGTTGGAGGGTAAGAAAATAAGTTTTGTATATTTTAAACCTTTTAAGAATAGTAATCTATGTAAGATTGTAAAAAAAATGAAATATTGTAGAAAATATGATATTTTTAGATTTAAAATCTAAGTATAGATATAAAATGATACAAACTCTAAGTGTGTCTATGGTTAGGGTTTTTTAAATCTAGGGTTTATTTTCAATAATTTAAATTATATGTAAAATAAATTGAAACCTTAATATGAAATTGATTTTAAATAAATAAGTTGTTTTAAAAATATCAAAAAATTATAAGTATGCAGCCCTAAATTTATTAAATTTTTTTTGGATGAATGAAACCTAGGGTTTGAAATAATATTCAAAATAATATGGGTTCACCAAATGATTTAACTTTTTAAAGTTTAACTATGTAAAACCTATGCTAGATTAAAGGGTTGAGATGTCTAAATCAATTAAATAAATATGCAATAATTAAGTACTAATTTTTTATGACCTTTTACCTTATTTGATTTTATAATAATAACAATAAATAGGAAAAAATAGAGACTTATCTAAAAATTATGTCATAGATGATTTGGGTTCTAAAAGTTGAGATATGGGCAGTTATATGTCATCAATAAGATTATAGTGTTCATATGTTCACTAGGCAGTAGTGCCCAATATGGATAGTAGTGCCATCTATGTGTAGTGTCCTCAATGTGGAATTAATTTCACCTTTGTAGGACTATTCTTGTTTTCTAGGAGCACCCATGCATGTGTCAATATGTTTTGTTCCTATATACATGAAAGCTAGAGCTTTATGTTGTGCCTCAAAAACTTGATTTAATGTGAAAACATAAATCCTCCTTGAAATTATGGAATGAGTAATAATTTTGTGTTTTATAAGGATGGAATGGACATCCTCAACACCCCACTATGTAGAGAGTTTCCTACATACCAATACTTTGAAGAGGGATCAATCTTGATGTAGTTTTCCCACCTCGTGCTTGATGTAAGTGTAAGTGAATTCTAGAATGAGAGTGGCCTTAGATTCCTTGAATATGATTGATATTTTAAATGTTTTAAAACTAGGCTTGGGCCTGATGTATATGTTAGTATGTAAAATTATGGTAGAATAGGGATCAACTACCTTAATTTTCTTAACTTTGTCTTTCATTTGAATAAATTTTGCATCTACTTTCCATCTAGTGAATAGAGGTGAATTAGATTTATATTTATAGGGTTATGCTGCTTATGTGGATAATAAAATGAGATTAGGCTAACCTTAGGAGGGGTAAACATTTGAAAAATTATCCATTGGGAAGATATAGGGATAATAACAATAACACCCAGTTGGGAACACTAGCACCATGTTGCTATATTGTCCCAAATGTGGCATTAATGTCCTCTTAATTTAATGCTAAGAAATTTGGATCAAGATCTAAAATGACAATTCTAGGACTACTTTTTACTATCTATAGGTGACTATGGTCTGTTAAATGATTGAAAAAGTAAGTCTAATGCTCAAGGATAGGTCTAAGGCTAACCTAGGGATACATTAACTCAAGTGACACTCTTAGCATCTAATTACCACTTTTAGGTGATTAAAATATGGTATAAATATGTGAATGTTATAAAATTATTAAATAATATAGTTTCATGCAATTCTAGTAGTAAAATTTGTTTTAATATATCTTGGAGTTCTCTAGCTACCATGGGGATAGTCATCTTTACCAAAATATTTTTATATCACAAGACATATTATGATATAGGCTCATTGTAAATTTGATCAATTTGATCCACTTGAGCATATGAAACCTTATCACTGACATTGATTGAAAATTGTACCAAAAACATATCTACCAATGGATTTAATGATATTATAGACTAATTTGGAACATCATAGAACCATTATAAGGCATAACCCTTTAGATTATGAGGGAACAACTTAGTAAGGAGTCAATAGTTGGATACTTAGTGTAAAAATGTTGCATTAAAATATCATAGATGATGATTTGAGTCTCCTTTACCATCATACAAATTAATATTAGGTGCCACAAATCCATTTGGCAAAGGAGTTTCTGTTATGTGTTGTGCCAAATGTGTATGTAAAAGAACATGAGAATCTAAGGCATGGGACGGCCTAGTATCACCCTAATGAAGATATAATACCTCAGCCTATAAATTATGGATATAATGCATAATGGTTTATACATATAGAGATGAGGAACTAGCCATAAGAGGTGTTTCCATTTTTGAATGTTATCAAGTTAAAATAGGTCATTACACATTCTGAGTTATCACCAAAGTAGATGTAACAATATTATTATCTGGGGGATTAGAAATCTAACCATTATCAAATTTTTGAAGCTATTCATGGATAATATGGATATGGTCATCTTTCATATCTAAAATTTTATAATGAAATATTGCAATTATATCTCATCAATCTCATCAAATTAGTTATTGAATTCTACCATTGTAGTTTTGAAAGTAGGAAAACAAAATGTTGTATTTTTTTAACCTTTTAAGAAATTTAATCTATTAAATATTTCCAAAATAAAATAATAAATCAAATTTTATATTTTGGAATTAAATTTTATTCATAAAAATAAAAGGATACAAACCCTAAGAGCATCTAGGTCTAGGGTTTGGGTAGTGTTTGGAGTAAGTCGAGTTCACTAAATGATTTAAATTTTAAGGGTTTATGGAGTTTAAGCCCTAGTTTATTAAAAGGTTTGATTATAATAAATTAATATATAAAATATTTAATAAATATAGCTAATTATTTGTGAAATAACTAATCTAATGTGATTTTTTCATAATAGCAATGAATGACACAAATAAGTACTTAACTAGAAACTGACTGAGACAAAGGATACAAAAGTTGATAAATAGTACAAGAAATGGTATAAGTGTCATAAATAGGATCTTGGTGTTAGAAACCCTCCTATAAAATAACATCATACCTTATAAAGTAGCACTATGGTACTAGTGTCCAATTTTGGTGCTAATGTCCTTTATGCAAGAACTAATATGTACTTCTCTAAGAAGTTATGTCTGAGTTTCCTAAGCTTATTCCTATACAGATAAACCTTACTTCATTGTCTGTGACTTGTTTTGACTATTTTTATGCAAACCTTAGACCCTCATGTTGTTAGGGTATTTAATCATCACAAGTAACAAAAGTGCGATGTTATCTAGGTAGTTTGAACATACTTAACACCTTGTTGTTATGAGAGTTGCCTGCATACTAATACTTTGAGGAGGGATCAAGCCTAATGTAGTTTTTCCACCTAAGTGCTAGCGTAAATTCAAGTGAAGCTAATATTAATACCATCTTAAATGCTCTAGGTGAGGCATGAGACTATAAATCTATGTATTCTAAGCTTAGGATGGTTGTATATGACTATATGTATAAGTAGGGGATAAAATATAGATTAATAGCCTTGATTATGTATAAATTATTCTGATCTTGTTTGTGTGTATTTTTATATGATTTCCATATAGTGAATAAAAGGATAACATTCATATATATATATTAATATTATGCTTAGAATGGGTTTTAAATAAGTCCAGGCTGACCCTAGGTGTGTTTGGAAATAAAAATATGTCTATTGGGGTTAAAAAGAGGGAAATGGATAATAACACCAAACTAAAATAGTAGCATGGGGTGATAGTGTCCAAAGTATGGTGTTAATGTCAAAGGGGTAGAACCTAAGGCACTAGGGGCCTGAATGCCTATGAGAGGATCAAAAACTAATTTTGAGATGTCTATGTCTATGTATGGCCCACATGAAAGATATGTGAATGTTTAAATAGGTCCTTAGATAGGTCTAGGGCTAAGCTAGGGATGGGTGGTCTCAAGTAACACTCTTGTCACTCAAGTGAAATTATAGATGACTACAATCAGCTATAAATCACCTTTAAGATACACTTCCAAATGAATAAATTATTTATGTTGAAGGTCTTAACCAATAAATTTCTCTCAAATATTATTTTCATAATTTCACTACTAACCTATAAGCAAATAACCTAGAATAAAAGGATTATACCTTCTTCTACCACTAAATCTAAAGTAGTTATTGAAGAATTATAGGAATTAATAGTCAATGTACGTGAATATACTTGGACACTTCACTTTGATCATGAAAAATTCCTCTAAGGAGTTAGGGAAGGATGACTCTAACCAACCCACATGGTAAAATTATATTATACCTTGAGCATTTTGATCAACTTTTGATGTCACCAATAACATGGCTTAATATGAATCTCTAATACTAGGCATTTAAACCACTATCAATTTAGACATCCCATATTTACATGCTTTGGGTGATTCAAAACTTATATTCCTTCAATTTAGTGGTGATTATCAATATAAAATTGAAAACTTAATTTCATATCATCAAATTGCTATTAGACTTACAAATGATTTTGCCTCTTTTACCATCTAACTAATTCCAAGAGATCAAAATGTTATATCTAATTCTCTCACTTCATCAAAAATTTTATTTCACCTTCACTAGGTACATCATGATTCTCAATTTATTATTAAAATAATGAAAACACCTTATTATTCACAAAACAAAAATAATTCTCTAATTTATCACATTGAGACTGCCACTATTTGATAAAGCCCATGGTATAAAAACATAATTTAATTTATTTAACATAAAATATACCCTCCATATATGGATTATCATGAAAATAATTCAATACATAAATAATATTTCAATTATGTACTTTGATACAACACCCTTTATTACCATAATGCATAAGGAACCTTACTACATTATGTAATGCAATAAGTTCCTGCTCTCTTAGAACAAGCACTTGGGGTAATTTATAGTGTTCATTAAAGTGGTCATGATACAACCCAAAAATGATTGTGTATGGATTAATTTTATCCTACTCTAGAAACATATGTTATTAATTTTGCTAAAAAGTGTAATCCTTGTCAACTCCATCATGATCTAATTCACTCTCCTCTAGCTGAACTTCAAACACTAGAGTCTACTTAGCCATTCTCTATATAGGCATTAGATATCATTGGTAAACTACCTCGATCAGAAGATAAGAATGTATTTATTATAACTACTATTAAATATTTTGCCAAATGGGTAGAAGTCATGCCTCTTATTAATGTCACTAGTATTACCATTTCTAAATTTATTCTCGATCCATTCATTTGTCCTTTTGGAGTTTCCCATACCATGATTATTTACAATGTTGGTAACTTCAAAAATAAATACATGAAGCAATTATGTGCAAAATTAAAAATTTCCCACAAATTCTCAAGACCTTATCATCCTTAATGTATTGGCCAAGTAAAAGCTTTTAATAAAATTTTATCTCTTACAAAAAAACTATTAGAGAAACTTGTATTGATTGTCACCTCCATATTTATCCCATAATTTGAGCTTATTGTAATAGCATACACATTAATTCTAGGGAAATGCCATTTTTAATAGTATATGGGTTTGAATCAATCTTTCCATTAGAAGTTAAAATCCCATCTTTACATATATCTCTTCATGGTATAATTCTTGATGAATAATTATGTGAAGCTCATCTTCATGATTTATATTTTCCTCATGAGCATTATATGTCTAATTTACAACATAATCACCAATATAAGGATCATATTGATAAACAACATAATAAAATGGTCAAAGCATGAACTTTCAATGTTGTTGATTTAGTATTCAAACTAGATTATACACATGACAAAGAAGGAAAATATCCTCAAATATTGTGGGGTCCTTAATAAATGACATCCTTAGTCCTAGTACCTATAGATTAAAAATTAATGGACATGTATTAAAAGAAAATACTTAAACTTAGATTCTAAATAAATATTTTTCTCAAATATTTACCTTATTTTCATACTTCTATATATTATAAATAATAACTCTTTTTTCAAGTCTCCTCTAAAGATCTTCAATTTACAATAACTAAATTCTATTCAATAGCCTTAGATCCTATCATTGGTCCTTTGGTATATCTTTATTACTTTCATTTAATTCATGAGTTGCATTGTAATACCATAGATAGGACCTGACCATCCTCATGAATATCAGTTATTTTCATAGTTTAGTCTTTAAAAAAATTCTTTGATCATAAGCTTGTAATTTTACAAGTATATTTTCATTATTTATTTCCTTTTTATTTTGTGAGTTGTAGTGTAAGACCTTGGATAACACCAAGCCTTCCTCACAATAACACTTTGACACATTTTCCCTCTTTGGTTTATCTTTTATGAGTTTCAATGTAAGAGCTTAGATAGGACCAGGATTTCCTTAGAAAATCTATTAATTTTTTAAAACTTTCTTAAACCATAGTTTTTTATATAAATTAAGGCAATGTTTGAATATTATGATCTTATACTATAAAAATTAGTTTTATTTATTTTATGAAGACACCTTCAGAGCAAACTATTTTTTCATGTTTCACTACACATCTATTATTTCTTATGATATATAC
Organism: Torreya grandis; assembly: GCA_037957365.1. Taxonomy (NCBI): domain Eukaryota; kingdom Viridiplantae; phylum Streptophyta; class Pinopsida; order Cupressales; family Taxaceae; genus Torreya; species Torreya grandis. The sequence goes on along the minus strand of JARHVA010000365.1, from coordinate 4,788,186 downwards.
TCATACTTACCTGTCATTGTATCCTTTGCACATTATCACATTTTCTACTATTTGAGGTAACTCAATCGTTTCATGTTCATTCTCCTTGATTCCCCTAATTTCATTCCACTTTGGGTACAATAAGGTTAGTTTCAATAAATCATTCTTATTTAACATGAAAGTACAAGACTCATAAATACCATGGTCTATTAGTTATTTTATTTACCTTCTAAGTCTATTTTTTTTAGTGATAATCATTTTTAATAGCCATGTTGGTTTTCTAAATCCATATGGAGGAGGAATTGAAAAAGCTATAAAAAATTAAAATCCAAATTATTTTAAATAAAAGGCAATTACAAATTCAAAATCACACCAAAAGATATGATTATTATGAATATGTTATACTCTATTCGAATCTCAAACACCATAGTTAGCCTCATCATAGAGTTGAGGTCCATTAGGGTGCAGTAAGATAGTATATTGGAATAAAAAATAAAAAATTATATATAGTGCTACTTATTTTCTCACACAAGTACACAATCTTCACAGTAGACCAAAAAATTTGTAAGGGATCTAAAGGAATGAGTAGAATGTTGTGGGAAGGTAGGTCTATTTTAATTTTGATGCATAAAGCCTTCATGTAATGATATTTACACTTCATTAGTTAACCCAAATTTGTGTGGATAAGGTAGTTTATCTAGAGTCTTTAATGTCAAAAGTCCTCTTATTTTTATAATTTAATTTGAGTGTCTTGATTTTGATAAAAATTATATACCTTGGTACCAATTATATTTCCCTTACCACCAATTTCATTCCCCCCTTGATAGGCAATTTTGTTTTTAAATCTATTTCCTAAATTTTTTATTCTCTCTTCTTTACATCTTCCTAAAACATGATAAAAAGCTTTGTTTTAGTTATATTTATCTTAAGAATAGAACTGTATTTTTAGTGACTATTCATACTTCTTTACACCATTAATTTATTATTTTTGAATTTTCTTAGTTTATTTTAAAACATTATAAACTTTGTTTATCAATCTTTTTATAGATCCTCTTGCTTTATTTCTATGTTTTAATTTTTCCATTGTTGAATTAGTTTGGGTTGTATATTCTCACTCATCAATGTTTTTTACTTTATGATCCTTTTCCATCTTTGTTTAATTTTGGTTTGTTACTTATTTTATATTGATTTTATATTATCATCCTACTATCATATGTCTTTGGTTTAATTTGGTTTATTACTTTCCTTACTTAAGGTACATTTAATTTGAGTTTTTTATCCATTTACTAGCCTTGTATTTTTCATTTAACTAATTTAATCTCAATTTTTATTTGTTATTTTAGTTATAACTTAGCACCTATTACCCTACTTACTAGTTGACCAAGTGATTTACTTTAATTTTACAAAGTTTAGTTACTTTTATTTCCTTGCATTTATGTTTGATCTTTAGTTTTGTATCCCTAGGGTTTTTCCAAAGCAATTAATGTGCCCTCCATGATCAAAATTACAAACACAATAGACAAACATTTAATTTAAATGTAAATCAAACTAATATATGATACAATTTTTTAAATTATTTATTTATTATAATTTCAATTTATGTTTTTAATACAATGTATTAACATCATTTTGTGGATAACTATGTTCTTTTACCAAAGCACCATCCCTATTACAACAGTGTGACATGTGATGATATTTGAGTGGGGCATATATATACACAATATTTTTAAACTTTATCAATTAATGATACTTTATCTCTTGCAATAAGATTTAGAATCTCTATCTCTCTGAGTGCATGGCTTAAAGAGTGCTCCAATAAAGGGGTTGGTAGACCTTTGGTGCTTTATAAGACTGTTAGCCCCTATAACACCACTTAAAACCAATACAAGCTACTCCCATATATTTACTTAGGAATTTAAACCCTTCTTATATACTTTCCTAAGCATCTCACCACCCAAAATAACCTCTAACTAAGCAAAAAACCCATTTTACCATGTTTCCTACTACATTGGCTAAGTCAACCACATTCTAAAATTTATTGTACATTATGTAACTATGTTAGCTTAAGATAACATAGTTAAAGACCTAATGGCTTGATTTCATGCCAAACAAGGTTGATTGGGCTGATTACATTGGATAATGTCCCAAAAGAGTTTAGGATCAATCCATGGATACATATACCCCATTTCATTTCATTTTTAATAATAGATCAATAAATTTCACATCATTACTGCTCTCAAATATGAGTATACAATTAACAAGAGGTTTCATTGCTTAGGATTTTGCCTTGGAGAAGTATCACTTATCTTGTGGAAGTCTTTGATGCATAGGAGAGGTCTTGTAGCCTAGAGTTGATTTTATCATTGTGATCCTTAGAAGCCCACAAAAACCTCTTTAAAAACACCATTGGTTAAGGGAGATATTTAGGAACGATGGGTTCACTTCAACAAAGGTAAGTATGTTCTTAACCCTTCATATCTTGATAATTAGATATTATAGAGTTAATATATGCTAGATTGCATCTCTCCTTTATTAGGTCATTTATATGTTATAAATATATCTATCTTTGCATGTTTATTATCTTCCCCATTTATGACATAATATTTGGTGAACGCTATATTAGATTTCATAATTATTTAGTAGATTAATTTACTTAATATTATTTACAATCATAAGACCTAGCTAGGGTTATAATATGATGTCATTTGACTAGAGGCCTTACAAACCTATCTTTTACTATAATGTGATAAGAGATCCATTAGTGTAGGTTTAGTGGATCCATTATTGGTCATGAATCTGATTTAAATGTATTACTAATCATACTTTTTAGTTCATTACCTTATCTAAGATTGAATATTATTGAGTACGATAAGTTATAAAATTGTCTAGTTGCACTTGCATATAGTGGGTCTCTTGAGTGGGCATGACTAGAGCCCAAGAAAATGTTCCTAGACATTATATTCCATCTTGAATATGTTATAAATGATAGTTTAGAGCCATAAAGAATCAATGGTGGATTTTCCAACTATAGATTCAACATTGACAACATTTGTTATCTACATTTCCATGCTCTTGAATAGTAGTGAAAACATGATTCTAAGTGGATTTAAAAATTATGATAATGAGATACATGTAATTTTACTATACATACATGTTTGAAGTGATGTAATGTCACCTAGAGGTCCTAGAGGTAGAAATGCTAGTTAGATGACAAGAACTTATCTCTTCACTATAAAAATGTTACATTTAAAGACCCATCACTATAACTTGTGCCACTAATTTATATACAAGTTCCATTAACATTATCAAGGGTGAAATTAAAGGGATTATACATGCATGTTAGGGTTCTTCTGGTTCATCTAAATGACCTATGATTTTAATTTTATGCATGCCTAAAGTTAAACTAAAATATATATTTTTATTATTTTGGGAAGGGTGTTCTTGAGGACAAAATGGATGGTGGTTATCTCAATTGAGCATCATCAGAGGCTAAAAACTTGGTCTTGGATAATATCCATCACATTGGATGTGTATGCAATGACAAATTAGAGACACAAAGAATTAGAGGTGGAGTTATCTATCTACAACTTTAAATTTGATAAAATTTATTATCAGTGTTTCCACACTTTTGAACACTAGTGAAAATATGCTATTGGGTGGATTTGGAAATCACGGTCATGGGATTACATGTAATTTTCCTATATAGACTGATTGAATTGATGGATTTTCACCTAGAATTTTGGGATGTAGAAATGCCATTTGGAGGATAAGAACTTGTCTCTTCATTGTTAAAAAGTTGTATTTTAGGATCCATCATTACAACTTATGACACAAATTCATATCAAGCTTTAATAAATGTAATATATGGTGAAATTATAGGGATTAAACATGAATTTGAGGGTTATTATTATTAATATAAATGAAATACATTTTCCATTTTACACATGCCCAAAGTTAATCTAAAAAACTACCTTTTCTTATTTTGGAAAGGGTGTTATTGAGGCCAAAATGGGTGGTGGGTATCTTGACTAGGAAAAAAACCTAGTTCTGGATGTTATCTTCCACTTTCAATGTGTTTTAAATGTTATTTTTAAGCCATGAATCATTGGAGCTGGATTTATCCAAAAATAACTTTCACTTTGACAACACTTGTTGTCATTGTTTTTACACTCTTGAATATTAGTGAAAACATGATTTTAGGTGGATTTAGATGTCATGGTAATGGAATAACATGTCATTTCACTATATGTGTGTGTGTGCGTGCGCGCGCGCGCGCACGCGCGTGCGTGCGTGTGTGTGTGTGTGTGTGTGTGTGTGTGTGTGTGTGTGTGTGTGTGTGTGTGTGTGTGTGTGTGTGTGTGTGTGTGTGTGTGTGTGTGTGTGTGTGTGTGTGTGTGTGTGTGTGTGTGTGTGTGTGTGTGTTTTAAAGTGATGTATTTTCACCTAAATGTCTTGGAGGAAGAAATTATAATTGGAAGATAAAAACTTGTCTATTCATTGAAAACAATTATATTTCATTACTTGTCACTGTAAATTGTGCCATAGATTAATATACAAGGTTACATTATCATGATATAGGGAAAAATTAGATGAATTATACATGCATGTGATGGATTTTTATTTCATCCAAATGACTTATGGTTTCCATTTTATGCAGGCCTAAAGTTAAACTAAAAACTACATTTTTATTTTTTTTGGAAAGGCATTATTGAGGCCAGAATGGGTGGTGGGTATCTTTATCAAGAATGATAATAGGCCAAGAACATTGTTAAAAATATTATACTCCACATATTATTTTTTGATAATACTAATTTTTAAATGCATAAATCACTAGAGGTGGAGTTATCTAACTACAGTTCAAATTTGACCATATCTATTGTTAGTGTTTACATGTTCCTCAACAATAGTGAAAACATGCTTCCAGGTGGATTTGGACATTATGGTCTTGGGAGAATGTGTAATTTTCTTATATAAATATGTTTAAATTTATGAAATTTCACTTGGATGTATTAAAGGTATAAATGCTAGTTGAAGGACAATAACTTGTCTCTTCACTACTAAAAAAATTACATTTCAAGACCCGTCACTACAACTTATACCATAAATTCATATCCAAAGTTTAATCAATGTGATATATGATGAAATTATAGGGATTAAAAATATAAATTTAATTTTTTTGGCTCATCCAAATTAATTATGATTTTAATTTTATACACACCTAAAGTTAGGTTTAAAATTTGTATTTTATTATTTTGGGAAGGGCATTTTTTAGGTCAAAATGGGTGGTGGGTCTCTCAATTGAGCATGATCAAAGGCCTATAAATTGGTATTATATGTTATAAAACACTAAATATATGTTATAAATAATAGGTTTGAGCCACTAATATCCTAAGGTAGAGTTATCTAATTAAAAAATCAATTTTGGCAACATCTATTGTTAGTGTTTCCATATTCCTGAATAATAGTGAAAACATGCTTCCAAGTGGATTTGGACATATAAGTCATGGAATAATGTGTAATTTACATGTGTGTGTGTGTGTGTGTGTGTGTGTGTGTGTGTGTGTGTGTGTGTGTGTGTGTGTGTGTGTGTGTGTGTGTGTGTGTGTGTGTGTGTGTGTGTGTGTGTGTGTGTGTGTGTGTGTTCATGTTCAAAGTTATTTATTTCACCTATAGGTCCTATAGGTATAAATTCTAGATGGAGGACAAGAACTTGTCTCTTCACTACAAAAAAGTTACATTTTAGGACCTGTCACTACAACTTATGCCATGGATTATTATCCAAGGTTCCATAAATGTGTTATAAGGTTAAATTATATGTATTTTAATTTAATGATATGTTTCTTTTGGTTCATATAAATTAATTATGATTTCCATTTTATGTACGCCTGAAGTTAGGCTAAAAAATACATTTTTTCTTAGTTTGGGAAGGACATTCTTGAGGCCAAAATCGATGGTGGGTCTCTTGACCAGGCATGATTGGAGGCCAATAACCTAGGCATAGATGTTATCCAACACCTTTAACATGTTTTAAATTCCAATTTTAAGCCATAAATCACTTGAGGCATAGTTATCTAACTGTAATTTTAACTTTAACAACATCTATTGTTAGTGTTTCCTCAGTCTTGAAAAATGGAGCATATATTTGATAAAAAGAGAATAAATGGAAAATATGAGTGTATTGGAGATGTATAAAACATAATTTATGAATTAAAACAAAATATTTATAACCACCAAAATATTTCAAGGCCTTAGGAGACAAGATAATTTTAATCTTATACTAATTTAAAGGGCCAAATAAGAGTCTCTAAATAATAATGCAAGGCATCTCCAAAGAGATAACATCCCAAAGGAGGATCTATAACTAACCACTTCATAAAACATGCACAATTAAAATGTATAAGGGCATCTGAAGAAGGTGTTTAAGATATGAGTATTCAATTATTTGTTTCAATTATACTTATAATAGAAATGTGATATGTCTATAAATTCAGTGAATACAAAATGTGAATATCAAGTCCCAAATGATATTAAACTAGTGTAAAAAGGAATCCACATTAAAATATTGATAAATGGTGTATCCAGATCATTAGAATCACTTCACATTAACATTTGAATCTATCTCAAACATTATACTCTTTTCTACCATATAGTTTTAATTACAACACATTAATATATTGTAAGTTAGTATTAATAAATTACATAAAGGAAATATTAAACATGATCATATATAAATATGGCCATACAACCATCAAATTTATTTTTTTAATAATAATGTGAGCCAAATAATACATATAAATATTATCACCACTAAATGTGAACATGTGTGTGTGTGTGTGTGTGTGTGTGTGTGTGTGTGTGTGTGTGTGTGTGTACATCATGTAAGATATCCTACTCATCAAATAATCTCCCTCTCTGTGCCTTCCTCAAAGAAGACTCTCCTTGGGATGCCCTGCTCATAGATGGAGATCCCTCAGATTCCTTAGATTTCTTTAAGATCTGACTATAGGTCCTTATATAATCATAGCTCACATGTATCTAAACTTATTATAATACAAATATTATTATAAACTTTACATACTATACATGCAACAAAATTTATAAATAAATTTTAAACTAGAATACAAAAATAATTAAAACATACACTTATTGAAATCTCGTAGTCATGATCAATTTATGCCTCATGCTCAATAGGGTCAATGATAGGTCAAGGTGTAAGAAAAAGCATGTGAAATGGGGAAGAAACATGAGAACATTCTAGTTAATCATCTCAATGGGACTATTATATGTCATAGGAAAACCCTATATATAATGCATTCATGTAAGTTATATCCACCCAAGTATGTAGTAAAATTAGTAAATAATAATATTTTTTAAAATTCAAAATTACAATTTAACATGTACCTTGGTGAGTTCCTATGTAGACACTATGATTTTGTATGTTGTATATGAATTATTTGGTGTTGTAGCACTTTAAATTATTATTTCATCCTAAATATGCCTATCCTAAAGTATAAAATATTTGCCATTAGATACTCAGTAATTTGTTTTTACAAATTAACATTTACCTTATTAACCAACAAAATCTAATTTATAACCCATAAAATATAGAAAATCTTAATCCTCCAACAACATACCCTTATAGTAAAACCATTGCTAACAAATCCACATTTTAATCCTAAATTACCTTATAGTTGGAACAAGACAAAATGGATCAAAGCAAAATTTTTCCAAAAAGGGTGAATCGTTAACGATTCTCCTACAATTAACTCTAATCTTCCTAGATTGACATCTATATATATATATATATATATATATATATATATATATATATATATATATATATATATATATATATATATATATATATATATATATATATATATATATACACACACACACACACATAAGAAACCCTTTGGTGTAGGCCCCCATGAAAATTTAATCTCAAAGCACTGTTAAGATTTACTTAAGAGAATTAAAGGCAACTTATAGCTCCACACTAACAAAAGTAGGCTATACCCAATCCATAACAATAATCACAAACCAAAGAGATTACTTGCACCTACAGAAAGGATATAATATGCCTACATCTATTTCAAGGTAAGTTATTTATCTTTACTATTTCATTTCTTATTTAAATATATCTATTTATTTCTCATTTGACTATCAAAACATCTTAGATATCCTCATTTTTATTTTATAATATCCTTAGTTATCCTTTAACTTTATATTTATGACCTTGCATAATGTTAATAGAATTGATGTCAATTCATTTGAATGGGTACCAATTTTTTAGGATTGACATCAATCCCTACATTCTATTTTAAAATATAAGCCATTTAGTCATAAAAATCTATCTTAGATTCCTTATGATTTGATCTTATACCTTTCTAAACATGGAATTTATTTGTAGATGACTCTTCCTAGAGTTTCACACAAAATAATTAGTATCACTGATCTGACCATCATTTCTCAACCTCTCTTTGCCAACGAGAGTGATAAATATTTTGAGTTAGCACTTTAAACCATTGTCTATTCTCCTTTAGTTGAATCTAATTTTGACCAATTATATATTATTTAAGAATATGTGAATTATGATATATCTTATTGGGATGAATACTTTACTTATGTGATAAATTAGATGAATATTAGTTCTTAAGAATTTTTTTGTCAAATCCATATTGCATTTTTCTATTTTATAGTTTCAATTTTTATTATCCACTTAATTATGAAAATAGTGATCTAACATTCACTTGATGAAGTTCATAACTTCTAGGGACTGATTCCTAACCAGGTAGCTCACTTATCTATTAATTAATAAGATTTGTCTAAGTTGTCTCATTATGTGTAGGTTATTCTTCCAAGACAAAAAGGAGTTAACACATTCATTGGATTAAAATAGTATGCAACCATATTTTTATCTCCAGTTATTCATCATAAAACCTAAATTTATTAAGATTTTAGAAGATAATTAAATTAAAAGGAAAAAAATGAAAAACTACTATTACATTCTAGCATGCTCAGTGGGACCCCTAAGTTCTCATTTTTATTGATATATTTCATTATAAAATTATTCTTTTTTTGCATATTTTTTTGTGATTTGTTTATCTTCATTTGAAAAAGAGAAAATCAAAAAATTATTACTTTCCTTTTAAGGTTTAAAAAGAATTGCATTAATCCTTTACTTAATTAGATAATTCACATAAATTAATCTCGGTGGATAAAGATTCATAGTAATCACACCTTCTCACACACATCCAAAACCACATAATATTAAAATGAATATTTGAAACATTTTCCTACCTAAGGTGGACCTACTTGAATTTCATCACCAAGGGAAAAATTGAGTTGGTTTACTGGTCAAGTATAAAATTTTTGGCAAGAATTATAAAGGCTAATCACTTGACATCCTTATCATTAAAATGTGTGAAGTTAGGGGGTAGGCCTAAATACCAAGCCACATGTATTATTCCAACATGGAATTAGGCCTCAAAGTAACTTCGTGTATATAGAGGTTCCCATACTTAAACAAAAACCCAAAACCATCTTTAGATTATAATTTCTTAGTAACCTCATTGAACTTTTTCCTTATCACACTCTAAATATTATTTCTTAAAAAAAATTAAAATATTTTAAGTTTTATAGTGTGTGTGCTTGTTTCAACAAAAAAAATATAATCAAAAAGATTATTGTGTGCTTTTTTATTTCATTTCTTGATTTCTCTTCAGTGCTACATGGTTTTGATGCAACAACAATCGCTAAAGTAAACTAAATTCCCAACATCATCTTCATCCATGGAGAACACCTTGAGTCCTCCTACCTTTCCTAATTCTATGGGGGAGGGTATTCCCTAGTTCTATACTTAGGGAGATCCTGAATTCACCACCATATTGGATAGTAATCCAATTTCTCTTAACCATTAACTTATCACTCGATCCATCCAATTCCACTTTCCACTCATAAATAGTCTTTTGGGAATGTTTTTGGCATGCCCTTAGAGGGACCTAAAGGTTTTAATATAACCATGGTTTCCTCTCTAAACAATCCTCCCCTAATAGGTTTGAATACTAGCACTACAAAACCTTTAAACAATCCACCTCCAATAATATCTGGTGGTCCATCTCCAACTAGTATCCAAGCTAAAAATTTTACTACACTTCACCCTAATTTTGCTCCACCTCCTACCACAACACCTTAGAACTTAGTGATTTTAATTCCTATAAAATCTCCCACCCATCCAAACTATCATAGATTTAAATCCCCAAACTCAACCTTTGCAAAAAGATCCCTTGGGTCAACCTCCTCAGTATTACATCCCATTGACTAGCTAATACATATCCCCCTCACAAGCCCTTGGGTCCACTTATATACCCTTTCAATCCCCATAATATGTGGTGGCATCCCAAATTATTATGACCATTTTAGTTGGTTACCCCTTATCACAACCCTTTTCCACTCTATTTCATACCTATCAACATCCACAAAAGAATGTCTTAGGGGTTAATTTTACTCCATCTCCTACCACAACACCTTATAACTTAGTGATTTTAATTCCTATAAAATCTCCCACCCATCCAAACTATCATAGATTTAAATCCCCAAACTCAACCTTTGCAAAAAGATCCCTTGGGTCAACCTCCTCAGTAGTACATCCCATTGACTACCTAATACATATCCCCCTCACAAGCCCTTGGGTCCACTTATATAACCTTTCAATCCCCATAATATGTGGTGGCATCCCAAATTATTATGACCATTTTAGTTGGTTACCCCTTATCACAACCCTTTTCCACTCTATTTCATACCTATCAACATCCACAAAAGAATGTCTTAGGGGTTAATTTTACTCCATCTCCTACCACAACACCTTATAACTTAGTGATTTTAATTCCTATAAAATCTCCCACCCATCCAAACTATCATAGATTTAAATCCCCAAACTCAACCTTTGCAAAAAGATCCCTTGGGTCAACCTCCTCAGTAGTACATCCCATTGACTACCTAATACATATCCCCCTCACAAGCCCTTGGGTCCACTTATATACCCTTTCAATCCCCATAATATGTGGTGGCATCCCAAATTATTATGACCATTTTAGTTGGTTACCCCTTATCACAACCCTTTTCCACTCTATTTCATACCTATCAACATCCACAAAAGAATGTCTTAGGGGTATTCCTCAATATAATACCCAACCTAACCTTATGAGAATCCTTATGAATAGGATAGAAAATATAAAAGCCTCTACCTTTAGGTATAAAAATATTCTCACTTATGAGAAAATATACAATGAACACATTAATCCAACTATCCCTATTAGACCATACCCTCATAATGGGAGCTTTCAAAATTTATGAAATTTTAATAAGGAATATCCTCAACAGTACATTAAAGAATTTAGACACACTTATTATATTATAGCCCATGATGATTCTCTTCTCCTAAGAACATTTTGCATGTTGCTAACTAGACCAACTTTAGACTAATACATTTATATCCCTTAACACTCCCTATTCTCTTTTGGGAAACTAGCCCAAATATTTTTATATCACTTTTCCTTTAACATTACAAGAAAAGTGACCATAACCAACCTCTATGCCATTAGATAATTTTATGATGAATCTATCACTGATTTCATGGATAGATGGTGGAATCTTATAAACCAACTTAATTTTTCACTTACTCAATCGAAACTAATTGAATTATTTTTGAGATCATGTGTTAAACATATTTTGTCAACATTATGAGATCAATACTTCAATACTTTTGATGAGGCCTTTTCCATGGTCCATAAACTAGAAATCCAAGATTTAGAAGAAGGGAAGGTAAATCTATGTAATGAAATCTTCAAACGTAATCCCTCTAAAGGAACTAATAATACCAAAAATAAAATCATTGCTAATTTTGTGGTCTTAAATCAGCACCCCTATAGAAAGAAAGCCAATTCAAACCCTCTACCTTCGAAGCACAATCACAAAAATCATATACATGATTTACTCCATGGAAGTACACACCCTTAGGGGAATATTATGCTTATGTTTTATAAAATCTCTCAAAATACACTATCATTAAACTTCCTCTAATTAAACCTCTTGATGAATCTCACCCTAAACCCAATTGGTTCAAAGAAAATGACTTTTGTAATTACCATCGTATACCAGATCATGATGTCAATAGGTGTTTCTACTTCAAAATTTTAGTTCAAAACCTTATTGATCATGTAAGATTATAGTTAGATAACCCTAATGCTCTTCCTAAGTCTATAGACATCTTTAGGTAACCATTACCTAACCATGACTCTACGTCTAATTACATATAGGGTAATTCAAGATGCACCTTAGACCATGAGACCCATGTGATAAGTAAGATCCATGATCAAATTCTATCTAAATAAATTGGTAGTGCTTCTGAATCACCTTCCATAATAACTAAAATCCCATATACCCTTATAGAAGATGTCTTCAAAAAATCATAATCAATTAGAGATATACTTAAGACTCATTTAGGCTTTCTGGAGCTCATTATTTGGGATCTTCTTGAGGAAATATTACCTAAACCCATTCAAGATAATAAATTATAAAAAAAAGATGAGAAAGCTATCAAAGAGGATGATTGTTTAGACATTCCAGAAGATATGCATACCACTCATTTAGTCACTAAAAAACCTTCATGTAGCATACCCATTCCATCTAACTTAATCCCACCTAAGAAGACTTTTATGCTACCTCAACCAAACCCAATATCAACTTCCCTCATAACTTGGGAAGATCCAAATATTTTAAAGAGATAAATTAGGGGGAATGTTTTAGGAATTGGAAATAAAAACCTCAGGGCATCATGAATAAAATTATTGGAACACCCTACCATAATGATTTAACTCCCTAAAGAGGATATCCTACTACCCTCGATTAGATTCAAAAAGGGAAGATGCCTCTACCACTTATTTGAACTAGAGCATCCATATTGGGACCTCATCCTTCAGAAAAAATAAAAACCACCATTGTAGAATCCTATTATAAAGAACATATACCCTTACAAAGGGATATTCCCACTATAATAATTCCAATTCTTAATCCTTCAAATCCTTACTACCCATAAAGTCTAGGTGTAAATTTTTATCCCAAATACAAAGTACCTACTATGGGGGATATTCAAAAAACTAATGCAAAGGATCAAAACTCAAAAGAAAATGAAACCTCCATGGTAATTCCTCAAAAGGTCAAAAAAATTAAATAGCATCCATTGAGGGGGTCTTACTCTAATATTATTGATTAACTCCTTCAAACTTCCCTTGTCACACTACCACCCTTAAAACTTGTTAACCCCCTTATTCAAAAACTAGTGTGGTATCATGAAAAGATGAAATGTGCATATCATTGAATAATGGGACATTATACTAAAAATTTTAATGGACTAAAATTTTTGGTCCAAAAATTATTAGAAGAGAATGACCTTTTAATAGAATAGTTTGGTCACGACTATCCCCATATTCAAAATACTAGGGCCATATCCACCTCAGGGAGTAATATATTACCAAAAAAATAAAAAAAATGTTTCAAAATAATATATAATCTCCAAAAGAACTCAATATCAACCCCTCCTAAATCCTCTATATATGGATGAGTCTGAAAACATGATAAATCCACCATTATTTTAGATAGACACAATATACATAGCTACACAATCCTAGACCCCAGGTCATATGACCCAAAATCCCAATAAATCCAATGTGACTATTTCAATATCTCTTTATTTTACCACAAATAGTCCTAAAACATCCATACCAAAACCTAAAATTTCTATTTTAGGAAAAGCATAAAATAATAATGCTTCAAATTTGATACAAATATCCATTTTAAAGTAACTTCATCAACTCCCAATCAAGATGTCTTTATACAAACTTATCCAAAAATATCTATAGAATCATGAGGATATATTAGAAGCCTTTCAAGATATTGAGATACAATCAAATTAACCCCAACCTTTATTAGATTTTATCACATTTCTTGAAAAGTCATCATCCATAACATTCCACAATTATCAAATATCACCATTGTAGTCTGATGACCAAGATTATTTATCCCTACCCAAATTAATAAAACCCAAATCAAATGAGTAATGATTAATAATGGAGAAAGAATAAATATTATCTCCTCTCATTCTTTTAAGAAACTACAGTAACCTAAAACTATTGTAGCTCAATCTCTAGCCATATTATGAGCATTCAATGATATTGTAGCCCCTATGTTAAGAACAATTATCCTTCCCATTTAAGTAGGTGTATGTACCCTCCTAGAGTTATTTTACATAATATAAGGGGATTTTAAATAAAATATCTTATTAGGACATACTTGGATATACTCTATGCATTGTGTCCCCTCCATATTACACTGATGTCTTAAATTTAAATATTAGGGCAAGATCCATAGTGTCTCGATTGATCCCCATCTATTTAAAACTTACAACCTTACCTTTAGACCAAATGATGTCTTAATTCAATTATAGAGTGTGGTCCCATAATCATCCAATGAATCATCATCTAGTATGACAATCCATGTATCAATAATTTCTATCAAGGATTCCCTTGATTCTATGTTTCAATAACTATCGATGGTAGAATATCAGGTTACTAATGCTCAACACTCTCCCCACTCCTCAAGAATATGGGTGTCCTAAAAATCAACATGTGTATTATCCTAATCTCAAGTAACTCATTCCATTAATCTAACCTTTCATCCACACTTATTTAATATATGAGGGGATTGATCAAAATTCTTTAAGTCCTGATAGCTGAGCCCATGCCAAACTATTCACCTCAAACTTTTCATTCCTAGATAAACCCCACTTTGCACAAACATAATTTCAAAGGTGTGCTTTAAATGGATTTGACATAAAACACTATGAATAAGGGGCACATGATGTCATGTTAGGGGATTTTAGTAAAACCCATGAAAAACATGGGCTAGTTTTAAACAAAAATCCCAAAACTATCCTAGAAACCACTCTTCTACCTATTCTCAAAGAGGACATGTCATCCTCACCATCCAATACCCTTTTTTAGATAAATTAGGTTGTATCCATTCCTCCATAGTTTTTTATCCATGCCATCACTATAAAACCTCTCATCTATCACATCAATGTGGAAACCAAAATGATTTTGTTTTCATCAGAGGGACATGAATTATATTTTCCATGAAATAATCCATAAAATCATTCAATATTATGTGGATGATCTCCTTGGTAATTCAAAACTATGAAAAAACATCTTTTAGTCCTTAAAATAATTTTCACTCACCTAATCCAATTTTTTGTTCATCTTAATTCTAATTTTTGGGTTTTGACAGGTAAGATTTTGGGTTTCATCATCTCTATTCAGGAGGTAGAGGTTAACCTCACTAAGATCAAATACATTATAGAAATACCACCCCTAGTCTAATCTTAAGAAATTCCATAGCTTATAATGAAAATTATAGTCCATTCATAATTTTATCTCCCAGTTATCTAATGAAAGTCAACCATTTCATCACCTCCCAAGGAAATATACCCACTTCATTTGAGACTCTAGATGTTAGGGGGCATTTAATACCCTCAAAAACTATCTTCTCTCACCACTAGTTCTCATTCCTTCTGAGGGATAACATTTCTTCTTATATATTTGAGCCATAGACCATGCCATAAGAGCCATGCTTGCCCATCATGATGAAAAACATAAAGATTAGGTGGTTTATTATATACATTGCACTCTTTTTGAATATGAGACATGCTATACACACACAAAAAAATTATGCCTGGATATAGTCTTTGTAGATTCTAAGATTAGAATCAACAAATGTCCAAATGGCTCATGATTTTGGTATAATTTGATCTTGATTTTATCCACCAAAAATTAGTTAAAGGTCAGATCATTGTTGATCATCTTACTGAAGCACCTCTTATTGATGATCAACTAATCAATTATGAGTTTCTGAATGAGTCTATAGCCTTCACATCTTAATTATATCCTCAAAACCAAATTACTTTACTCTTTGATATATCCAAGTGTAAGCATGTTGGGGGAGATAGAATTATTTTAATCCCTCTAGGGAGAACACCTATACTTTTTTATTTTAAAATTAATTTTGACTATACCAATAATATGGTAGAGTATGTGGCTTTGATCATAGGTCTCCAAATTACTTTAGCCTTAGGTATTAAATAACTTCATATCTATGGTGACTCCTAAATTGTTGTCAATTAGATAAAGGACATATATCAATGTACAAATGACACCCTCAAAAAATATAAGACCTTGGTTGATCAATTACTATCTTCTTTCAAGAATTATGCTATTCAAGCCACTCTTTTGTCAACTAACAAGTTTGAAGATAGCATCACATCCTTAGCATCATTTATCCCATATTTATCTCAATAATCTAAGTTATTTGTTCTCATCCACAAAATAAATCAACCTTCTTTTACCAAAATTGATCTTCCTTCCATCCACAATATAGAGGAAAACACATTGGATATTTGGTATGTGTAGATATTCGATTATTTATCAAGGGGGATTATTCCTCCAGATTTATCCAAAAATGGAAAATGAGATTTACAACAACACATCATTAATGTATAATACTAGGGGGTGTTCTCTATAAATGTGGTTTTAATGGCATCCTTCTTTGTTGTCTCCAAAATCATGAATCTAACCTCTCTATCAAATAAGATCATGATCTGTCTTGTGCTAGACATTTTAGTGGCCACAAAATTGATAAGATAATCTTAATATTAGGCTATTATTAGCCCATTTTAAATTAGGATTTTTGTGAGCATGTTAAGAAATGCATAAAATGCCAACAACATGCCAATGTATTACATGTACCTAGTCATGCATTATAGGTATCACAAGACATTTTTCCATTTTCTTAGTGGTGGCTTGATCTTATAAGTTAAATCAATCCTAAATCTTCCCAACTCCACATATTTATCATCACTGCCATTGAATATTTCACTAAATGGGTGGAGGTTATTCCTATTATCTTAAAAATGTGGACAAATTTGTGGATTTTATTAGTCATCATATTATTTCACTTTGTCATTCCTCATAAGATCATTACATATAATGGAAAATATTTTAAAAATAAAAAGGTTTAAAAACTCTATGACTCTTTCAACATTAAATTAAGCTTTTCCTTCCCTTACTATCCTCAAGCTAATAGACAGGTCAAGGAATCCAATAAAAATCTTGTCAAAATATTTACTAAATTAATTAATTAGGTTGGAAATATCTAAAATATTCATATTACTTTTACCTTATGGGATTATTGAACTAGTATTTGAACCCCTACGGGTGCTGATAGACTAGCTGCCATAGGAGCACAATTTGATACACATACTACCATAAAAGAGGAGGAAAAGCAATCCCATATAAATATCATTATAAAACCTTCCATACCTAATAATTAGGTGTCTTGGAAAGTGTTTGATAGTGACAAACACATTACATACTTCTTGAAAAATGAAGCTGAGTTTTCCTCAAGAAACTAAAAGAAACTCCAAGAACAATTTGATAATTAGATTATGTAGCTAAGAAAAAAAAAGATACTTAAGAGTATGGTGATGTTAGAAAGTATATTTAATGAATATGACCAAATAAATAATGAAAATATGAGTATGTCTACAAAAGATGAGAATTATTAAAGGGTTTTGATCTTTAAAGACAAACTCCTCAAACTAGGTAAGATATGTTCTACATTAGATAAGCAAGCATTCATTGATTTGTGTAGGGAGTTTCATGACATTTTTTCTTGGGAATATAAGGAACTAAAATGGTTTGATCCTATCATATCACATCATACCATTTAATTAGAACCTAAATTTAAAATATTTAGGTAAAAATAAAGGCCCATCAACCCCAAGGTTGAATAACTCATGAGGATAGATCTTACCAAACTCCTTGAATTTAAAATAATCTTTCCTATCAAGCATTCAACATGGGTAGCTAACCTTTTGATTTTTATAAATAACAATGGGGAGATAAGAATTTGTATGTAATTTAGAGATATTAATAGAGTGTCACTCAAAGATCATTATCCTCTACCCTCAATGGAGTAGATTTTGCAAATTATTTCATGTTCTCAACATTTCTCTCTCCTAGATGGATATTTTGATTATAATTAGATTCTAGTGAATGAAGATTATCAGTTAAAGATAACATTTAATATAAAACTATGGAATTTTGCTTATATGAAAATGCCCTTTGGTTTTTCAAATTCTAGTTCCACCTTTTAAAGGCAAATGGACATGGCTTTCAAAAGTTTAATCAATAAAATGTTTCTGGTATATCTAGATGACATATTAATATTCTATAAGGATGTTAATGATCATGTTAAACACATAAGGAAACTATTTTAAATGTGCACATAGTATGGAGTATCTCTCAACCCCCCAAAATGGATAATTGCTATTCATGAAGAAAAGATCTTAGGACATTTATTTTTATAAATATGGTTTAACTATTGATCCTAAAAGGATAGAGGATATTATAAGCATATAATTTGCCTTGCACAATAAAGGACTCCAAATCTTCTTATGAAATATAAATTTTGTAAGGAGGTTCATACTTAGTTTTGAAAATTTGGTGAAACCTATCACAACCATGCTCAATAAAAACCAAGTCTTCTCTTGGACTAAGGAAGGTAAGAGCATATTAAAATCTATTAAGAAATAAATTGCACAAGATCCCACTCTTTTGAACCCTAATTTTTCTAAATACTTCATTTTGTATTCATTTTCTAACCTTGACACTATCTTAGTTATGCTAATGTAAAAGAATGATGAAGGTGTGTAACAACCAATTACATTCTTTAGTCAAGGTTTGAAGATTATGAAGTTAAGTACACATTTGTAGATAAACAAGTCCTTACTATTATAAGAGTACTAAATAATTTTAGTCATATGGTTTCAATTAATAGGATTCATATTATTGTTTATCATTCTAGTACTAATGAGTTTCTTTTGAGCAAAGACCTTAGTGAAAAGAGGGTAGGGTGGATTAATAAAGTAATTGAATATGATGTTTATATCAAAGTGACAAAGTTGAT
Organism: Torreya grandis; assembly: GCA_037957365.1. Taxonomy (NCBI): domain Eukaryota; kingdom Viridiplantae; phylum Streptophyta; class Pinopsida; order Cupressales; family Taxaceae; genus Torreya; species Torreya grandis. Next base: position 4,769,127 of record JARHVA010000365.1, on the reverse strand, counting down.
AAGGGATGAAGGTCTTTGTGAACATATAACTTCATACCTCCATGATTTAAAATAAGAGGCTTTAGTCAATCATGATTGCTCCCAACTAGTTGATTCCATGTCTCTAAAAATCTAGAAATAAGATGTCATCAAATTTATTCAAAGTGATGAGTACCCTATTGGTATGATTAGATCCAAAAGGAGATACTTCAGATTGCAAGATATTCTTTATTATCTTGTAGATGGTGTGATTTTTAGAATGGGAACTAATGGTGTGTTATTAAGATGCATTGAAAATGATCAGTTTGGAGTGTTTCTTGAAAAGTTCCATGATGGAACAATAAGAGGTCATTTATCCCTAAAAACCATAGCTACCAAGATCATGATGGTAGAATATTATTGGCCTAGAATCTTCAATGATTGTTATGCTTGGGTTAGAAGGTGTGTATAATGTGATTTATTTATAGGAAAATATAAGCTTGCATCTCTCCCTTTAAGTCTTATTTAAGTATATCAACTTTTCATGCAATGGGGTCTTAATTTCATTAGCATGATAAAACCCCCATAAAGTGTTGGTCATAAATGGATACTCACAACAATTGAATACTTCACAAGGTGGGTTGAGGCAATGGCATTGATGGAAGATAATGAAAATGCTATCTTAGAGTTATATGAAAGTATCATAACAAGGTTTGTCACTCATTCTATTATAATTTTAGATAATGCACTTGCTTTCATGGGTGTTAGAATAATTGATTGAGAAATATAAATGGCATATACTTGAGCACTTCATATAACTATTACCCTCAAGATAATAGGTTGTTTAAATTTACTAATAAGAATTTGATCATAATCATCAAGAAAACTTTGGAGGATAATCATAGGGCTTAACACACTAAATTGAAGACAACCTTATGAGTTAATAGAATAAATCCCAAGAGGTCAATAGGGAATTCTCATTTTTTTCTTGTTTATGTAAGGGAGGCTAGGTTGTCTATATCCCAAGATATTCTTTCCTTGGAGTTGGCACATCAACTAGAGTTACTTGAGAACACTCTAATGGAGGTGAGGTTGATAGAGATAATGGAGTTACAAGAGACTAGATTCAAGGCTCACCAAGCCATGAAACATCACCAAATTATAATGAAAAGGTATATTTAAAATAAATCAACTCCAAGAACATTCCAATAAGGTGACATAGTGTTAAAATGGGATGAAGATAAATCTAAACCAAGGAGACATACCAAATTTGATACCTTATGAAGTGGACCATATGTCATCATCAAGTGAAAACAAATAAAATCTTTCCAATTATAAAATATGAGTGGAGATGATATTCCTATCCCAATGAATGGGATACATTTAAATCCCTTATATTTAGGAAATGAAGGTTAGTCTTGTAAATACTAGGTTAGGGGTGTGTCTTTGTTTCAGTTGTGTGTGTTTCATAAGTGTTATTATGAACACATGTTTGTTTCCTTTGGTTTGTCTTATTTTTTGTGTCCTTTATTTGTGTTTGGTTCTCTTTAAAATTAAAATTGTGTGTTAAAATTGTGTATAGGTGAATCCATGGCCTAATGAATAGGATTAGGCTACTAGTCTTGGCATACTAAACATACCACCCTTGGTAAATCACCAAGATTTTTTACTATTTCGACCACAAGTCAAAATAGGTCAACCCCCTATGGTAAAAAAATTGATACAGGGGTATTTTATAATGTCATTGGGTGTGTCATGGTATTTTTATGTCATTTGATATGTCATTAACCCAAGTCATAGTCAATTTCTTTCCTAAGTCATTCTATGTCACTTAAGGTGCATAATAGAGTCATTTATGAAGGTGTTAAAATTTTAGTAGGTATACAAGTGTTTTAAAATATATTCCAATTTATAATGTCATATTCCTTGTTAAAAATTCTATTCCTATCTGAAACTTTCAAGTTCCTAACTAAAATCAAGAAAATAATTAAAAAAGAAGGAATTTTGGAAGTTATACGATCTATAGAGGAGAGTGGCACATGGGACAATCTTATGTAATTTATATTAAACATAAATTATTTAATTTTAATTATTATTTATATTTGTAAGTGTAAAAAATGGATCAAATCCATTATGCTTCTCCATCACTCCACTAGACATGCAAAATTAGTCAACATGTCTTCTAATGGTATGGCCAGTAGGAGAGGTTCCATGTCAAATTATCTTGGTGGTGGATAGTAAAGTTAGTGTAACTAATTTTAATAAAAATATTTTAAATAATGGTTACCTATGATTTATGAACCATTCTTAAGAAGTTGAATGTTCTATTTTTTCACTAATCCCCACACCTTATAGGTTTTTATTTTGTTTAAGATAGTTCATATAAATAAATTAATGAATTTGATTCCAAAGTATGTTTAATTCCTTATCTCATGTTTTAAATTTTTGGTTTCATGTTTGGATGGACATAATGAGCTAAACATATTAGATTGCAAGATGATGTCACCATTACCAAATTGCAGACATGACCATCAATTACAAATGTTTTCATTTATTATAGTGGTCTAAATGAATGTAACATGTTGTACCATATGATTTCATGTCATTTAAATCAATATCCCCTTCCAAACTCACTCTCTAAGGCTCTTTTTTAAGAAGTTGAAATCAAGAATGTGACATAGTTAACTCCCTGTAAGCATCCATCTGAGTCATGGTGAATGAAGGTTTTGAGCATATCATTGGAGATGTAATAAATATTTTTTAGAGTATATACACCTTATTATAATAATTTAAATCAATTTGAACTCTCAAAATGGAATATAATTAATTGTGATGACTAATTAAAACAACATACACAGTCATGTACCATTGATGTGCACCTACAAGAGACTGAGAATATTGGAATGAAATTATTGAAAATTGTTTAAAGTACTTAAAATTGAATATTATAAATTTGATGACTTTTGAGAAGGTTTGGGATTGGTTTTAGAACATAGCATGCACATTATTGATAGCTTACCTGAACTACATGTATACTAAAATGCCCACCTATAGGTGGCCCTCATAGAGACTTGAAATGTTACACAGAGATGTTTGAACATGTTTTGATACCTTACTTGAGGTATTAGAATGTTGAGTATGTCATTATAACCATGTTTAAATCCATATATTGGTAGGAAGGTCTGAAGAGTTATGTGCATATGTAGAAACTGAGTTTAGGGACAAGTTTCCTTAAAAGATCCAAAATAGAGCCCTGGATACTTTTGATGTCATTATATGATAGTGTAACATAAAGTATATATGATTCCATCATGAAGCCATATCCTAAGGGAGATGAATTTACCAAAGTAAATGGAAATTTGGTTTCAATATGTTTTGATTAAGAGGCTTCCAAATCATGAAATTGTTCACTGTAATGTTTTAGTGTTTACTATAGTATTTTGAAACCCTAGGTGATCTTACACTCCAAGATAGAAATATAAAATAATGTCTTCATGGTATATGACTATATTGAATATTATAAGCAAATTAGTGATTTAATTAACTTTAATAAGGATTTAATTATAAGATATCAACCTATATCACCACCTATAGGTGACTTTCCCTCAAAAGGCTTACATATAGTTGATTGTAGGTACCTACTTGCAAGTTCATAGGTGAACCTTAGTGAGTAGGCCTAAAAACACAAAAAATTTCCATTGGGATTTGGTTATAAGACATCAAATGAATCCTATGAAGTTTATAACATATTTCAAGGGTTGATATGAATCTACATCCCCCTTTTGCTCTAAGGATAGTTAACTATAGCTAACTATGGCTTGACACTGATCTAAAGAATAACTAGTCTTGGTGATGGTCTCACCTAAAGTATGTTATGATAAAATTAAACTATGATAATAATGTTGAGGAAATTAATAATGTCTATAGTCAATGAATTAAGGTCAAACCATGCAATATAAACCTATAGGTATCATTTTCTAAGTAGGAAAATATAATCTATCATTCTTATCTAGGCAAGTGCAAGGTATGTAATGAAGGGTTGGATGAAGTTATGAGTGATAAAATGTATGAAATTACCATAATAATAATTATTTACACTTATTAATTACCATAAAATAAAATAAAAATAATAGGGAGGTTCCACATGTAACCTATAGTCATACCCATCAACCCTACATAGTCAGTGAACATCCCATAAGTCTACCTTGAGGGTTTTGAAGATTTGAAAGGGAAAATAATGTGATACAAGCATAAAAATTATCATCACTTGAGGAATCCCATCATATAATTTATTATATATTATATTAGGGTAAGTTCCCTCTATTTTGTCTTAGATAGAGGGCAGTCCTAGAGTTTTGAAATCTTGCATGTTTAGCAAGTAGGGTTAGGAGAATGAATTGAAAGGTGTTGAAACCTTGTAATAAGGTGTAGAGAGATTAATTGAGAATTTAAAAACATGAATTAATCCCCATAGGTGATATAAACTCAAAAAGGTGGCCTAAATCCAGAGGTGTGTAAATAGACCTATAAGGTCTTAACTAGCCTTATTTCCTAAAAGAGGTTCATTTCCTTTTCTAGTATAAAATGAACATTCTAAAGCATTGGAACATATAAATGGGGAGATATAAGGTTTGTTAGATCCTATGGTTTATATAAAATTGATATAGGTAAAATCACTAAGAGGAGAGGGGAATCAGTGATGTAAGATAATCCAAACTTCAATTATAATCCTTTCAAACCCTTAATTAATCACCATAAGCATTCATAAAGCATACAAGTCATTTATAAAAATGAACAAGAAAGATGATGTAGGATCAAGCACACAACATATGAATTATGTGTTAAACCATAATTAGGAATAAAACCCACTCTCAATCCTTCAAAAACATGGAATAATTATCCTATAAAAATATCTCAAACATGAGACCTTTTAGTGAAGCACCCACTTCACAAGGAGCACCCACCCTTAAGCATGGACAAGCACTAACTAGTTCTAAATGTTGATCATCCACACAAAATATATGTAATAAATAGTTCCAAACTCTAATTTCCTTTCATACAATGTATAACATCTATATTTCAACCCTTCACACTCTCTTAAGCTTGCACACACAAGTAATAGATCAAAAAACACCCTTTGGGATCACTCTAGACCTCTTCACTCATCCTCAATCTTTAATTCTATAAGTACACTATTATGACATCATAATTATGACCTATAAGTCATACACACAAACCTAAACCTATTTTACTCTTCAATACATCTAATAGGCACCCTTATTCTCTTTTCATTCTCCACGCCATCTTTTTTTTAAACCATCACCTTTTATTTCACTATTTATAGATTATGAATATCATATTCTTGGTTAGCCATAAGACTTTATTTAACACTTAAGTATTATATTGCACTAATATATATCTCGTTACAACCCTCGTAGATCGGCCATATCATCCATGGGTCATCCTTAAGAAGACACACCTTTTAAATAGACCTTAGTATCCCTTATAGGTCTCATGGAGACCTATTCACCTCTTTATCACTTCATCAAGAAAATTAGGAACACAATGCCACTTTAAAATTCATATGTGTATTCCACATGACCCCTAAGACACCTTCAAGTTATTACATCCATCACTAAACTCATCTACATATGCACAATCTAATTAAACATTAGTCTTGTGTACAAGAACACCATGAATGAATAAATAGTCAACTTCAAGGCATTTTTTCATATTGAATATGGATTGGCCAAACCTCCAAAATCTATACAAATTATTATAATGGAGTGTAAGACATTATCCAATAGTTAATTTACCTTGAAACATCCAAAACACTATTAAGATAAATACAAACATCCTTCTTGGGTCACTTGTAGAAGATGGTAAAATACATAATCAAATTTTAAGCTCAATAACTACAAAAATATGAATAATCATACCTTATAAACAATTTTTTTGGATATCCCTTGGATTATTTTACAAATTTTATTTTTATACCATCTTAAAACTCATCTTCCATAAGAAATTATAAACAAAATAGCAAGCACTAGTTTTCCTTTGTTAATTTGAATATTCAAATTCCAATGATCACTATGTAATGTAAAAAATTTAGACATGTGTCTTCATCTCATGCCCCATAGAAACTTGATAAAATACACTCCATTGATCTCCTCAATAGTCTCCTAGTCTTTAATTTCAATCACTATTCATTGATCTTTGATCAGTGCTTCTGAGATTGTGACACTTGACAACCTTGCGTGCCTTATGTGTATCCTGCTATCAGTGTTTGATCTTATGCCACTTGGTATCCAAACGTGTAATATATGTTTATTGACTTATTAAATTTATTAAAATTGTAGATATACTTCTAAATCATTGTGTTTATGACACATGTCATCATCATTTTCAATCTTAGGATCCTTTTACTTATTGACCTCAGGTCCATCATTAGATATTTATTTGATCAAGAAAGGTTTCAACACTTGGCAGCCCTATATAATGGTCACTTGATATTAAAAAATTGGCCAAGTATGGGAAACACTATTATTTTCTTGGGAGGACAACTTTTCACTTTGATATATTTTGCTACACACCACCTCATGACCTAAAACTTGGACCATATGATCTTGGTACAAAATTAATTAGACACTTTTGACCAAATCCTTTTGATAATGCCACATGTATTAATGATGATGTCATCTATCTACTCACTCAAATTGATTTGCCAAGATGAATAGGAGAACCTAGTCATTCATATCACTTTTCTGATGAATTCCTTTCACTTCCACAAGATCTCAAAGCTCTCTTACCAACTCATATGACCTTTGCAATAGGAACATAACATCAACAACATTTTATATCATCCCAAAGACTTTCACACATGATATGTACTCTCAAACCCACTTGGAACCTATCACTTTGTCATTAATACATTATATATTAAGATCATATTATCATAAATGATAATCAATACATCTTAATAACATTCTATAAAATATCCCCGTTTGTCATTGATGGTATACACCTTTCATAATTATCTTTCCCAAAGTAAATAACTCCATTCTAAAATTTATCCCCCTTTGACATTAATGATAAAGGGTCTCTTTCTCAACATGCTAACTCGATCCTTGGACCTAAAAAACTATTCATAGATCTTAGAAATATCCCCATAACATCATTCTCATTTCATATAACCTATTCTCAAACCATACTCAGCCACAGTAGCTCCTTAGAATTGAAACATCTCACATATGCTCCCCCTCACTCTATGCATACCTTGCATATTATCAATTAAAGAGAGCATACCTCTATCTGAATTGATCCTTGATTCTTAGTTTATAAAATACATGCCCAAATTTCACATACTCCTCAAGAAACTTGAGTTAGCTCCCCATAACTCCAAAGACCCTCTAATATTTATAGATAAGGAGATGGCTCCCAATCTCTATCTTAGATATTCAAATGTTGCCTTTCTTAATGGTTTAACGATAATATCTACAATTTGTTCTTTTTTAGTAACATACTCCAACTTAACATTTTAATTACTCACTTTTTCTCTCAAGAAATGATGTCTATTAGGGATGTATTTAGTTTTTAAATGCATAATAGTATTATTAGAGATACTAATTGCACTAGTATTATCACAATAGATAAGACAAGGTCCATTTTATCTTACCTTATAGCTTTCTAAGGTTTTCTTCATCCACATTACTTGAGTAAACTAGGAAGGAACAACTATATATTTAGATTCTATATTTTATAGAGATATAGAGGCTTGCTTCTTGCTTAGACAAGACATCAAACATTCACCCATGAAGAAAACACCACCACTGGTACTTCTCTTGTCATCTACACATCCTAACCAATCTACATTAGTGTATGTCTTTAGAGTTAATTATTTGATCCTAGGGTACCATAAACCATACTCTATTGTGCTCTTTAAATACCTCAAGATTCTTGTAACTGCTTTCAAGTGAGATTCTCTAAGATCATCTTGAAACATTCTTACAAAGCCTACTGCTTACATGATATTAAGCCTAAATGCATTAGAGTCTAAGAGACTTCCAATCATGTATCTATACAAATATTGATCAAATTTTGGTGAGTCATCTTATTTACTTAACTTACACCTTGTGATTATTGGAGTACTCATTGGCTTACAATACAACATGTCAAACTTCCTTATCATATACTTGTTGTATTTTATATGTGAAATGAATATCCCTACATCAAGTTGGTTAATTTTTAATCCTAGGAAGAATGAAAGTTATCCAAACATTTAAATTTTAAACTCTGTCTTCATAGCATCTAAAAATTCTCTATTCATGTTGTCATTTTTAAAACCAAAATCTATGTCATTGATATAGACTACAACTAGTAATTGATGAGTGCCATCTATCTTAGTGTACAAATTATTATAAACTACCCATGTTTTAAATCCTTGACTCAATAGATACTTGTCTAATATATCATGACAAACTCTAGGAGCTTGTTTAAGAGCATATAAATCCTTCTTTAGTTTGCAAACATATTCCTAATTACTTATCAGTTAATAACCTTCAAGTAGCTCATTGTAAACTTCTTCATCTAATTTGCCATTCAAAAATACATATTTTACTTCCATTTGGTAAACTTTGAACCCTTTTAATCTTACATAATATAATAAGATTGTAATTTCTTCCATTCTTTCCACAAGATCAAATGTCTCATCAAAATATATTCCTTTAACTTGAGCATATTCTTTACATACTAGTCAAAGGAATACCCACTTGGTTCCTATCACATTTTTGTCATTTTTCTTTGTAAAAAATATCCCATGTTTCATTTTTAACTATTTTATCAACTTCATCATCCATTTCACATGACCAATTTTCATCTTTGCTAGCTTCTAATAATGATCTAGGTTCAATCTTGGATAAAAGAGCTATGTCTTTTTTATTACAATTGACCAACATTCTTCTTCTATTTTATAGACTAGAATTCACATTTCTAATAACTTGGGAAACAATATGATCCTTCTATAATCTTCTAGAAGGATTTTTAGTTTCCTTCCTTACCTCTTCTTCTTCAACATCTGATTGATTAGGTATGCCTCCATTATTTTAAATAGGATTCTCAATAGTGTCATTTATCTATAAGTTATGCTTCTTGATGTCACATAATTCTTCAACTCTTACATTATAGCATTCAAAAAATGTTTGGAGTCTTTTATTGAAACATTTGTAATTAGAACTTATGGAGGAATAACCTAAGAAGATGCATTCATCATACCTTGAGTCAAATTTACCAAGATTTTTTTCATCTCTCTTGATAAAACATTTTCTCCCAAATATTTTGAAGTGTTTGACATTAAATACCCTATTCTTACATAGGTCATATGGAGTCTTATCACCATTTACTCTTACTTGGCATCTATTCAATACGTAAACTGATGTATTAGCAACCTCTTCCTAAAAACCATATAATAGTTTGGAATCTTGAAGCATGGTTCTAGACATCTCTTTGATAGTTCTATTTTTCCTTTCAACTACCCCATTCTGTTAGGGTGTCCTAATAGTGGAATATTGTCTTATAATTTATTTTTCTTCACAAAAATCATCAAACTTATAAGACCAAAATTATCCTCCTCTATTTGATCTCACACACTTTATTCTTGATCATTTTTAATTTTCAACAAGAGCTTTGAATGACTTAAACTTTGAAAAATATTTTGATTTATTTTTAAGAAAATATATCTAAGTCATCCTAGTAAAGTAATCAATTAATAGCATGAAGTAGATATTAGCTTGAATGACTAAGTTCTTTTAGGTCCACATATGTTAGTGTAGATTAACTCTAATGTAACTATGGTGAAATATTCCTTAAGTTTATAGCTTCTTTTGGTTTGCTTCTTATGAAGGAATGCCTTGCAAAGAGTATGAGAAATCTTAGTGATTTTAGTTATATTCCTTACTATCCATTTGGAATCGATCCTTACTAAATTTTCAAAGTTCAAATGTCCAAGTCTTCTATGTCAAATGTAGGTTTCCACTAATTGATTCATGAATAACTCCTCTTTATTGGATTCATGGAATATATACAAGTTGTTATTTATCTTGTGAATGTTTGAAACTAATTTTATAGACTTGGATCTTCTCACTTCACACCCTTTGTGATGAAAATTTAGAGTATTTCCTTGTTTACACATTTGGATAACACTTAAAAGATTATGTTTCAAACCTTTTACATATATAACATTTTTAGTTCCAGTGTGACCATTATCCAAAATTAAAAAACCTTTCCCAACTATGTTATCAAAAAATTTGTCACCAAATCTTACTAAGCATGAATTGTGCTTTTTGAGAGAGATAAAATTTCTCATCTCCTATCATATGACTTGAGCATCCACTATTTATGTACCATTTCTTATTTTCATCCTCTTGAGTATCCAAGGTAGTTTGAACAAACATTGATTCTTCCTTTGGTAAACTATCTAAATCTTGATTCTTCTTTTCTTAAATATTGGATTTGTATTCATTGAACCATTTAATGGTTTCAATGACTTAAATGTCCTTTTTTATAAAGTCTCTCTTGAATTAATTGGCTATATGTTCCTATTGATTATAGTTATAGAATAAAACCTCATTTATACTCCTTGAAAAGTAAGTACAATCCCTATATTTGTGACTATATTCATTAAAAGTATAATAATATCCATAGAAGACATAACTATAGTTATTTATGTCAGTCATCCCCTTATCTTGACAATCATTCACCCAAGACTTCTCATTCTTGAATTATTTGGTAGAGCTATTATTTTTCTTATCTTTAGATAAAATCACACACACACACACACACACACACACACACACACACATATGTCATAGCTTTACCTTCCAAATTATTCATCTTTGGTCCATGCATTTATCCATCATGTCCTACAAATTCTTGATTTTTGATGTTAGTTTATCTATTTGTGTCTTTGCACCATTAATGCTTGAAATAATATCATGATACATTGAGGAAGTTAGATATAAATTCTTAATCCATTTCTTGTTTTTAAATCTTTCAATCTCTTCCTCTAGACATTCATTCACTTCCTTTAGAATTTTGATATTTAATAAGACACATACTATTTCACCTTGAATAAATGTCTTAGGCTATTTGTCATCCATTGTACCTTTGATCACCTTCAAGTGATTAAACTTACAAAGAAAGTATGACTTTGATACCAATTATTAGAGGCACTATCATTGATAGGGAGGTGAATTAGTGATGCAAGATAATCCAAACCTCAAATCCAATCCTTTAAAACCCTTAATTAATAACCATAAGAATTCATAAATCATAAAAGTCATTCATAATAATGAACAATAAATATCATGCAAGATCATGCACATAACACATGAATTATGTGGGAAACCCTCATTGGGAATACAACCCAATATCAATCCTAAAAACACATGGACTATCTATCCTATAAAATTATTAAAAAAATGAGACCTTTAAGTGAAGAACCCACTTAACAATGAGCACCCACCCCTAAACATGAACAAGCACCAACTAGTTCTAGATGTTGAGCACCCACATAACATCTATGAAATCAACAATTTTAGAACTCTGATTGCCTTTCAATCTGATGGAAAAATAATGTATAATAACATCTTTCTTTCAACCCTTAACACTCTTTCAAACTTGTGCATACAAACAATGCATCCAAAAACACCCTTTTGAGCCACTCTATACCTCTTCGCTCATCCTCAATCTTTAATTCTATAATTACATTATTATGGCATCATAATTATGACCTACAAATCATACACATAAAACTCAACATGATCTAATATTAAATCCATATGCTAGGTGTTTATGGATTAGATAAAATTATTTGTCAAGAATTAGTCAAAGAAAACCAAATAAAAATGCATAAAGGGCTAAATGATTTAAGCGATCTATTCATATGGGGTTTGCTAAAAACAATAAGATACAAACAAAAGAAAGTAAACCATTACCTTCCTAAGTGACTCAATTTCTCAAAAGTGTCTCATAATCATGTCCTCCCCTTGATCAAGAACTCTTATATTTGTCAACAATGGTGGCTAAACTCCTCCAATGCCTCAAGAACTCTTTCCATAACTTAGGTTCAAAGTAGATGAAATCTCTAATCTAGACTATCAAATGAAGCTTGGTAATGAAACACAATGATCAACACAAAGGATGGTGGATACAATTTAGAATTATAAAATTGTGTAAATCAAGATTAAAAATGATGTTCATGGTCTCTCTATTTATATATTTTTGAGATTGAACAGAATGAATTATGACCGTCCATCTTGAGATCAAGATGTGTGGCCAAGAATATATTCAATTTTAGAGGCTAAAATCAATAAATGCCTTCATAATTGTTTTTAAATAAGGGGCATTAATGAGGTATGGGATGAATTAATGAGGCATGGGAGGCCATGATTTGGATATTTTATGCATTTATGGCCTACAAATGCCTTTCTAATAAATGATATCATTAGGTGATGCATTTAATATAAATCAATTTCTAAAAAGAAATATTCAACAACTTACATGAAAAATACACTTAAGCTCTTGATCTGGATTAATTAGCCTTAAAAAATATTAATCAACATTTGTGTAATTCTTTGGAAATTGGCCCTCAATTAATCAAAATAGTCAAAATGTGGTATTAGTGGCTTGAAATTTGACTTCGAAAGAATTAGAAGGAGATGTTAGATGCATTGGAACCGTATTCCCATTTATAATGTTTCCAAAACAAAATAATAATGGTACATGATGTGTACTAATTAATTATAATAAAAGAGTGATCCATAACACAAAAAGGTGAAATCATCATTTTAACTCGAAATGAATTGATCAAAGTTAGGTATCTCATAAAATGCATTTCCCTATTTAGGGATATTTTAACCTAAATCAACACTTTTAAATGATAAGTTCTAATCATTTAGGGTGTTTTAATTATTTTTACTTAAAATTTTAATTTGAGTTCAATTCAACTAAGATTAACAATTTCAACACAAATGGTGTTAGTAATTAGATGTCTACACTAAGCACCCTTATTCTCTTTTCATTCGGCACACCTTTTTTTTAAAACAATCACCTTTTATTTCACTCTTTAAAGAGCCTTCATGAATATCATATCTTTATTCATCCATAAGAATTGACTTAACCATTAAGTCTTATATTACACTAAGACATATCTCATTATCACCCTCATAGGTTGGACATAGCATCCATGGGTCATCCTTAAGAAACTAGACCTTTCAAATAGGCCTTAGTAGCCCTTATAGGGACCATAGAGACCTATTCACCTCTTTATCACTTCACCACAAAAATTAAAAACACAAGACCACTTAAAAATGCATAGGTATATTCCACTCGACCCCTAAAACACCTTCAAGTGATTACATCCATCACTACATTAGTCTTGTATACAAGAACACCATGAATGAAAAAACAATCAACTTTTAGGCATTAGTTCATACTAAATATATATTTTTCAAACCTCCAAAATCCACATAGATGATATCTATGGATTTTACAACATTCTCCAATATTTAATTCACCTTGAAACATCCAAAAACCATCAAGACAAGTATAAACATCCTTCTAAGGTCACTTGTAGAAGATTGTCAAACACATAGTCAACTTTGAAGCTCAATAATTGAAACTATATGAAAAATCAAAAATTCTAACCAATTTTGATGGATATCCCTTAGATTCCTTTACAAATTTTATTTTTATACCATCTTAAAATTCATATTTAATCAAAAAATATAAACAAAACTATGAGCATTATTTTTCCTTTGTTAATTTGAATACTCAAATTCCAACAGTCACTATGTAATGTAAAAACTTCAAACATGTGTCTTCATCCTATGCCCATAGAAACATGATCAAATACACTCCATCAATCTCTTTGAGAGTCTCATAGTCTTTAATTTCAATCACTAGTCCTTGATCTTTGATCAGTGCTTCATAGATTGTGATACTTAGTATCCCCACATGCCTTTTATGTATCTTGCTATAAATCTCCACTCTTACACCACTTGGCATCCCCACATACAATCTATGTTTATTGACTTATTTAATTGATTCACAACATCAATCTACTATTAAATCACCATGTTTATGACACATGTCATCATCACATTTAATCTTAGGATCCTTTGAATTATTAACCTCATGCTTGCTATTAGATATTCATCCAATCAAGTAAGGTTTTGACACTTGGCAGACTTGTAAAATGGTCACTTGATATTGTAAAATTTGATAAGTATGGGAAACAATACAATCTACCTAGGATGCCAAATTTACACCTTGATATTATTTGATACACACCCCCTCATGACCTATAACTTTGACCATATGATCTTGGTAAAAAAATGATCAAACCCATGTGACCAACTCTTTATAACACTACCACATGTGTGAATACTAACATCAGTAATCTGCTCACTTAGCCTAATTTTCCAAGATGACTAAGAGAATCTAGACATTCATATGACTTCTTTGATGAATTATTTTGAGTTCTATAAGAGTATAAATCCCACTTTCCAACACATATGACCTCTAATATAGGAATATAACATCAACAACATTCTCTATTATCCCAAAGACTCGTGTACATGATATGTACTCTCAAATCCACTTGAAAATTATAAATTTTTCATTAATAGATTATGTACTAAGAGCACCTTGTCATCAATTAGAATCAATACATCTTAGGAACATTCTCAATCAAAATACCATAGATAATCCATTTCTTGGCTTAATTTTAGAACATGGTGCCTAGAATTCCATGGAAAACTCGAGATGTCAACTTTGAAATCTCACACTTGTATGGAGGCTTAGCATGGGAACCTAAGGAGCTAGAATATGTTGGAGAGGGTCTTGAACTTGAATTTTTCATAATTTTTTCATAGGTTGAACATCAAACTTTTATGAATAAATGCTAAGGGTCAAAACCACCTAAAAACCTCTAAAACCCTTGATAAGGACCCCATGGGAAATATGAAGAAGGAAAGGAATATAAATTTGCTAGTTTACATAGGAAAGTCATTTGGGATTGTAGATAACTCTCTAGGTCTCCTTTCCATCAGCTTGAGTTCTACCCTACTTATATGCACAGGGTGTAAAACTAGTCTCCTTGATAGTTTTTGGTGTTTTTTAGGTACAAAAAGTTTCAAAGGATGTAATTAACTTTAAGAAGAATATTTGGACCTAATAAAAACCCTAATATTAATTTCTTGCATCATATAAACACACAAGTACTTTTGAAAGTACCTTCATCTTATCCAATCCAAACTAGCATAGTGAACAAGGAGTGATCACCAAGTGAGAAAATGAAAATTTAAATTGGGAGAACTTTTAATGTATTCTTGATGGATATAAGTGAATTAGGGATATTTAAAAGTGTCATATACTCCCATATATGTATTATATTTGAAAATTAAAGACCATATCGGTGCTAAGTGTGAAGGGTGAGTGAAAGAAGAGTGATTAAGATTGAAAATAGTGAGAACACTCAGCTAGAAGAATGTTGATGATTAGGGAAACATACAATGAATGTTGGAGAATTTTTATAACCCCTCCCTCATATTTTAATGATATAATCTATCCTTAGTTTATTATGGAGTGCTCAAAGAAGGCCAAATGATGACATATTAACTTTTCATAAAATTTTAACTCTGTTTCTCATCTTGAAAAGTGTTTTTATGACTCTTGGACTTCATTCTCTTCTCTCTTCTCTCAAATTCTATAAGTAGTAGCCATTTTGGCTCTTGTTGATTAATACCACACCTAGCATGGTGAAACCATGTTGGTTTGATGTTGTACTTTGCCTTTGAATAATAAAAATAAAATAGTTTTGAGTTTATAAACATCTTTTTTAAATTTTAAAATTGATGAATGGTTAAGTCTAATGATTTTATCCTTGTTTTTCCTTATCCTTTCATATCTTGTGCAAGAAGTTTTCATTCTAACAGTTCATGTAGAGTGTAGTTAGTTTTTTAGGTTAAATTCAAGTGTGGAAGTGTCCTTGGATTTAGTAATTTGATCTTTGGTCTACTCAACTTTAGTTTTCTCATGCATATCACTTCTATATTTAAATACTCATGTTAGAACACCTTAAGACTTTGAGGCTAGTTTGTAGGTTTTGTTATTAGTGAAAGAAGTATGATAGTATAGTGTATATATTCATGGTGTATCACCCCCTTAGAGTATATTTATTTAATTATTACTTATAT
The DNA here is from genome assembly GCA_037957365.1 of Torreya grandis. NCBI lineage: Eukaryota > Viridiplantae > Streptophyta > Pinopsida > Cupressales > Taxaceae > Torreya > Torreya grandis. Next base: position 4,752,916 of record JARHVA010000365.1, on the reverse strand, counting down.
CCTTTTTACCACAAAAAAGTAATAGTATAGGTGATAAGCACTTCAAAATAAATTCAAAGAGCTAGCCCTTAAACATAGAGGTCTATTTCTACTATACGTAAACCCACATACCTATAAGTATTCTAATGTTTCTCAAATATTATATTAGGATTTAATAAATTCTTATAGAATGAAATATTTTGTGACAATAGTTTTAGAGTGCCTAGTGGGACCTGTTTTCCTAAAGACAACTTGTCAAGGTGAATGTTGGTCTTGACAACATCAGTTATATATTGGTGTGCTAATCAACATTTGGAGACTCCATTCAAGGTAAAATATGATTGGAGACAATTTTTTTTCATATATTTTCTCTCATACTTCATGGTCATCACTAATTCATCTTCTAGTAGAGTCTTAAATCCCATCAATTCACCCATTCAACCTAAACTTCCTCTTGAAGTTCAATACCATGAACCTATTCTACCCTTTGAAAAGTAAGAGGATTTTGATAGCCAACAAAGTGAAGAAATTTAAGAAATCATGGATATAAAACATGTCTTATTATATTTCAACACTAAGAACCCAATCCATCTTAATTCATATGATGCCATCCCCCATAATGCCATAAAGAGTGTACCCACATTCAATGGTGAAGGTCATGTCACACCTAGTGAACACATAAGGTATATCTCCAATTTTTGTAGTTTACACAATGTCACTGAGGAGAATATTTCCATTAAGCTCCTTGACATGTCTAGGAAATCACTTTAATAGTATAATACTTTACCTGGTAGATGCATCACAACATGGGATGACTTTCGAGTGTTGTTAACTTCAAGATTTTAATATGATAGTGACCACACTTCACTCATAAATCAACTCAATATGATCAAAATGGCCCCCAAGAAAATAATTCATGACTTAAATTAGAGGTTTTAAAATACTTGGTATAGGTTTCCTCCTCTCATGAGACCACCTGCTAGCTTTGTCTTCCCTACATACTTTAGATCCATTGGTACTGATATTGCTATCATGCTATAATCCATGGGTGGTTTCACTCTTATTGAAGCATATTAACTTGCCATTAGAGTTGATAATGGCCTCATTAAATCTATAAATATACCTCATAAAGTGTATATTCCTCTACTACCTACTATTCCTTCTAATACTCCAAATGTATCCCAATTTCCCAATGCCAACACCAATCCTAGAGTTCTTCCTAAGAAGGTAGATGGTGCCATGGATAAAAATGCAAAAATTCAAATGTTAAAAGATGATATTAAATGAGACAATATGTAATAGGGTTCTCATCAAAACCTCTATCCCTATCAGTAGTAATATGGGAGAGGAAGAGGTAAAGGGTAGCCTAATTTCAATAGGCCTACTAATGTGTACAATACTACTTCTACCACTAACACAAGAGAGATGGTACCAGTGCATAGTAACTTGGTGAAAGGAGAAGAGTGGAAACAAGATCAATTATTAGATGAAAATGAAGGTGGAGAGAATTATATATTTTCTTAAGGAGGATTCACCCCTTATCTATTAGTAGATGATGAAGTCCTCATGTAAACAAATGAAAGTTGGCATCCCCAAGGAGAAAGTGTCACTAATTTCCTAGTTGAAGATACATTTGTTCTTATTCAAGGAATTTATATTCTATACAATACAAGGGATAAGATAAAGGCTCTATGAGGTGATAATAGTGTACCTAAAAGTTCATCTAGTCCTCCTATAAGGCAATAAGTCATGCATGCATACATGATAAACCCTAACATTCCTACACCTTCTCCAAATTAGAATGTTGGAAGGCCTATCCAAAGTACTTTAATTCCTCAATTTTCAATCACTTATTTGACTCCAATCACCTAATAAAAAATAGGTATGTATGCTCTCAATATTTTTAAATCATTGAATAATACCAAGATATCCATTTCTCCTTGGGATGTCCTTCATATGCCTAGCCAAAAAGATCTTTTGCAAAAATAGATATCTACTATCCATATTAGCCATCCACCAGAAATTCATGGTTATAATAATTTATCTCCTACTAATTCACCTAAAAACATTTAGAACAATCTACCAAGGTTGATAATCCTTCACCTTTCTATCTCACTCTCATAATGGGTGATAAGTTAGTCCATAATTGCATAATAGATAGTGGTACCTCTACATCAATCATGCCCAAGGTTGTAACTAATAAATTGGGCCTAAAGTATGAACCAAATAGAAAATGAGTCCTTAAATTAGATGGTACACATACCAAGACAATATTATTGATCAAAGGATTGAAAGATTTTTTTCGATGACTATCTTAGTTTTCCTATCCTCCAAGATGTTGTTGTGAACTCGCCTACTCAGTTTGCAATCTACCTTTCAAGAGATTTTACAACTAAAATACGAGGCTATCTTTCAATTAATTTATCCTTCTTAGTATTAAGGAAAATATATAGAGAAAAGGTAATAATTAGGACTCAACCACTTGTTAAATTTCATATTAAACCTTATGTTGAAACAAGTTCCAATCTGAATTGTGTTATCAATGATAAATAGGAACATATTATGGATGATGGTGTTTCTTCCAAGATTGAAGGCTTTTTTGATTTATTTATTAATGAGTATGGTACTAATATATATGATCATGACCCTTATGATTTCATGTATAAAATGTATTTAGGAGTTTATTTCCCACATGAGGAAGGTAAACCAACACCCCTACTTGCCAAATAAAGTGAGAATGATGGAACGTGGAAAATGTTTTTTGATGGCTCAAGAATTAATATTAGTAAAATAAATAGTGTTATATTAATTTCCCCATCTAAAAAAAATTAATAATATTCATATAGTCTCCATTATATTTTTAATTGTAATGTGGTTGAGGATGAAGGTCTGATTCATGGACTTTAATGGGCAAGGAGAAAAAGAATCAAGAATTCACAAGTACATGGGTATAGTGAACTGGTTTTGCATCAAATAAGGAATGTGGTTGCTACCAAGAATCCTTTTCTCAGGTAATATAATCATATGGTATGGTATTTTATTTAATACTTCAATGCATTCAATACACAATCAGTCCCAATGGAGCAAAATAATCATGTTGATAGACTAGCTGCCATATGAGCATAATTTGATCCACCTACTACCATAAAAGAGGAGGGGAAGTAATCCCATATCAATATAATTGTCATACCTTATATACATGATAATTATGTGTATTTATAGTGTTTTATAGTGACAAACACATTTCATACTTATTTTAAAATGAATCTAAGTTTTCCTTAAAAAACCAAAAGAAACTCCAAAAATAATTTGATAATCAGATATTCTACCTAAAAACAAACAAGATACCTAAGGGCTTGATGAAATTAGAAAGTATATTTAATTAATATAAAAAAATTAATAATTAAAATGTGATTATGTCTACAAAATAGGATAATTATGAAAGTGTCTTGATCTTCAAAGACAAACTCCTCAAAATAGGCAAGGTATGTTCTAGATTAGAGAAGCAAGCATTCATTAATTTGTGTAGGGAGTTTCATGACATATTTGCTTAGGAATATAAGGACATAAAAGGGTTTAATCCTATCATATCACATCATACCATTTTATTGAAACCTAGAGTTAAATCGGTTAGGCAAAATTAAAGGCCCATTAACCCTAAGGTTGAACAACTCATGAGGATAGAGCTTACCAAACTCATTGAATATAAAATAATCTTGCCTATAAAGAATTAAACATGGGTAGCTAACATTTTTCCTATTATAAATAATAATGTGGAGATAAGACTTTGTGTTCACTTTAGATATCTTAATAGCGTGTCACTTAAAGATAACTATCCTCTACCCTCAATGGAGCAAATTTTTTAAATTATTTCAGGTTCTCAACATTTCTCTCTCCTAGATGGATATTTTGGTTATAATAACATTATAGTGAATTAATATGACCATTTAAAGTTATAATTTTGTAAAAAATGGAGGAATTTTTCTTATAGGAATATTCCCTTTGGTTTTTCAAATGTTGGAGCCACCTTTCAAAGGGAAATGGACATGTATTTCAAAAGTTTAATCAATGAAATGTTGTTGGTATATCTAGATGACATAACAATATTATCTAAGGATTATAATGAACATGTGAAACACCTAAGTAAATTTTTTTAAGGGTGCATGTAGTATAGAGTATCTCTCAACCCCAAAAAATGCATATTTATTATCTATAAAGGTAAGATCGTAGGATGTTATTTCCAAAGATGGTTTAACTATTGATCTTGAAAGGATAGAGGCTATTATAGGCCTATAATTACCCTTGAATAAGAAAGAAATCCAAAGATTCTTAGGAAATATAATTTTTTTAAAGAGGTTCATACCTAGTTTTGCATATTTGGTGAAACCTATCGCAACCATGTTCAAGAAAACCTAATTTTTATATTAGAATAAGGAAGGTAAGAGCAGATTTAAAGACATTAAGAAATAAATTGCACAAGATCCCACTCTTGTGAACCCTAATTTTTATATATACTTCACGTTGTATTCATTTTATAACCTTGACACTATCTCAATTATGCTAATGCAAAAGAATTATGAAGGTATAGAACAACCAAGTGTATTTTTTAGTCAAGGTTTAGAAGATTATTAATTAAAGTACACATTTTTAGATAAACAAGTCCTTACTATTGTAATAGGAAAAAATAAGTTTAGGAATATGGTTTCAAACAATATGATTCATATTATGGTCTCTCATCTTAGTACCAAAGAGTATCTTTTGAGCAAAGACCTTAGTGAAAAGAGGGTAGGGTGGATTAATATGGTAATGGAATATGATGTTGATATCAAAGTGACAAAGTTGATAATGGTTAAAGGTCTCTTTGAAAATATAGCTTTAGACCTCCATGAGTCAAAATAAGAGGCTCTAGTCAATCATGATTGTTCCCAACCAATTGATTCCATGCCTTTACAAAGTTGAACACAAGATGCCATCAAATTTATTCAAAGTGATGAGTACCCTAATGGTATGAGTAAATAAAAAAGGAGATACTTTATATTATAAGTTATTCCTTATTGTCTTGTAGATGATGTGGTTTTTAGAAGTGACACTAATGGTGTGTTATTTAAATGCATTGACAATGATCATTTTGGAGTGTTTCTTGAAAAGTTTCATGATAGAATAGCAGGAGGTCATTTATCTACAAGAACCATAGATGCCAAGATCATGAGGGAAGTATGTTATTGGCCTATCCTCTTCAAGGATTTTTATGCTTGGGTGAGAAGGTGTGTATAATGTGATTTCTTTATAGGAAAATAGAAGCTTGAACCTCTCCCTTTGAGGCCTATTCAAGTAAATCAACATTTCATGTAATGGGGTCTTAATTTCATTAGCATGATAAAACCCCCATAAAGTGTTGGTCACAAATGGATACTCACAGTAATTGACTACTTCACAAGGTGGGTTGAGATAGTGGCATTTAAGGAATATAATTAAAATTCTATCTTAGAGTTCTATATAATTATCATAACAAGGTTTAGAAATCCTTCTACTATCATTTTAGTTAATTCACTTGCTTTAATGGGTGTTAGAATAGTTGATTAGGTGAATGGAAATGGCATAAACTTGAGCACTTCATCCAACTATTACCCTCAAGGTAATGGGTTAGTTGAATCTACTAATAAAAATATGATCAAAATCATCAAGAAAACTTTGGAGGATAATCAAAGAGATTTTCACATTAAATTAAAGACAACCCTATGGGATGATACAATAACTCCCAAGAGGTCAATATGGAATTCTCCTTTTCTTCTTGTTTATGGAAGGGAGGCTAGGCTTGTAGACACTAGAAAACCACACATAATGGTTCTAGATGTAAAAATGCCTTCAGATAGTCTAGTTGACCACCTAGTTAGCTAACCCACCAACCTATTAACTTAACCCTTAACCAACCTCTTTTTTACTTAATTTAACCCTTTTATCTTTGGAAACTCGATCATCAATGGTTAGCCTAACCATTGATGGTTAGCTTGAACATCGATGGTTAGGTCCTCACCTCCTCACCTTCTTAACACATCACCAACTATGTGAGAGATAATGAGGAAAAATTTAATGTGTTTTCCTTATGTAGTGTTAACAAACTTACAAACATCATGATCAACAACCTCACCCTATAGGGAACCTTCCATCCTCCATCTCTCTTTGCCTATAAAATGAGGGGAGTGGGAGGTGAAAAGGATCCCATGTAGAAGCTATCAAATATTCTTGCACATAGGTATTCAAGCTCTCTAGCATCCAATCTTCCTTCGGCAACTCAAAATAAACAAACAAGACCTAAAGCTCTACCAAATTTGCTTTTGAGGCCAAAGTATTATTACTCTGGTAAAATTACTTCAGCCTTCAACCATCTACCAACTATAAATCTATAGGTAAATTAGTACTTTAGAATTGTTATTTTGGATTTATAAGCCCCTAGACTTGATCAAACCTATATGTACCTTATTTTCTCTCCACCAAATTTTTAATAAAACCCTTATCTGACCATTTACTAAGTCTACAACCTCTCTTTTAGTTACCTTCAAAATTACATAGGAAATCATTAATGATTACCCAATTGTCGATGGTCACCCCCAACCGATGATGGTTACCCAACCATCGACAATCAACCAAATTGTCAATAGTTCACTTAACTATTGATGGTCACTATGGCATAAAATAATAGCAAGTTATTTTTATCCCCTTAAACTCAACCAAACCTAATTTTTTGTGTTCCTACCTATTTATAGACCCTTTTTAATTTTTTAAACCTGACTTCACCCACCTTAGCATAAGTATTGAAACACTTTTGCTATATTTAGTCATTTTTTTAACAATTATTCTACTTTATTCTTGTATTGCATTTCATTTACTTTATTTAAATTACTTTACTTTATCATTTCTAACTTGATTTTTATCAATATTGGGTTGGCAACCTCCTAGCACGCATATGCTTTTTTGATCTAGCTCACGCTAGGAAATCCACTTAACTATCTTGCTAATGATCTCCTTTGTTAGTGTTTTTTTTAATTTTTAGGTTATTCCTTCTTAGCCAAAGAGGATTTCTCTATCTTCATTTGGATTACATACACATCACCAACTAGGTATTTATACCACACCCTTATTACTAGTTTCTTATCTTTTTGTAAAATCAAAAAATGAGAAAAAATTAAGAGAAACATTTTGGCACACCCGGTGGGACCATAACATCATCTAAATGTTCTTTCTTTCCTCCTTTATTCTATGCTCAATGAATGAAATCAAAAAATTCTTTTGGCATAAAATAAACCCTTTACATACATTGATTTCTTTCTTATTTAGTTCATCTAGTAACTTAAAGACAAAGTAATTAATTATAGTTTCACTCTTGTTATCACACACCTATCCAAATCACATAATCAATTAACACATCAAAACAAACTTGAGACAAGGCCTGACTAGGATTTCATCACCTAACGGTCAACCTTACCCTTTCCTAGAAATCCTATTTGGAGGTCATAACCAAGAGGAGAACCAACTCAGCTATCTAGTTGTGTATAAACTCTAAAATTGTGTATATCTTGGCTAAGCACCTGATACCCTTATCATTGTGGTGTGTGAAGTGAGTGGGTAGGCCCCAATACCAAACCATGTACTGAAGATCAATATATATTTATTTCTTGAGAACCTAAATGTAACCTAAATATAACCTTAGATTTCCTCTTTTGTACTTGATCTACAGGCCAAATTTCATCTTCACACTTTCTAAGGCATAAGAAAAAAGTGATCTAAAAATATTCCTAACTTTAAATTCACTTTTATTGTATGTTTGGATTTCCTTGATTTCTTTTCTTTTGCCTAATTTTTGTTTAAGGTGTGAGTTTTCATTATTTCTTCCCTATTTTCTCATATGGTATTTACTAGATAGTAGTTGAGAAATCAAAAAAACCAAGGACCATATTTCTCTTCCTCTTCCTCCTTTATGGACTATACCTCAGATGTTGAGGGTTCTCCTCATCATTCTCCCCCTCCTATCATGCCATGGATAGTTGTTGATGGTGATGCAGATTTCACCACATTCCTTGATAATAACCTTATATCCCTCCAACACTAATTTAACATAATAGCTTACAATCCCCCTCTTGCTTCATTTCATCCCACATATCCACCCTTTGGTATGCCTCCCCCTCGTATGGTTGGTGTTAATTCTACCCAACCTTTGATCACCTATGCCTCTTCTTCTACCAATATCCCATCCACTACCACTACTGAAACCCAATCCAACATTCCAACCTATAACCAAACCCCACCTACACCAACTAACACCTCTAATATAGGGGTAACCTTACCTATTGTTACCTATACCCCACCTACCATGGGGATATCTTCTACCCCAATTTCCACCATTCCCCTTACCACTACCAGTCCACCAATTTCTATCCCACTCCAAAAATTGGTACTTTCCATACCTCCTACCCTTCCACCCATTATCACTAGAGTTACCACACAACCTCAACCTACTAATTCAAATATACCTCCAAACCAACCTTTGTCAATCCCTTAATAAATACCCATGACATCTTACCAATATGTTCCTAATCTATAAGGATACATACCACATTCTACCCAACCTTTTGTTCCCACATACCAATATAGGGCATCATCCCAACCTTCCATAACCACATACCAATATGTGGTACCTTCTCAACCTGCCACCTCTTATCCATACATTATAGTCACCCAACCTCAACCAAACCTCATACCCAACTATGGATCTCCCCAACCTCAAATAGATTTAGTTAAAATGTTAATGGATAAAATGTCCAATATTAAATCATCTATTTATAGGTCTCATAACCTTCTATCTTATGATCAAATTTTTAATTAACCCATTCACCCATCTGTTCATATCTAACCTTATCCTCCTCAATGGGAACTACCTAAGTTTTCTAGGTTCCAAGGTAAGGAGGACCCCTAACAACATTTAAGAGCATTCCACCATTCTTGTTATTTTATTGCATATGATGATGTTCTTCTCCTTCATACCTTCCCCATGTCCTTATCTAAACTTGCCTTGGATTTGTATAGTGCTCTTACCAAATATTCTATCTTCTCATTTTCTCAACTAGCCCAAATCTGTTTAGATCACTTTTTAGTCAATATATATATATATATATATATATATATATATATATATATATATATATATATATAAAGGTTTCCATTATCGACCTTTAATTTATTAGGAAATTTGATGATGAATCAATTACCTATTTTGAAGCTAGATGTAGAGGTCTCATTAATCAGCGTTCCTTCTCATTTCCCCAACCTAAATGGATTAAACTCTTTTCTCAAAGTTGTGCCAAACATATTACTTCAACTCTTCAAGTTTAGACTTTTAGAACCTTTGATAAGGCATTTACCATGGCATGTAAAACTTGAAATTAGAGCCATTGATGAAGTAAAATTGAAACTGAGAAACAAGAATTTTAGCTTTAAATCCCATGACCCTTCTTCAACCAAAAGTACTAACCCATCCTACCATCCCAACACCAAGACAAAGGCAACCACAAACATAGTTTTATTAAAATTTGCTCCACCTATAATTATCAACCAACCAATCAAACCAATTCTTCTAACCCATCAAACCAATAAACTTGCAACCAAAACCAAACCACTCCAAGGCAATATACTCCTATAGAGGAATCATATGCTTCAATTTTGAATAAAATTCTTAAAACTAAGTTTATCTAACTTCCTCCTATTAAACTTCCCCAATAATTTGATGCCTCTCACCCCACACCTAGATGGTACAATGAAAATGATCTATGTTCCTTCCATCACATTATTAGACATGATGTGAGTAAGTGCAATAGCTTTAAAACTATTACCCAAAACATGATTGACAAGGGTGAACTTGCATTAGATAATCCCAATGCACCTCCAAACCAATCATTATACATATTTTATAAACCTTTTCCTAACCATGCACCTTCCACCAACCATGACAATATCCAACCAGAATCATCTCACACTTGTGAGGTACACATGGTCAATGTTGTTACCATTGAACTTGTTATTGAGGAAACCATTACCTCAACTACCTCTTCTTCCACCCCACTTATTTAAGTGGTAGAATATTCTTCTATTCATTTTGAAAACAAAATAAAATAAGAAACCTCCTCTCTTTCAATTGAAGATACCATTAACTTATCCACCTCTCCTTTGATAGAAATACCAAAGGAGCCAACCATTGCTTCAACTACTTCTTCCTCCAACCCATTATGGAAGTGGTAGAATCACTACTCTTTCCTTTAGACATCTAAACAAGGGAAGCAACCACCTCCCTTTTCCCATCTGAACAAACCACACCCTCCTTGCCTACCATAGAACCACCCACTCCTTTGTAAACCACTCCAAAGGAAGATATAATCTACTCTATTCTCTCCACAGAAACATGATCTTACTCAACCATCGAACCTTCCACCTAAGACAAAGGTGAAGAAACTATTCCCTCATCTCAACCTATGGGTTTAATATTTGAAACCAATAACCAAGGAATCAAACCCATCTATAAAACTTTTTCTAGATTGGTCCAAAATCTAAAGTTTACTTCTCAACCCAATCTAGATAGGGCCACCTTTTTGGCACCACCTTGGGATATCTTATCAAAACAAACAAGAACATTTAACCTCACTTACATCTACCCTCAAACTTATCATTACCTCAACCTCACCCTCAAATACTTCTTCCTCCAAAACCATAGTAGGATGATCTAACCCACCTCAATCTAAAATTGATAAATCACCCAACACACCTTTAACCAAACCCATCAAGAATCTAGGAATACTTCCTAATCCTAGCATATCTCATCCCTCTTTGAAGTTGGACTTAACCCCATCAAGTCCACCAAATAAATATTTGACTAAACCTATCAAAAAGGTGGAACCACCCAAACCATCTTGAACTAGACCCATACCACCTCCCTCACACCTACCTTCAATTTTATGATCCCATCCCTCTACTATCACCATTACCTACTCCTCATCTAGTAAACCTTCTACTTTTACTCTACCTACACTTACCTCCACCAAAACAAAAAAAGTCCCCATCATTTTTAACTAACCTAACTACCTCTACCTTCCCACTTATCACCAAATCTTCACCTTCCACCTCTAAATCTTCCACCTCCAAACCAATCATAACCAAACAATCCCAATCAAAACCACCTACCAAAACCATCCCACCACCTCCAACTTCCATGGTAAAGCCTACTCCCAAGAAGGCTCCTACTCCTAAAATCAAAAACCTAACACCCTCAACACCTTTGGTCAAATGTTATTCAACCATTATACAAAGGTTGTTTCCAATATCTTATTTAAACATACCTCCCATAAAACCTTTTAATCCTTCATGTCTTAAACCATCATGGTTCAATGATAATTTGATTTTCCTATACCATAGGATACTAAGATATGATATGAATAATTGCAATGCTCTCTAAACACTCATCCATATCCTATGGGATGAGGATGATTTATTATTAGATAAACCTCCCTTGAGTATATTACCAACCCAACCACCAATCCAAGCTACCCAACACTTATCTACTCCCCCACTCTCACCTAAGTTTGAGGAAGAACCAAATAAACAATTCAAACCAACACTTCCCCTTATTCATACCATTCATATGGTTACTTGATCTCAAGCCCAATAAAAAGATAAGGGAAAGGCTAAAGTGTATATTTCAAGGGCATACCCTTCCAAAAATCAACCTTCCAACAAAACCCAAACACTTTCACCATTACCAAAACCTAAAGTATATATCTTGGGTTCATCCCCTTCTAACCCTTCTAAATCCATTCAACATTTAGTATTGAAACAACTTCACTAAACACTAGTGAAGATGAGCTTATATGAATTAATGAACATCTCACCACCTCACCATCAAACACTGATAAAGATTATACAATCCATATAAGTTCAAACCTAAGATCCTCAACCCTTTTCAACCTTTGTCAAAGCCATTCAACTTTCCACCCTAGTCACCTTTAAAGATTTATAAATACCTTCTCTACATCCTAAGGATCCTAATACTCCCCTCTTTATCATGGCATACATCAACCAATCCTATATCAAAAGGGTGATGATTTATGGAGGGGCTAGTATCAACATTATATCTTCCCATGCCTATGACCAACTTGAGGTGCCAAAGAACATCATGTCTGAAACTGTAGTGGTTCTTCACTCTTTCAATGATACTATGGCTAGTACCTTAGGGATAGTTTTTATCCATATCCATTTGGGACCTCACACCATTTCAAAACTCTTTTACATTGTAGAGGGTGATTTTTAATCAAATTTTTTACTTGGATGCCCTTAGATCCATGTTATGAGTTTTGTCCCTTCCTCTCTACATCATTGCATTAAATTTGAGCATGAAGGTCACGTCATCACCATACCAACTGACCCTAGTCGCTTTGAATCTTGTAATATGATGTACCATCCTAATGATTTTATTCTTCCTCATCTATCCACCTCACCACCAATTACCAATAATTTTATCCCTATAGTTGATGAAGCTTCAACAAGATCATCCATCCCTTCTTCATAGATCCCCATAGAAGACCCCTTGAAACTAACATTCCAAGTTTTCTTGATAATAAAATACAATATTTTAGCCTTGGATGCTTTCCCTACTCCTCAAGATTATGGGAACCTCACCTATGGTCTTAATTATGACCCTAACATCAGGAACCATCATCCTTTTTGAGCCATTTAACCATCAAACCAAATTTATTTATGGGGGACTCGATCATCCACTTATTTCTTCTACTACCACCCCTCATATTTGACCATTAACCTCTGACTTATCCTATTTGAACAAACCTACCTTTTCCAAAGTGTACATTCACAAGTGTGCTTAGAAGGGGTTTAGATTTGTCCTTTATGACTAAGGACCTCACAAACTACCCATAATCAAAACCTTGGGTTCGTACTACTAGAAAAACCCACCTCACCAAAACTCATCACCACCATCGATGAGGATGTCCCATCCTCACCAACCCCATCTCCCTCAAAGTCTAAATATTTCAATATTATTCCATCTAACTTATTTTTTATCAATACCATCAAAAGGATGTCCAAACTAAAATTCTTCCTCTCATCCATCCTGAAATGGTAGAAAATGATTATCTTACCATCAACACCATTCAACATTAGGATGATGATTCCATTCTCACTTACCTTAGTGCATGGGATTCTTCTACCCATAAATCCTTTCCTCTTGAAAACCAAACCATGTTGAATGAATCTACCATTGATGTCAACTTAGGTACTCAGGATAACTCCCACATTGTTAAGACTGAACAATCCTTGAATTCCACATAAAAAAAGGATTACCCTTTCTTCCTTCATGACTAAAACATAGCATTTTCTTGGTCCTATAAATATATTATTGGTATTTAACCCTCTATTTCTCTTCATAACATTATTACCCATCCTGTTGCTAGTCATGTTCAACAAAATCTTCATAGGATATACCTTTTCATCACCCTTGTATTCAAAGAAGAGCTTTAATACCTCTTATCTATCAACTTTATTTAACCCATTGATTACCCCCAATGGGTTTTTAACATTATTACAATTACTAAACGCAAAGAAGGACTTTGCCTTTGTATCTAATTTCATGACCTCAACCTTGCTTGCCCAAAGGATGACTTTCCTTTGCCTAGCATTGACCAACTTTTTGATCTTGAAATTGGCCATGAGATGTTATCTCTTAAGGACAGTTTCTTGAGATACAATCAGATCTTGATTGATCCCAAATATCAACATAATACCTCTTTCATCACCCCATGGGGAACCTTCTATTATAGAGTCATTCCATTTGGTCTAAATAATGTTGGTGTGGCCTATCAGTGAGACATGACTTACATATTCCATGACCTCATCTATAAGATCATAGAGGACTATGTGGATGATCTCCTTGGAAAATCCAAATATCACAAGGATCACCTATATGTTCTCAAGATCATCTTGGAATGCCTTATCCACTTCCACATTTACCTTAACCCCAAGAAATGTATTTTTGGGGTCCTTTTTGGAAATCTTCTTGGCTTCATTATCTCCTTTTGAGGAATCAAAATAGACCCAACCAAATTTAGAGTAATCCTTGAAGTGCCACCTTTAACAAACCTTAATCAACTTCATAGCTTGTAAGGGAAGATATAATTAATTTTACATTTCATCTCTCAATAATTGGATAGATGTCAACCTTTTCATCATCTCCATAAAAAAGACACCTCCTTTAACTAGACTAAAGACTGTCAAAAAACCTTTGATTCACTCAAATAATACCTTATTTCTCCACCTGTCTTGACCCCTCCTAAAAAGGTTCAACCCTTATACCTTTATATTTTTTGCACTGACCATTCCCTAGGAGCAATGCTCACTCACCATGATGAAAAAAATAAAGAGAAAGTAGTCTACTATATAATTTGAACACTTATAGAGTATGAGACTTGGTATTCCCATCCAGAGAAAATTTGCCTCACCCTCATCTTTGTGGCTTCTAAAATTCACCACTACCTTCTCAATCATAAAACCTACATTATCACTAACACTAACCCACTCAAATACATGCACTCTAAACCATACCAAAACTAGTGTATGGCTAAGTGGCCCATGCTTTTAGCTAAGTTTGATATTGATTTCCTTCAATAGAAGTTGATTAAAGTGTAAGTCATTACCAACCAATTAGTTGAATCCCCTATACCAAATAACAAACCTCTTCCTCTTGCATTTTCAGATGAGTCAATTGTGACTCTTTCTTAAGAGGACCCCACTTACCAAATGACCATGTTATTTGATGGCTCTAAAAGCTAGTATGGTAGGGGTTCTAGAGTTATTATCATTACCCTCAATGGTGAACCTCTTACCCTCAACAGTGAACCTCTTCTCCTCTCCTTTAAACTTGACATTCTTGAGTGCACCAATAATGTGGCTAAGTAAGAAGCCCTAGTCATAAGTCTCCAAATAGATCTAGCCTTGGGAGTCAAGATAGTCAATGTCTTTAGTGATTCCTAGCTTGTGGTCAATTAGGTCAATGGATATTACAAATTTAATAATGATGTCTTACTGAAGTAAAAACAACTCATAGATGTACTCTTATCATAATTTGATCATTACCTTATCCAATTAGTTCCATGATCAACTAACAAGTTCATAGATATAATGGCTTCCCTTGCTTCCTAAATCTCATCTCAATTTCCTAACTCTAAACTCTTTGTAACCATCCATCATTTTGTTACCCCATATTATATTCATTCTAACCTTTCTACCATTTGTAATGTAGACACATCTCTAGCAGACATTTGGTATGAACAAAATTTTAACTACCTCAACCTTAGTATCATTCCTCTCAACCTCTCTAAAAATGTTTGAAGAGTGTTTGTTTAGAGTACCTATCATTCTACAATACTAGGGGGAATCCTTTACAAAAATGGATTTGATAGCCTCCTTCTCCATTTCCTTCACAATCATGAAGCTTCCCATGCCATCAAGAAAATACATGAAGGAATTTATGGAGGACAGTTTAGTGGTTTAGTTGTCACTAAACATATCCTTCACCTTGGCAATTATTAGCCCACCCTTAACTGAGACTATTATGATTATGTAAATAAGTGTGTTAAATATCAAAAACATGCTAATTTACACCATGCACCAGCCCATGGCCTTCAAGTATCTAAATATTTTTGGCCATTCTCATAATGGGGCCTTGATCTTATTAGGGAAATCAATCCTCATTCATCAAAATGACACCAATTCATCATTATCACCACCAAGTATTTCATCAAGTGGGTGGACACCATTCCTCTCATATCTACCAAAGATAAAAATATTATTGACTTTATCAACCATTACATCATCTATCATTTCAGTGTTCCCCATAATATCATCATCGATAATGGTAAATATTTTAAGAACAAGAAAGTCTAAGGTCTCTATGATGCATTTGGAATTAAGTTAAGCTTTTCCTTGCCTTAATATCCACAAAAAAATGGATAGGTAGAATCCTCTAACAAAATCCTTGACAAAATGTTAACCGAAGTTATTATTTCTTTAGGTCAAGATTGACACTTACACATCCCTTTCACTTTATGGGTCTATTGCACTAGCATTCAAACCTCTATGAGTGCTACCCCTTTTTCTTTAGTTTTCAGAGAAGAGGTAGTTTTGCCTCTCAAATTCAAGATTCCCTCTCTTCACATATTTTTTAAAGAGATCATTTTTGAGGGAATATAATCAAGAACAACTGGCATGACTTGAGCTACTTGATGAACATCACCTCACAGTGCTTAACCACCTTTCTGTCTACCAAGAACAAATCAAGCACACCTATAAAAAACACCTAAAAGAATGAGAATTCAATATCAAATACCTCATCCTAAAGTAAAACTAACATGTAACCAATATGGAAAAAATAAAAATAGGTAATTTTGATTTCAATTGGCTTAGACCCTAAATCATAAATCATAAGTACGGATCAGGAGCTTATCATTTGTCTTCTCTCGAAGGCAAACCAGAACTTAAGCCTCTCAATACTTCACATTTGAATCCTTTCTTTTATTAAAAGAGGGATCAAACTCATCTTAATATCTAACTTAAGCTCATATTTGTATTTATAATATTTTCACCTTCCTTCACCTATCCCTCTCCCTTTGAATACAACCTATTACAACATAGAACCATGTGATTAACCATCGTAATTATAGCCTAATCCTAAATATGGGTACCACAGCTCTACCAATGGCATGGTTCTCATGGATACTTTTCATCTCTAATGAGATAGAATCCCATGATCATTTGTTCCTCAAACCATTCCTTTCACCTACCATTAACCTCTTTGTGCTAAAAGTTTTGCCCTCATAAAGGTAAACCTCTAAGCCTAAATAGACTTGTCCATGTCTAAAAACCTTGCATCAAAAACAATTTGAGATACCAAAATATTATTTTGGTGATATATCTCTAGCATTACAGATTGTTCCCTTGAAGGATAGTTGCACAAAAATAATTACTTAATAAAAAGACTATTCCCTTGAAGGACAACTACCAAAATAAACAAACCCAAACCTAGACCTCTCCTTTGAAGGATGGCTAAGTCAAATGGGTCAAAATTAATGATTTAAAGTTTCCCACATCAATTATCTTCATAACCTATTAAAAATAAAAGAAATAAACAAAATACCCTATATCAAAATTATCTATCCCAAGAAAGCTACAACTAACTTTCATTTATAACATTAGTAGACTTCTTGTATCGATCAGTATACACTTAGCATAAGACATGGACTTGTCTATTATGGTTTTTAGGTCACCTATAGAAGGGTTAAACTAACCCACATAAGGTTACTCTACCTATCACCCATTTCCTTTATATTCCTACCACCTATCTTCCCTTTATACCATCTTTTAATCAAAGGATTTTGAGCTTACTTAACATGATTGTGATCAAGACAACTATTTATCGACCTAAGCATGCTATTGTGTAGCATTCAAAAGGCTTAGTTTCCTTAAGCCAATCTAAATTTAGGTTTGTTAGGTCCTTACTAATAAAAAAAGAATCATGTTTTTTTCCTTTATCCTCTTAACATTGGTTCATGTAGACATGTGTCTCATGGTTCTCATCTCTTTTTCATACATTTAGTCTATTATCTAACTTGATTTATTTATTTTCATCACCTCCTTAACCATAATCACATTAAAAATACATGATCATGAACAAACAAACATAAATAATGAACACAACCTTATAAACTATATCCATGAACAAAACATCATAAATCACATCATACATCATCTCTCTCTATAATATAATATCATATTATCCATCTACCATCAAAAACATCACATGAACATACATGATATCATAAAAACCCCTAATAAAACCATTTATCATCATATCAATAAAAAAAATCAATGATCAAAATATCATGAACCACATCATACATCATCTCTATCTATATATCATCCTATCCATTTACCATACCATCACAACAATTCATCTTATAACATTAAATCATAAAACCACATCAACATAACCATAAACAAAATCACCATCATCACAACATCATATGGCATCAAACCATAAACCATAAATATAAGCATAAAAATCACATCAAAACATTGAACCATGAACATACATCATATATATCATCACAAACATCATAATATATATCATGCCCATCAAATAAAGATACATGTAATAATGTATGAACCTTTCTCTCATATACATCTTACATCATCAACACACAGTTCAGTATCAAAAAAATATACATCATATAATCAGGCCCTTGGGGAACCATTACCACTCACCCCTCTTGTTCCTCCACCTATACTATGATCTAGTGTCAATCCCCCTGATCTACTTTCCTAGCCCACCATAAAGACCCACTATCCTAGAGTAGCTATAGCTGGACCACCTACTAAGTTGGCCCTATACTCTCCATATCTTGTCTCTTATAAACACTATAACATCATTATTTCCTCATAGTATATCAACTCCTTAAGCATATCTAAGTACCATGTTATCAAAATCATATCAGGTGGTCCTATTTCTAGTGTTACCACCACTCCTACCCTTTATCTCAAGGTATCTCTCTCCTAGGTCACTAAACCAATAAAGATCCTCACCTAATCTTGATCTCCTATCAAGGTGGTAACCTGACCCTATAAAGTAACAATCTGGCCCTATAGAGTAGCCACCTATCCCTGTAACCCTATGACCTAAGCTTGGGTAGCTATCAATGTTGCTACTACCTATCCATCCTAACCACCAACTTGAACTAGTGCCCCAACAAGATCCACATCCATGGCCTATTAACCCCCATCACCCCACCCAAAATAGGTTATTACATATATTGCCTAATATCATGTTGTATATCCATCAACAAAACCAACATCATCTATTGTTTCTCTGGCTGGTATCTCCTCATAGTCTAGTACTACATCCTATGGTTATGGCTCTAAAAGTAGAAACTCCAAATCCTCTTTCTTATATGTCTAAGAAGGAGCCAAAATCCCTTAGACAAGATCAAACTACCATCAAGTTTTATCAAAGGGGATAAGCTCCATCTCCCCCTCTCTCCTCCCATATATCCATTACCAAATCTATAGTGATAGGGTGTGGTAACTATATTAGGCCCACCTAGGCCAACCCACATATGGCCTCCAAATGATGTCAACCAAAACCAAACCCTCCAATGCATCTCTAAACCAATCAATGTCTCTAGCACCACCTCTAACACCTATTAAAGCATAGTTTCCTATCCATATCAATAAACCCACTATGAAGTGTATCGAGTTGTAATCATCCCATGGTAAACCCAGTGGCATCAACACCCTAATGTGCTCATATGACTAGCAATAGAGCAAAAACCCAATACTAATCCCATATCATCTGTGATCTTAAAATCTCCATATATCCCTATAAATCTAGACTAACAAAATAAGAGCCCACCTAAACACTATCCTACCTAAAAACATCTCCACTAATACTCCCAAAAATAGATAGGGAAATCAACCACTACTTGAATCAGGTAATACAAAATAAAACACCACCATCATCATCATGGTCATTAAGCATCAATCTTTTAGATCCCTCTAGTACAAAAGCCTATAGTTGAAGCTATTATAATGCCACCTAGTATGGACCCAATCCTCACCATATAACAACTCTATATGGTAATCCTTCTCCTCACTCTCAATGTGTTAAATCAAATCCCCTCAAATGGACAACCATGTAATCCTATGTACATCATCTAGTATGATGCCAATGTCTCTTATCGGTAATAGAAATGTGTTCATGGTCAGGTCCTATCTCTTGATGAGGGTCATGACTATAGCCACATCCCATGGTAGGTACTTATAGTGAACTATGGCTCCAAATATAACCTTCTCCATGTGTGTCCATTCATCCTTAGTAATCCCATTAGGGATCTCCATAAATATCTTGGGGACCTGATCCCTCATCTAGATCTGGTCTCACTCCTATAAAACAACCACATTAGTATGCACACTTTGTTTTCCAAATTAAGCTCAGTACCAGTCTACACCTACCTTTTTCAACATATTCTAAACTAACCCATTACATCTACCACATTAACTCTAGTATTTGAACAATAATCCATCGATACCCATAATATTCTCATCCGTCTACCCAAAAAACTATTTCACAACATCAAAATTACTTAGTAATTACCCTATCTTAACCTATCAAACTACACTAAAATCTATCCAATAAAACATTCCTACTTGATAATTTTTCACCAAGAACACCAACCCATCACTCAAAATAGCACCTATCTTAAACCTACACTTGACACTTCAATATACAAACATAAATTTCAACAACATTTTAAACTATCTTCATCTATACCTTTTTAAATAAACCTCTCCTAAAAATATTCAAACACTAATGGTTATACCAACTATCGATGGTCCTATAACCCATGATTCCTAAGGTGTTTGATCACTGATGGTCAAAACAACCATTGACAATTAGGTTAAACCATCAATGGTCACTATGCATGACCACCGATGGTGAAAACCTAAACCTTACCTTACTAAAACTACCTAAAAAATAATAAAAATGATAAACTAAACTAATTAAAACTATCCTACAACCCACCCCAACTCAAAACCTCAATCAATTTTAAATTTCATTTGCTAAATTTTCCTAATTTAGCAAAACAAAAACCTAGGTCAAAACCACCCCAACCTAATTTCCAAACAATAACCAAAATACCCAAATTTGATTTCAACAACAACCAAAATCAACTAATCTACAAACTTAACACACCTCCTACCTCACTCCTTGATCATTGTCAAGGTTAGAGCTCATGTTTAGTTGCTCAGCCATACCCTCATCCACCCTACATCACTGGTCCCCACTGATCACCTCAAAAAAAAATCTCCACAAATCACCTACCTCCACTTTAACCACACACTTAGTCAACTCTTAGCAAAATGCCAAAGTGAAAAATCACCAGAGCACAAAAAGCACAGAGGTCAAACTTATCAAAAGTGAAACTAATTTTTATTTTTTACTTTTTATCCATGGCCTTTAAGGGTTTTCCCTTGACTATTTATGATCAGGGTGACCATTGACAGTCAACCCTGAGAACCCCTGACCATTGACAGTTAGGGTCCCACACTTTTTCATTTTAGACACTTATACCTAAATGCCAACTTTTTGAGATCACCTAATCTCCCCCATACCATGACTTGAACTCTTGAAGATTAAACTTCTCTAACCCAATCATTAGACCACATCCTATTTGATGTTGGCCATTTTTGACCTAAACTATTCACATGTTTTACAATGATCTTACAATGGTATTTTTGACCACATCGACCATTTATACCATGTTGACCATTTGAATTTTACACCACCTAGTGAATGAATAGACCATTTATGTTTTTTCAAGGGAGCACTTCCTACCTTAGATACTTGAAAAAAATTGACCCTATCTATAAGACCTATAGCATCACCCAATCAGTTGTGACCAACATTGTGGACCAGTTACCCTATCACTTGTTCTTCTAGAATTGATCTTTTTAACCAAACATTGGCAACCTTAGTCTATGTGTGATCTTGGTTATCACACTTAGTCACATTTTATGTGCATGTTTGCATTTAAAATTCCTAATCCCTTTATCACCAACATTTTGAATTACCATATACCACTTATCAAACCTGACTCGATTTTGGTTTTACCTCATCGATTCCTAATTTGAGGGGGAACACCTCCTCCTATCCTTAGGGCAATTAGACCTTAGACCAAGCAATTTGTTTTTGTTTTATATCTTGTTAATTCAAATTTGTATAACAAAAAGGGGGAAAATGTAGAAACTATAAAACTACACATGATGGTTATAAATATCAAAATTCCTTAAGACCATTATGGACCCTCATCAGACCTTGAGTCTAATTGACCACCTAGTTAGCTAACCCACCGACATATTAACCAACCCTTAACTAACCCCTTTTTAACTTAGTTTAAACATTTTTCCCTTAGACACTCAACCATTGATGATCATCCTAATCATCGATAGTTAGCTTGACCATCGATGGTCAGGTCCTCACCTCCTTTCCTTTTAAACACATCACTAGTTGTGTGTGAGATAATGAGGCATAATTTAATGTGTTTGTCTTATGCAGTGCTAATGACCTTTCAAACATCATGATCAACAACCTAATCCTCTAGGGAACCTTCCATCCTCCATCTCTCTTTTCCTATAAAATGATGGGAGTGAGAGGTGAAAAATATCCCATGTAGAAGCTATTAAATCTTCTTACACATAGGTATTCAAGTTCTCTAACATTTAGTCTTCCTTCAGAAACTCAACATCAGCAAAAGAGACCTAAACATATGTTGAATTTACTTTTGAGGCCAAAGTATTATTACTCTAAAAAAAATTCTTCAGCCTTCAACCATCCACCAACTAACAAGCTAGAGGTATATTAGTACTTTATCATTATTATTTTGGATTTCTAACCCCCTAGACTTGATCAGACCTATATATACCTTGTTTCCTCTCTACTAGATCCTTAATAAAACCCTTATCTAACTATTTACTCATTTTTAAACCTCTCTTTTAGTGACCTTCAAAAACACAAAATAAACCACTAATGGTTACCCAACCACCGATGGTCACCCCCAACTATCAATGGTTACCCAAATACTGATGGTAAACCCAACTATCAATAGTTCACCTAACCACTGATGGTCACTATGGTAGAAAATAACAAGTTATTTTCAGCCCCTTAACCTAAATCAAACCTAATTTTATGTGTTATTACCTATTTTTAGACCCTTTTATAATTTTCATAACCTAACTTCACCCACCTTAGCATAAGTATTGACCTGCTTTTGATATATTTAGTCATTTTCTTTAACAAGCATTATACTTTCTTCTTTTATTGTCTTTCATTTACTTTATGCAAGTACCTTACTTTATCATTTCCAACTTGATTATTATCAAAAATGGATTGATAGCCTCATAGCAAGGATATGATTCTTGGATCTAGCTCACACTAGGTAGTCCACTTAAATATCTTGCTAACAATCCCCTTTGTTAGTGATTTCTTATTTGTAGGTTATTCCTTCCTAGCCAAAGAAGACTTCTCCATATTCATCTAGATTACGTGCACATCACCAACAAAGTATTTATACCACACCCTTATTACTAGTTTCTTATATTCTTCCAAAATTAATAAATGAGTAAAAATTAAGAGAAACAAGGTTGTTTATATCCCAAGAGATTCTTACCTTGGAGTTGGCACATCAACTAGAGTTGCTTGAAAACACTTTAATGGAGGTGAGGTTGATAGAGTTAATGGAGTTACAAGAGACTAGAGACAAGGTTCACCAAGACATGGAACATCACTAAATTATAATGAAGAGGTATTTTTATGAAAATACAACTCTAAAAAGGTGACATAATGTTAAAATTAGATGAAGATACAAAAAAACCAAAGAGACATACCAAATTTGATACCTTATGGAGTGGACCATATGTAATAATCAAGTGATAATGAAGAAACTATTTCCAATTAAAAAATATGAGTGGAGAAGAGATACCTATCCCTATGAATGGGATCCATTTAAATCCTTTCTATTGAGTAAATGAAGGTTAGTCTTTTAAATACTAGGTTAGGGGTGTGTCTTTATTTCATTTATCTGTGTGTCCCATAAGTGTTCTTGTGAACACATGTTTGTTTACTTTAGTGTGTATTGTATTGTTTGTCATTTATTTATGTTTATTATGCTTTCAAATAAAATTTGTGTGTCAAAATTATGTATAGGTGACTCCATGTCACAATGGATAGGATTAGGCTAGTAGTCTTGGCATATCAAGCATACCACCATTGGGAAATTGCCAAGATTGTTGATTATTTTGACCACAAATAAAAATAGGTCAACCTTATATAGTAAAAAACTTTATATGTGGTTATTTTATAATGTCATATAGTGTATCATGGTATTTTTATGTCCTTTGGTATGTCATTAACCTAAGTCAGTCAAATTCCTTCTGAAGTCATTATATATCATTTAAGGTGTATATTATAGTCATTTATGAAGGTGGTATGATTTTAATAGGTAAAAAAGTGTTTTAAAATATCTTAAAACATAAAATATGTTATATTATTTGTTAATAATGTTATTCTTATCTGAAACTTGCAGGTTCCTAACTAAAATCAAGGAAAAAAGTTAAAAAGGAGTTTTAGTAGTCATATGGTCTATAAAGGAGAGTGGCACATGGTAAAAGCTTATGGAATGTATATATAAATTCCATAAATTCATTTCAATTCTTTATCAGCTTTGTAAGTTTCAAAATGGAATAAAACCATTATGTTTCTCCATCACTCCACCAGACATACAAAACTGATCAATAGGTCTTCTGATGGTACGACCATTAAGAAAGGTTATAGGTCAAATTATCATGGTGTTGGATAATAAAATTGGTGTGATTTATTTTCATGGTGATATTTTAAATAATGGTTGCTTAAGCTTTATGAGCCATTCTTAATATGTTGATTGTTCCATTTTGCTTGCTAATCCCCACACCTTATAGGTTTTACTTCTGTTTGAGCTAATCCATAAAAATAAATTAATGAATTTAATTCTAGAGTATTTTTAATTCCTTATCTCATGTTTTAAATATTTATTTTCATTCTTTGAGGTGACTTGATGAGGTAAAAATATCAGATTGTAAGATGAGGTCACCATGGCCAAGTTGTAGACATGACCATCAACTATAGAGATTGTCATTTCCTGTAGTGGTCTCAAATGAATGTAACATTATTTAACATATTATTTAAATTTCATGTAAATCACTCTCCCCTTCCAATCTCACTCTCCAAGGATCATATCAAATAATTTATAATCAATAATGTGACATAGTCAACTCCCTCCAAGTATCTAGTTGAGTCATGGTGTATGAAGGTCCTAAGCATATAACTGGAGATGTAATAAGGAGTTTTATGAGTATATACACCTTATTATAATAATAAAAATAAATTTTAACTCTACAAATGGCATATAACTAATTGTGATAAGCAATTCAAGCCACATACATAGTCTTACACATTGATGTGCACCTACAGGAGACTAAGAATGTTGGAATGGAAGTATTGAAACTTGTTTTAGTATTTCCGAGTGAAGAGGATAAATTTGAGTAATTTTGAGAAGGTTTAGAATTATTTTTAGAACATAAAATGCACATTGTTGATAGCTTACCTCCACTACCTATATACTAAAATGTCCACCTATAGGTGGCCCCCACAGAGACTTGAAAATGTTACATAAAGATGTCAAAAATGTTTTTAGACCTTCTTTGAGGTCTTAAAATATTGATTATTTGATGAGAACCATATTTGAAGCCATAAAGTGGCATGTAGGTTTGAAGAGTTATGTGCATATGTATAAACTGAGTTTAGGGACAAATTTCCTTAAAAGCTCTGAAACAAAGCCTTGGATACTTTTGATGCCATTATATAATAGTGTAACATGAAGTCTAGATGATTCCATCATGAAGCCCTATCCTAGGGGAGATGAATTTACCAAAGGAAGTGGAAATTTAGTTTTCAATATGTGATGATTAATAGGTTTCCAAATCATGAAATTATTCACTGTAACTTTTTAGTGTTTACTATAATATTTTGAACCCCTATGTGATCTTACACTCTAAGATATCAATATAAGAGCATTTATTCATGGTATATTAATAAATTTAAGATGAGAGGCACATTAGTGATTCAAAGAACTTGAAGAAGGATTAAATTGTAAGGTTTCAACCTATATCACCACTTACAGGTGCCTTGCCCTCAAAAGGCTTACCTACAGTTGACTATAGGTACCTAATTACAAGTTCATAGGTGAACCTTGGTGAGTAGGTCTACAAGCACAAAAATTTTCCATTGGGATTTGGTTCAAAGACCTCAAATTAATTTTATGAATTTTATCATAGATTTCAATGGTTGATATGCATCTATAAGCCACTTTTTGTCTAATAATAGTCAACTACAATCCACTATGGTATGACACTGATTTAAAGATCAACTAGTCTTGAAAGTGGTCTAACCTAAATCATGGTATGAGAAACTGAAACAATGAGAAGAGCCTTTAGGGAATAAATAAGTTCCATAGGCAATGAATTAAGGTCTAACCATGCAATAAAAACATATAGATATCATTTTCTAAGTGGGAAAATATAGTCTATCAGTCTTGTTTAGGCAAGTATAAGGTATGCAATGAAGGGTTGGTTGAAGTGAGTTTTAAAATGTGTTAAATAACCCTAATAATTATGATATACACTTATTGATTCCAATAAAATAAAAATAGAGCATGGGAAGGTTCTACATGCAACCTACAATCATACCCATCAACCCTGCATAGTCAGTGAACATCCCAAAAGTCTGCTTTGAGGGTTTTGAATATTTGAAAGGGAAAATAATGTGATCCAAGACTATGAATTGGTAAAAAAAATTATAATGACTTGAGTAATCCCCTTATTTACTTGTATTGTCTAGGATAATAGGGTAAGTGCCCTATATTTTTTCATAGATAAAGGCCACTCACAAAGTGTTGAAATTATGTAGGTTTAGCAATTAAGGTTAGGACAATGAATTGAGAGGTGATAAAACCTTGAAACAAGGTGTAGAGAGGTGAATTGATAATGTACCAACATGAATGAATCCACATAGGTGATATAAACTAAATAAGGTGCCCTAAACCCACATGTGTGTAGACAGACCTATAAGGTCTTGAATAAGCCTATTGCTTAAAAGAGGTTCATTTCATTTTATACCACAAGATTAACATTAAAAATCATTGAAACATATAAATGGGGAGATATAAGGATTTTTAGAGCCTTTATTTTATAAAAAGGACCATAGATAAGACTCTCCTTAGCTTAAGATTAGAACAAGGTGTATAGAATGTAGTGGATAACTTAAGAGGTCAACTTGGGAAGCTCACACCTATATGGAGTCTTATCATGGGAACTTGATGAGCTAGGAGATGTTGTAGAGGATCTTGAGCTTGAATTTTGTGTAAATTTTTCATAGGTTAAATGTCAGACCTTTATGAATAAATGCTAAGGGTCAAAACCACCTAAAACCCTTGATAAGGACCTAATGGGAAATATTAAGAAGGAAAGGAATCCAAATGGGTTAGTTTGGGTAGGAAATTCATTTGGGCTGGTAGAAAACTCTTCAGGTCTCCTTCCCATTAGCTTGATTTTTACCTTACTTGTATGGATAGGGTGTAAAATTAGTTTTATTGATAGTTTTTAGTGTTTTAAAGGTAAAAAAGGTTTAAAAGGATGTAATTAACTTTGTGAGGAATATTGGGAACTAATCCAACCCCTCATGTTAATTTCTTACATCATCTAAACACACAAGTACCTCTGCAAGTACCTTCATCTTAGCTAGTCCAAACTGGCATAGTGAACAAGGAGTGATCACTAAGTGAGAAGATGAAAATTATAATTGGGAGGCATTTTAAGGTATTAATAATTGATATAAAGGAATTAGGGATTTTTAAAGTGTTATACACTCCATTATATGGATTATATTTGAAAACTAAAGACCATTTTGGTGCCAAGTGTGAAGGGTGAGTAAAAGAAGAATGATTAAGATTGTAGGTAGTGAGAACACTTAGCCAAAAGAATATCAATGATTAGGGATAGCTAAAATTCATTTTGGAGAATTTTTATAACCCTCAACTCATATTTAAATTATCCCATATATCCATAGTATATTTTGGATGTCTCAAAGAAGGCCAAATGATGAAGGTAATTTTCAAGGAACAAGTTGAAGATTCTTGCACCACATTTCAAGAGTTTCATGCTTCGAGGGAAAGCTTTCCAAGTATACTTAGCTTGGTATATTAAATATTAATTTATCCTATATATTTAATTCATTTTCTCAAATTTAAAAGTGTTTTTATGACTCTTGGACTTCATTCTCCTTTCTCCTTTGTCAAATTCTATAAGTAATAGTCATTTTAGCTCTAGTTGGTTAATACAAAACCTAGTATGGAAAAGCCCTAATAGTTTGATGGTGTAATTTTGATTTTAATAATAAGATAATATGTTTTTGATTTCATAAACATATTTTTTAAGTTTTAAAAGTGATGAATTGTTAAGTCTATTGATTATATCCCTGTTTTTCCTTATCCTTTCATGCCTTGTGCAAGAAGTTCTCATTCTAATAGGTCATATAGAGTGTAGTTAGTGTGTTAGGCTCCCTTAAAGTGTGAAAGTGTCCTTGGATTAATAAATATGATCTCTATTCTACTCATCTTTAGTTGTCTCATTCATATCACCTCTATATTGAAACACTTATGTTATAACACCTTAGGACTTTGAGGCTAGTTCATAGGTTTTATTCTTAGTGAAAGAAGTATGATGGTATAACAGATATATTAATTGTGTATCACACCCTTAGATTAGATTTATTTAATTCATACTTATATCCCTTTTACCATAAGTAATCAATAATATAGATGATAAGCACTTTAAGACAAATTCAGGGAGCTATCCCTTAAACCTAGAGGTTTATTTCTACTATAGGTAAACCCACATACCTAGAAGTATTCCAATGTTTTATAAATATTATATTAGTAAAAACCTCCTACATGGTGAAATATTTGGTGACAATAATTTTTCATGCCTAGTGGTACCTGTCATCCTAAAGATAACTTGTTAAGGTGAATGTTGGTCTTAACAACATCAACTACAAATTGGTGTGCTACTCAGCATTTGGTGACTCCATTCAAGATAAAACCTAGTTGTATACCATTGTATTTTTATATATTTTATCTCATAATCCATGGTCCTTACTAGGTCATCTTCTAGTATAATTTTTAATCCCATCAATCCACCTATTTAGCCTAAACTTCCTTTTGAAATTTAATACCCTCAACCTATTCTACCCTTTGAAGAGAAAGAGGATTTTTCTAGCCAAGAAAGTGAAGATGTTGATTAAATTATGGATAGGTAACATGAATTCCTAGACTTAAACACTTATAACCAAATACATCTTGATTCATATGATACCATCCCCCCCAATATCATGAAGAGTGTGCCCACATTCAATGATGAAGGTCATGTCACACCTAGTTTGGCCATATCATTAGGCATATTGTTTGGCCACTCTTGATGGAAAATATAAATGAGAACCTATTAAATAATTTCATTTGCGTCCTTTCCATTTTTAATAAGTATTGATCACCTTGGTTAACCTGGTTTCTTTTCTTTTTATTTTTTAGCTAAAACCATATCCCTTTCATTCCTAAAAATTACTAAATAATAATATATAGAGTCATGCGGTTATCTGAAAGCATGTCTATTCTAACCTTAAATATGAATACCCTAGATCTATTCATATAATTCTCTAAATGGATAAGCTCCACCTATAAATGGGAAGGAGTCCCAAATCATTATTTTCTAAAAAAACCCTCCCTATCACCTTAGTAGTTCATTTTCGAAATAAGAATATCATATTATATAACAAATCTTGGGAAACTATTATAAGTTACCTTAATCCAATACATAAGAAAATAATAACATTGGGATGAAAAAACCAAGAAAAAACAAAAAAATGTCTCTAAAAATGGAAAAAATAATAGAGTTATCCTTAAAGGACAACTATAAAATATATAAAAATGGTAAAATTATAAATTACTCCCTCAAAAGATAGTTACTTATAAGAAGCATCTCTCAAAATATATATCACTCCCTCAAATGATGTCTATCATGCATGAAATATCCTAAGAAATATTCCCACATTGATCAAATTTATTTAAATTAGTAGAGTTCCTTCATTGATTAGTCTACATGGATTGGCACAAAAGGATCCTAGGGTTAGCCTTAGCTTAAGAACGCAAGATGAAAACATCTTCTTAAAAAATCCACTTTCTATCAAAATCCTAAAGAAAAGTAAATACTTAAAAATTTCCATCTTAAACTCATAAATCATGAACTTAGTTGACTTAAGGATGTTAAGATATTTATTAATAGTCAGTTAAGGATGCACATGCAATTATTGTAAGAAGTTTTTCTTGGGTTATGGTCCAAGCCAATGATGTGTACTAAAATATTTGTTTCTCTTTATCCTAAATAAATCAAAATTAATCAATATACATCATCTAAGTCTGGATGTACAAAATATATGGCTCTTTGGCTAGTACAATAAATATAAAATAAGATAATTAGTAAATTAAAGATGACTCAGCTATATGGTCCCAATGTTTCCATCCCCACCTCCACCTCCATCCAAACCCCCATCTCTGCTTCCATCTCCCCTCTGATCTATCCCTCATGATACACTCCCTTTACTAGTCAAAATTATATGTGTCCATTGAAAGGACCTAACCTATGTGGCTATATGTGTGGAATATCAAGGAATCTTTAGATGCAGATATAATACAATCTACTACTAATAGTGTTTCTTAGCCATTAACTCATGATATTTATCCATACAATACTTTCTTATCCTATACTCAACCTAGCGCCCCCTATACCTATCTACCCCTTGGATCATCCATCTCCTTGTTGTAAGCTATCCTTATCATCATGGTATTTATCTTGAGCTTAAACAGCTAGATCATTATTCAAATGTAAGGTGTCATACTCTACCTATAAATCATATAGTCTAGTCTATAGACCATCTCACTCCATTTGCATGGTTGTGAGAGCCCCATATATAATGGTGACCTATACCTATAAGGTGATACACTAGGATCTTAGTTCATCCCTGTTAGTAATGATACCTATAACATCTATCTCATCCTCCTATGCTTCCTACATCTCCTCATCTACTCCCTCCTATTGAGGTCACACCACCCTCTTTTATCTCAAATCCAATTTCCCTAACCATGACACTAAATATGTTGGGTTACACCCCAAATCATCTATCTCTACATATACAACTCCTCCTCAAACCACATCAAAATATATATAACATATACCTTTGGTAGTCTAGTCTTTGTATCATCTCATCTATATACTTGCAGGGCCTATGGTATATCTTGAATCAACCCAAACTATCTCCTCACTCTCCCAAAATGAAAAAAATATACATACTCTATCCTCCTCACTATTATTTATCTCTCCCTCTATATGTTTGCTAACTCTACCTCTACCCTAGGCCATGTAGGAAATATAATATAAGGCCTCCAAATGATGTCACCATCTTGTAACTCCCCAAGGACTCATCAATAATATGCTAATTCTCATGTCATGCCATTTATGTAATCCTTTACTAAATCTTCCTTCCATCAAAGAAAGGCCACACTATAAGTAGTATCATACCATTATATCCATGGGGTGCCAATGGGTCATATCACTCTGATGTGCTCATATGCCCAACATTGTAAAATGAAGGTCCTATCCAAACCATATCTCCTATGGGTCCTCCACCCCCATAACTCCCTATATATTTTTGATAATAAATTTAGGGCCTAGGCAAATAATATTCATTATTCCTACATATATACAATGACACATATAAGGATATATGAGAACCTACCTCCACTTGAGTCAAGGAGATCATAGCAATAAATGGTCAGTACCATCATATAATGGATCAAAAACAAATCCTTCTATTGTAAAAGTAATATCGATGTCATCTATACCATACACCTATGTCAATACTACCATACAACCCCACTCATCCATAAGTATAATAGCGGTCCCCTATATTGGGAGCCATAGTATCATATAAATGTCCTCCACTATAATGGTCATCTCTCCTATAGGTAACCAAAAAGTCCCAATGGTCACATCCCACCACTCTAGTAATGCTACTAGTAGGATCATGTCTCTATGAATATAGTGGTAGAAGCATACTCCTCTTAATCTCATGACATCCATATGAGCCCAATCATCATCACTTAGCTGATCATATAACCATTCTAAAAGGGTAATTCTTGATCCCTCATCATAAAAAATGTTTTCACCTATTATAATAATCTTGTATAAACCTTAAACTTTCTAAAATTTCACTTAGTTAACCTAGACTCTTTAACTTAGATTTTCACCATTTTTTACAAATTGGCATCATTTTATTACTAATAGATAATATTTCCAATAAATTAGTGATGATTCACTAGTATTGATGTCAATCCTAGGCCATTGTACTACCTTAAAAACCTTACACATTACCCTAACCAAAAAATACAAAAATAAAAAAATTTAAATAAAAACAAGGCCTACCTCATCATTATACTATCACCACCACCTCTAACCATTATCGCTCACCTCCATGACACCACATGTCAAAATAAATATCAAATTTTAGCTCTTCACTCATCGTACATTGATAATAAATGAACTATTTCCATGTTGGATTTGATTATGTAATTAGATTTAGATTAATGTTGATCTTTATTAGATCAACATTGATTTATTTAATTGGCATCAATCTAACTCAACTTTTTCTCTTTTGCATTTCTTGTAGTTTTTCATGCATTCAGTCTTGATCCAAAGCCCAATATTGTTAACTTACCATACCTATCCCATAATTTGTCCTATTACATTTTAGGCTTGTGTAAATATACCCACTATTAGTCCCATAGCCTATATAAGGCATGCACATTTTTGGGCATCTTCCTTCTATGGGTCTCAAGAGTGCATATCATCTTGAGAATAATCATCTATAGGTAGTGTATGTATACACATAATATTTTCAACCTTTTATCATATATTGATGCTTTACATTTTGAAAAAACCCATCTAGACTCAATATTTCTGAGTGCATGCCCTAAGTGGTACACTAAGAAGGGTTGGGTAGACCATCAGTGCTTTGTAAGATTGTTATCCATTTTTCCACTTTCCATATACACACTCATCTCATAAAACCATTAACCTTAAGTTTATTCTTCTCAGTCCTACCCATTTCAGTAATTTTCCTCTTTTCATCTACCTTTTCTTGCCTTAATTCCCTTTTGGACTATCAACTATACTAGGTTAACCATGGCTGGCCTTATACATTTTAGGTGTATTTTTTACTTTTTAGTTTTGTTAGCCTTTTGGCTGACCTAGCTTAGAACTAATGAATTATCCCTGAAAACATATTGGGTCAACCATATCCAACCCTATACAACCAATATTTTTTGGAGGATTTATGGAAAGATTCACCTATATATACAAGTTCATTTCTAACCATTTGTAGAGAAGAAAAGTAAATAATAATATGTGGAAATTAACATCTACTTATTAACCATTATACATGAGGAATAAAGCTTAAGGTTTCATACTTTATTTAGAGATGTGGATCTTATCTTGTGGAAAATTATTTTAGATGCATAGATAAGTTGTATATCCTAGATCTGATTTGTCTTTGTTATCCTTACATACCACAATAATCTCTTATGAAGCACCTTGTCCAAGTGAGATATTAAGGCTCAACAAGTTCATCTTCAAGGCAATTATTCCTAATTTTATTTATCCTATGTAAAAGTAGATAGATAATATAGTTGTGATTTTTTCTTCCATGCATTAGGCTTATGTATACATTGATGTGAGTATATGTCTTATATGCATGTTTATTTTAGTTTTTTTTTTTATAATCCCCCACTTTGTGCCATAAGATTTTGTGTGTACTAGATTAGATTTACTTTATTTTTAATTAGGCATACATGAAATATCAAACCTTAGGACTCTTTTGGGGTTATTACATGATTGTGTTAGAGTATAGGCTTTAGAAGCCTACCTCACATGGTGTATTGTGACAAGTGATCCCATAATTATGTCTAGTAGATCTCCATATTAGTCATGTTCTCACTTAAAAATTAATTTCCTAATAAGAAGTGTAGGTATGCTTTATCTTCTTTGAGATAGGATTGATTTTTAGACATGATGCATTTTTGATTACATACATTTTAGTGAAATCAATGTGAAACTAACCCTTTTTAGATTTATTTCACTTTATTTTATTATTTTTAGCATTATTTTTTATCATATATCTATCACACTGGATGAGTTGATCTAATTTTAATCTCTATGCACAAGTTTTTAGGAACATGAAAATAGATCAACTTAGATGACATAATATAGGTTTACATACTTATAGACTTCTAGTTCAGACTACTAGGTCAACCCAGTTGACTCTATACACTTTTAAGCATCTAGTTCAACATATGAGGTCAACCCTAATCAACCTTATACATTTCAAGCATGCATTAATAGGATTCTACAAAGCTTGATTGACCCAATCGACCCAGTTAGTAGAGTTTTCAAGCATATTCCAAGGTTTTTGACTAAAAATCTTCATTCTAAGCATCTATGATCCACCAAGGTTCCTTAATATCTCTCAATCTCTTTCTTTTATTATATTTCCTTTAATATTTTGTAGTCTTCAAAACTACCCCTGCATAGTTAGTTGGATCGATCATGTCCACCCAATTTTGTGTTCTATGTGTTATCTAAAATAACTAGGTCAACCTTGGTTGACCTTATTCATTTTCAAACCTTTCTTCCATAGTACAAGTTTGACACTATCAACCTTATTCTATGTTTTGTGCATATAGTATTAACACTATACCTTGTTTTAAGTTGGAATTAATCTCTATATTATAGTAATTAGTTCAAACCTTTCTTTTCTTATTGCTTGCATGATTAAAATAGTTCACATAATCTAATTAAGAGGTTTTTAATTAACCATTTAGTTTCACTATTTCTATTTTATGCACACATAGCCAAATCACATAATCTAAACAAGCAGTTTAAAATTTGTCTACCTAAGGCCAACCTACTTGGATTTCATCACCAAGGGGAAGCCAAATTGATACTCTGGTTAATTATAAATCATGGTTAATTGTATATTTCAGCTAATCACCCAACACCCTTATCACTATAGTGTGTGAAGTGAGGGGGTAAGCCCCAATACCAAGCCTATATCATTACCACTATAGTCCCTTTCATCCCAAACTACCTGAAACCATCCTTCGATTGCTATCTATTTCCTTGATTATAGCCAAATTCCCTTCACATTTAAAATCATATTTTTAATAATATAATAAACATCTTAGGTTGACCAATTAATTATCTCTTTACTTTTCAAGTTGATTGATTACTCTTTCTCAATTATGTGTGCAAAAACTTGCAATAGATAGTGTTAGTGAAAGGTTTTGTATTATGTGCCTTAATTGGATTGGCCAATATTGATTTAATTGACTATTTGTTTCCCTTTAGTTCTTACTTTCCTAGATTAACTACAAAAATTATATTATTTCAATTCACAAATTGTTATCAACTTTATTTTCTTTCCTATTTGCTATACTAGATTGACCCAATCAACCTTATACCTTTTTCTAGCCTCTATGCACTATACAAGATCAACCTAGTCAACCGTTTACTATCTATAGGCCCTTTTACCTCTTTTTCTAGTCTTTATGCACTATATAGGATCAACCCAGTCAACCTTATACATTTTAATAGTCCCTATTTTTGTGCTAGGTCAACCTAGTTAACCCTATACTATTTCAATCACTTCTTGGTTCTTTGCTTTCTCATCTTTCTTCCTTTCCATTCATCACGAACTTTTTATCTGATAGTGACACTGAGTTGCAGTCAATAGACATGAATAATCTTACCAATCCTCATAGTTTCTCCCATAGATAGAGTAGGGATCCTCTCTTAGATGTTAGTAACCTTCATATTTCCACTTGCACAATGAACTATGGGACCCCTCCTAATACCTCTTCAAAACATAATCCTATTTTCTCATTATAAGATCAACCTGAGTTAGAGTATACTCTCAAAATTCTCTTCTTTGTCTCTAAATTTACTCAACATTGAGGAAAATATCCTTCTACCATTTACAATCTTATGATTAGTGGTATATTTAAAGAGCCTCATTTACCTAATCCTACATTATTAACTAGATTTGGGGGCACTAATTTCTTAAATTATCAACCCCTTTCTTTGATTTTGTCCCCTTCTCATACCATGACTTCTTATCTAACTTCTTCCACCTCCATGCCTAGTATCTTAACTAACATGGTAGGTTCTACATATACCGGGCTTGTCTTAAGATCCACTATCCTTAATCTGTCTACTAGTGCTTCATTTTCTACCCAAGGCAATCATGATTATAGTGCTTCTTACTCTCAACCATTCACTATTCCATCTTTTGCTACACAAGAAATTTTTTCCACTAGTGCATCTCATTCTCATAATTCTTCTCAAGTTCCTATCAACACCAATAGTGGTACCCAAGCCACTAATGCCAATCATAATACTTCTACTAATGATAATAAAACACATCAAATTTTGTTGTAAAATCTCAATTAAATGAATACATTTCAAGCTCCTAACATAAATCAATTATGATAATACAAAACCACATTCTTTACCTTCAATCTCATCCCCAACCAATGGCTTGGGGCACACATAACCAAAATGTTCCCCCTCCTCCTCTTCAAAATTCTCAAGGAAATCTCATTCCTCAACCTCCTTTGATCAATAAAACCATCAAACATATACAAAATGAACCTTTTATAACTCAAATTGCTAACATTTACATAGGAGGTATAACACCTACAATTTCTTATAATGGATCAAATGATCCTACCCTTCATCTTAAGACATTTGGAAATCTTTATAAGGATTGGGTTAAATTAAACACCTTTGCTACTACCAAGTTCCTTGTCAAAATCTTTACAAGTGATTCCTTGGACTGGTATAATTAACTTAGACCACAATCCATTACTATTTTGGAGGATTTAGTGAATGCTTTAGTGCAAGAATCCCAAACTAGTGATCTTCCCAAAAGCACTTTGGCCCATTTTATAAATTATAAATGAAATGAAAATGAAACCACTCAAGCCTTTGTTAAAATATGGAAGACTATGTTAAATAAATTTGAACATAACATGGCTAATGATAATATTTTCCATATCTTTACCAATTCCCTCTTTCCTAAATTACAATATCGAGTTTGCACTCTCTCCACATACATTGGAAGAGGCTATTGAGCAAGTTAAATGTTAATATTTCCTTATGCATCAATTTGAGCCACCCCAACCTTCTATGGGTCCTTTTCTATTACTAAAGAAAAAAAACCACAATATTACTAATGATGGTGTTACAGATTCTTATGACACTATTCACAATGTTCAAGTTATCATTCCTAACCAATGTTTGGAACTAGCTCCTCCTTCTCAACAATATACTAATCCTCATTTCTCTTTACCAAATAACATTAACATTAAAAAAAATTTAAACTTATCTAAATTACTTAAGCATCTACCCAAGCCTCTTCCATGAGAGCTTGACCCTACTCCCCCTATGAAATCCTAATATGATACTAACAAGTTTTATTGGTTTCATGCTAGTCGGGGTCATTCTCATGTGACCTGTAGACAAGTTCATAATTTAGATATGGATTTTATTTTTGGTCCTAATTTTTATAATGATTCCATCATTTTGAAGCATCAACAAGCTTATTAAATTGATTTTAAATACTATAAACACATGACAAAACTCAAGACTTAAATCAAGTAAATGCTCATTTAGTTATTTACAAATACTCTTTCCCTAATCATCAACCAATTCAAGACACTCAAGACAATCCCACCCCTTCCATCAATAATGTAGAAAGTCTTGTTGAACCAAAATTTGAAGATAATGTGGATAGAATGAAAAATATGTGAAGGGTGGTAGATTTCATTGATTCTCAACCTATATACACTCCTTCATCTAGAGCATACTGTGTTATCCAGGATTCTTCTCTAACTCATTTAAATGATTTAGGACAACATGAAATTATTAATTTTGATGATCCAATTTGTGATTCTCCCTTGGATAACACTTCCCATTCTATTTCTACCACTCTTCCATCATCTTCCAATACTAATGATAACCAATATTCTACTAACACTTATTTTTCCAATTCTCAAAATCCACTTGAACCAGTTACTTCATCATTTCACATGATTTACAACCTTGTTATAAACCTTATTCTTCTTCTTACCAATAAAAATTCTAGTGTACTTCAGCCTCTCATTCTGAGAACCTCCTTAACCTTTACACACCTATATATAACAATCTTCTTATGGGCTATGATGAGTAGGATCCCGTTATGGATCACAATAATATCCCATCTCAAATTCCATTCCTTGATCTTATGAGGACTTTTAAACATCATAGAAACCATCTCATGTAGCTATTATTTGAGATGAATATCCCTCTTCCTCCCCTTGTAGGATGGGAGGTAGCTTTATCTGGATCTAAATATAATATTCTACAACAATGTGAAGAGATGTCTATCAACATTGACAAAACTATAGATACTTCTCTTTCTTTAAAATTTCCCATAGATTCTATAATTCCTGATGCAATTTTGATTCATGTGAATGATCTTACCTTATTTATTAGCATCCAAATAGGTTATGTCAAAGTTAAACATGTATTTATTGATGAGGGTTTTAACATGTGTGTTACTTCTCTCGATTTCATCAAAACTCTTAGATATTTAGAATGCAATCTCAAGTCTACACGTAACACATGACAAGGATATGATATAAGGCAAATGCCTCTTCTAGGTTGTGTGTGGATTTCCATTACCATCTCACCTATCACCATCGATGTGAAGGTGATGATATTAACTTCCCTCTTTCTTATAACATCTTTCTTTGGAGGTCATCTACTCACTGTATAAGAGATATCTCTTCTTCTACCTACCAATGCATTAAATTACCTCACAATGAATCCATTTATAGTATTCAAGGTGATACTAACCCTTATAATTTTGAACAATTCCAATATTTGTGTCTAAGATTTTTACTCTTGATCCATTTCCAAGTGTTCCATTCTATGAGTTTCAACATCTCAACTCTCTTGTTAATTCAACTTGAGGTTATAATGGGCATCCTGAGATCATTGGTAAAATTCCTCCTAACATCTTAGATTATCATGATGATGAGACCAATGAGATTAAATTAAAGATAAAAACTTCTAATTTATCATTTCATCTCATCTCGTAGCTTCTTGCTTCTTTGCAACCTTGCTCTCACAAACCTCCTTGTAATGACATTCCTATAGTCTTAACCAAGACTAGGCATTCCATTCACCATACTTCATCAGATAAAAAGGTTATCCATACATGTGTCATTGATATTCACACCCTAAATTATGATTATTGATATTCCTTAGATGATCCATTGTTAGGTGGCCTTGTACAAGCCTGTGATGCCAAGATTGTCCATTATTGTTCTTCTTTACTTGAGTCTTTTCATGCATCTCATCATTTTATTTGACTTATAGCTCCTAATTTTTGTATTTTTACCCTTTATCATATGGTATAGATGGCACTAACACCTTTAATTTATAATTATCCACATAGGACTATGCTCATGGATTGTGCTATGATCGAACATTACCATTTTGCTAGGTACCTTAACCCTCATAGTTCATTTACCCCTAAGGCTAGTGTGACTCTCCTTAGACATTATGTAGATCCCACCTCTCCCTCAGTAGATCCATTAGTGGATCATCTTCCCACTCTTGTTATAGTCAAGCCTATTTCCACTCTTATTGTTGTTGAGCCTACCCTTGTTTCAGATGTTATTGCTCCTTCTATTAAGCCTAGTTTCATTCCTTCTTCATCATCACCCTCCCTTGGTGATGTTTTGATTCCATTGCCTAAGATGGATCCTCTACCCATAAAATGGGTTGATGAGTGTTATCCCTCTTCTTTCACTCTTATTATACCTCCTTCCATTAGTGATTCTACTAAAACCACTCACAAGTGTATCTATTGCTTTCATGGGATAGATAATCATTATTCTACCCATTATCACAAGTTATAACAATATATTGATACCTTTCATCTTTATTCCCTATCATTAGACAAAGCCATAACTCCCTTGAAGGTACTTCCTCAATATATACCCAAGTATGGTGAGTTGTATTGTCTATGTCATATGTGTGGCACCCATCATACTGATCATTGTCACATCCTTCAAAAACATCTTAAGGATCACCTTATAGCCACTCCCAAAACTTCTACCACTCTTCCCATAGGTCACCCCCTTTAGAAGGCTCCTTTTTCTTCTCCCATGGATCCACCTCCTATGGTTCCATTACCTCCTATGGTCCCTTCACCACCTTCTGTGCCTCCACCCATGATTCCTTCACTTGTGGACCTTCCCTTACCTGCTGATCCTTCTCCACCCATGAGTCCTTCACCCATGGATCCTTCTCCACCAATGACTCATGCATCTCCATTAGATCCTATTCCCATTAATCTTCCTAACCATCCCTTACCTAATTTTTGTCCTCAACATGATCCATCGAACATTCTTACTTTTTATGTGGAGGAGATTAAAAGAGAAGTATTTGTTGAGTATTCATTTAAGATTGATGAGA
>JARHVA010000365.1:4547500-4707500 GCA_037957365.1 Torreya grandis | reverse complement strand
AGTTATTTTTGCTATAAAATACAACTTTTTCTAGTATCAACATTATGTGTTACTATGTTCTTTCTCAAAGCAACATCCCCTATTTCACTTTAGTGAGACATGATGAGATTTAAACCTTTTATCAAATACTGACACTTTACATCTTGTAAGAACCTATCAAGACTCAATATCTCTAAGTACATGCCCTAAGGGGTACACTAGGAAAGGGTTGGGTAGACCATCAATGCTTCATAAGATTATTATCCCTTTTTCACTCATCTCCTAAAACCATTAACCCTAAGCTTATTCTCTCATTCCTACCCATTCCAATCATTTTTATCTTTCCATCCTCATTTTCTTTCCTTAATTCCTTTTTGGATTGTTAACTATACTAGGTCGACCATGGTCGACCCTAAACAGTTTAGGGGTATTTTTAACTTTTTGGGTTTGTTATCATTTCAAATAACCTAGCTTAAACCTAATGAATTGTCCCCAAAAACATATTGGGTTGACCATGGATAACCCTATATAGCTAATGTTTTTAGGAGGATTTAGGGAAAGATCCTCCTATATATACAAGTTCATTTCCAACCATTTTTATAGAAGAGAAGCAAAGAAGAATAAGTGTGAACTAACATCTGATTATTGACCATTATAATTTAGGAATAAATATTATGGTTCCATACTTTATTAGGAGATATGTATCTTATCTTATGGAAAAGTCTTTTGGATGCATAGATAGGTTGTTTAACCTAGAGCTAATTTTTCTATGTTATCCTTACATACCACAATAATATCTTGTGAATCACCTTAGCCAAGGGAGAGATTGAGGATCAATGGATTCATCTTCAGGTAAGTATTCCTAACTTTATTTCTCCTTTGTAAAAGTAGATCGATAATGTAGTTGTGATTCTTTCTTCCATTCATTAAAATTTTATATACATTAACGTGAGTATATGTCTTCTATGCATGTTTAGTGTAGTTATTTATTTTGTTTCTAACCATCCAATTTGTGTCACAAG
The DNA here is from genome assembly GCA_037957365.1 of Torreya grandis. Taxonomy (NCBI): domain Eukaryota; kingdom Viridiplantae; phylum Streptophyta; class Pinopsida; order Cupressales; family Taxaceae; genus Torreya; species Torreya grandis. Next base: position 4,706,499 of record JARHVA010000365.1, on the reverse strand, counting down.
ATTTTGTGTGCACTATATTAGATTTACTTTCTTGTTTATTAGACATACATGAAATATCAAACCTTAGGACTCTTTTAGGATTGTTACATGATTATGTTAGAATGTAGGATTTGGAACCCTACCTTACATGGTGTATTGTGATAAGTGATCCCATAATTAGGTATAGAATATCCCCATATTGGTCATGATATTTCTTAACAAATGTATTCCCAATTAGAAGTGTATGTATACTCTATCTTCTTTGAGCTTGGACTGATTTACAGACATGATGCATTTTTGATTGCATATAATGTACACATTATAAAACATGTCAGATGATTTATTTAGCTAAACCCTATCATTTTTTATCTTTTTGACCTTTTTTTAAGCCTACTTTTTCATAGATATGGTAATTTATTACATGATTTGTCTTGGGGCATCTTTGCTTATTCTCAGCACAAAAGTATACTTAATTTTATGCATCCACACTCTTGGTTTCCATTTGTTATTTATTCATCCCATCCATTACTCCAAATTTAAAACCCATTACCCACTCATCATCTTACAATAGATCCAATTTTGAGGGGGGATACCTCCTCACATAAAACTAGAGCATTTGACCTCTCTTAATTTTTGTCTTGCATCATGTTATTACATACCACTCTATAAAAAGAGGCAAATGTAGACACTATGATTTCATATGTCATATATTAATTATTTGGTGTTGTAAGACTTTAAATTATTATTTCATCTTAAATATGCATATCCTAAATTCTAAAATAGTTACCATTAGATACTTGACAAATTACCATTTTACCTTATTAACTAGTAAAATCTAATTTACAACCCATAGAATATATCAAATCTTAACCCTTTAAAAAATTACCCTCATGGTAAAACCATTGCTAACAAAATCAAAATTTTAATCCCAAATTACCCCATAGTAGAATAAGCCAAAGTGGATCAAAGCAAACTTTTGCAAAAAAGGGTGAATCAATAATGATTCTCCCAAGATCGACACCAATCTTTCTGGATCAACACCAATCTATATATACATAAGCAACTCTTTGGTTTAACCACCCATAAAAATTTAATCTCAAATCATTTTTAAGATCTATTCAAGAGAATTAAAGGTGAATTCTAGCTTCACACTGATGAAAGCAGGATATAACCAATCCTAAATAGTCATCACAAACCAAATAGATTGCATGCACCTACATAAAGGATATAATATAACTACATCTATTTCAAGGTAAGGTCTTTATCTTGACTATTTCATTTCATATTTAATTATATCTATTTACTTATCATTCAACTATTAGAACATCTTAGATATCTTCAATTTTGTTTTATAATATCCTCAATTATTATTTAACTTTCTATTCATGTCCTTGTGTAGTTTTAATAAAATTGACGTTGATTCATCTAAATCGATACTAGTTCTAAAGGATCGAAGTTGATCCCTATGTTCTATTTTAAAATTGAGCCATTTAGTCATAAAACTCTATCTTAGATTCCTTCTAATTTGATCTTCTCCTTTTTAAATATGGAATTTATCTATAGATGACTTTACTTGGAGTTTCATATGAAATAATTAGTACCATTGATCTTCTCATCATCTCTCAACCTCTCTTCACTAACCATAGTGACACAGATTTTGAGTTAGCACTATATGTCATTGTCTATTCTCCATCAGTTGAAACTACTTATAACCAATTAGATGCTATACAAGAATATTTGAATTCTACTGGAGCTTATTGGGATGAATAATTTGCTTATGGTGATAATTTAGACAAAGATTATTTCTTAAGAATTTTATTATCGCATCCATATCACATCTTTATATTTTGTAATTTCAGTTTTTATTATCCACTTAATTGTGAAAATAGTTAGCTAAAATAAAATTGAGGAATTTTATAACTTCTAGGGATTGGTTCCTAACTAGGAAACTTACTTATCTATCTATCTATTAATCAATTTTTTTAAAGTTGTCTCATTGTGTGCCAGTTATTCTTCCAAGACAAAAATGAGTTCCTACATTCATTGGATTAAAATGGTGTGCAACCATATTTTTTTCTCTCCAAGTATTCCTCACAAACCCTACATTTATTAGTTTTTTAGTAGATAATTAAATTAAAAGAAAAAAAAGAAAAAAATACTATTACATCTTAATTAGATGACATTGAAATAATAATGCCTATGTCTATCTCAGCTCATAGAGATGGAGGAGTGTCAACTATGTTCATCAATTAAACAAATGACCTAGCTTAGTCTTATAGAAAATATTGAATATATATGATAATTTTTACCCTTTATTAAACCCATAATTAGTTAAAATAAATTTAAAATCCTTAAAAAAGAGTGTAGTCATTGATGATATTATCTTAACCTCTTAAATTCTAGTCACTTTATTGGTTTATTCCTTATCCTATATACACACACTATCACTTTAAGTTTCTAAACTTCTCTATCTCAAGATAGTACCATATGTGCATGGAAGTAGACAAATAGAGAATAAAAATATGGAAAAGAAAAGCACAAAACTAGGGGGAAATGGTCAAGGGGACCTAGGAATAAAATAGACCAAGAGCATACTATTTAATAATAGTGTACTTGAGAAAGAGATCATTAGACATTGAAGGAGATTGTCTACAAGGTTGATCATTATTAGGTTAGGTAATTTATCTATACATATTTAAACACATCTCACAAATATAATTTGCACTCACATCATTTTCATTAAAATTTTAATTTGAACATATATGATTGTTAGTTCGAGCATGGATCTATATAAATAAAAAGTACATAGAGTATAATATTAACTCAAAATATTACCTCCATATATGTAAATGGTGACCTAGTAACATTGATAGATGTAGTAGTGGATGGCCCATAAGTTGTATCTACATATGTAAACATTGATTGGATAAGATCCACAAATGCAGTTGTGAACCATGAATATGTAGGCATTAAGTCTTCTTGAAACATAAAAATTACATATATATTATTAAATTTATATGTAAATTAATTTTTAGATTTTAAATAAAAATATAAATTAAAATTAACATGAAATTTATTTAAAAGATACTTGCATGTGTGTAGTGACTGACATGTGCAAACCAATTGTACGTGCCAAAAACTAATTACTCACGAGTATATCATCTAAGATCTTAGAAACACAACCATCTTCATTAGATCATCCAGTACATATAATACCAAAACATCTATAATATTGGCATCAGATACACACATTAGTTAGAGTATCTCCAACATTAATCTTATAAATCCTATTATACACACCCTAGGTCAAAAAAACACAAGCACCATACCTTTTATTTCTATTTCATAGGAAGGTATTAATGATAGATGTGACTCTTAATTATGGGTCATTTTGGTCTTATGATCTTTCTTATTACTAATTTTTTCCTATTTAATACACCCCCAAAGGTCCTATGTCATCCTATCCTAGTCAAAAAGGACCCCTTGCCTATTTAGCATAGTCTTTACTTAGTCTTGTCATCTAAATACATTAGTAAAGTCCTAGATACTAGTGTCCACTTCAGTTGCTAGTGTCAAACAGTAACTTTTTCAACATGTTTCGGGTCCTTACCCTTCCTTGAGTCCCTTTTTATGATTTTATATTTCTATTTCACCTTTTTGGCTAGTGAAAAAGGGTATCACATCTAAATTAAATTTCCTTCTATATAAAGATCCTTGCAAGGCATTTTACAACTAGTACTTGTGGTCAACATGCCCCCTTTTTTAGAAATGGGGGACCCCTCTAAAAATATCATGAGCCAGAGCTTTAGGATCATGTATTTTATTCTTTTCAGTTTTGACTTCTTAAATCCTTGGAATATATGTCTCCATGATTTTCATAAGCAGCAACAATATACATTTATTTTTATATCTAAGGGATATTTGCTTCTTTGTGAATCATGGTGCTAACATTGCAAGTCTGATTTTGATAGAATTTGTTAGAGCCTCATTCCTTTCCTAGGATAATAGACCCATTTCTCTTCATATAAAATTGATGTCTTAATGAGGGAAGAGTAAGTATAAAGTGAATTATGTATCTTTTCACTTCTTAGCTTTTTTTTGGATTTTGTCAAGCCTAAGAGAGCTCAACTGATGGAGAAGGTACCATGTCACCAAGGTGTCAGTATGGCTAATCCATGAATCTATTAGAGATGTCATATTTTAGGAGAGCCCAAATAAATGAAAATGTGACACATCATCAAGCGTCATAATGGCTATTCCTTAGACCTACCACAGATGTCAGATCCTAGGAGAGCTTGGCCAAATGAGGAGGTGAAATGTCACTGAGTGTCAGCATGGATAGTCCTTAGGCCTATTAAATATGTCAAATCCAAAGATATCCTAATTGAATGAGAAGGTGACACATCACCAAGTGTTATAATGGTCAATACCTAGACTTGTTAGAGATTTTAGAGATCAGGAGAGCATGATCAACTGAGAAGGTGCCATGTCATTGAGTTTTATAATGGCTAATCCCTAAACCTTTTAGAGATACCATATCTAATGAAAACCCAACTAAATGAAAAGGTACCATGTTTTGGAGTGTTAGATTGGCCAATACCTAAAATTATTATATATGTTAGAGCTTGGGAGAGCCTGAATGAATGAGAAGGTACCATGTCATCAAGTGTCATAATATCCAGTCTTCAATCATGTTAGAGATGTCAGATCTTGGGAGAGCTCAGCCAAATGATAATTCACCATGTCATCAAGTGTTATATTTTATAGTCCCTATACCTATCAAAAATTTAAGATCCTAAGAGAGCTAGTCAAATGAGGAGGCACCACATCACTGAGTGTTAGAATAGCTAGTCACTAAACATGTTAAATATGCCAAAGCCTAGGAGAGTTTGGCTAAATGAATAGGTGAAAAATCATTGTCATAGTATCCACTCCATAGATCTATTAGATATTTTAGAGCTTAATAAATCCTAGATAAATGAAAAGGTGCCACATCACCTAATAAGGTGATGACCTAGCATCCACCTAATGCCCCAAGAAGGTTAGAATAAGATATAAAGGAGGCCAAAAAACTAATTAATAGGTTCTATGTGTCCCTAGATGACACATCACCCTTCCTAAAGGAATTAAATGAAGTATGAAGCCATGCCTAGGTGTTGACTATTAGTAGGAGAACTATTGAGTAGATGACACATGTTAAAAAGTGGGAGTTAACTGAGAAGCCTATAAGAGATGTGAACATGTCCCTACCATAAACTAAGAATTAACAAAATGGGAAGCTATGCCTGATGCGATAGTTTTAAAACATCCTATCACCATTTATATATAAATCTAGTGGTAAAGGATCATGGGCTCTAAATTTAACTCTAGATTTATAATTAAATAGAGAAAATCTAGCCACTAACTCAAATTTAAATTCACATCAAGTGAACTGCCAAACACCATGAATACAAGGGGTTATATGTATATGTTTATAAAATCATAATGAACTATCACTAATAATTATGATTGTTACATTCAAAATCACTCTAACTCCTATTTCTCCAATTATCATAGAGCACCCATGTATTCATACATTCTACTTTCATAACTTCCCTATTTCTCCTCCTGCTACAATGGTTGCATCCTCCTCAAACCCAAAGGATGAAATTAAGTACCAAGATACCACATTTATAGTTGGCTTGACCAAATTCAAGCACTAAAATGACTTATTCAAAGTGGTCAAACAAGTCCCTAGGGATTTAGGCTCAGACAATGACCAATAGGTAGAGTTCAAGGATGCCCTTCTATCTTAGAATAAGTAAAAACTTCATAGACCCACTACCAAATCATAGGCATTCCCTTGCATTGAATTATTAAGAAACTTCATTCACAATGCCATCTTCATTTAATATGGAACCCATGAATGGGTGTGTTTATCTAGTTCTCAACACTAAATTATCAACATCTCTAATAATGCCTTTAAAGCATACTACTCCCTCTTAGACTAAAATTTATCATATAATGTGATAGTAGTGATGGTCTATTTGGGGAACTAAAAAATATACATTGTACTCCATGAATGGGTAGATAACCTAGATTTTAAATGGGTTAATAAGGATGATATCAATGAATACACAATATCTACCTTATAGGAGGAAGTCTAGGTAGGTATGATCTTATTTAAATGAATATTTGGGGCCCATAATTACTTACACATAAATGAGCTATGGGTGCCTCTCCTTCATATGATCCTTACATACTCAAAAGTACCAGACATGGGAGGATTTATCAAATTCAATATGGTCAATACCATCACAAATGCTTGAGTTATGAGTAATTATACATGATGAGATACTTGTTAGATATGGTCTAAAGGACACTCTCTTTCAAGCCTTCAGCTTTTCCTATGTGGGTTCTTGGGGGATCAACAATACATGTGGTCTTGTATAAGTTTTATGGCCACTAATTATAGAACTATATCTAGTACATATGTAAACATTTATTCCTAGTGTTTTACCAAAGAATTAATGAGGCTCTGATGCCTTAGCTATCAAATTTAATCAAATATTCCATCACCACCATTGGGGACTACTAGTTTTAAAAGGAAGACACTATATTCCATATTATGGGTTTCCTCAAGGATCCCCTCTACCTATCATATTTAATTTTAGACCATCTAATATATCAAGAGATTTGTAGTTAGTTGGTAAAGTTCATATTTAGTTTCTATATACAACATAAACAAAATGTGTGCCTACCAATTTTAATCATAATCAGGCACTACATCTACAAGGTCTTACCTCCAATTCAAAATATGATAGTCAAATGGACTCCTTCACCATGTAAAAGTGAAATCTCTAGCACTATGACCTCAAGAAAATAATCAAATCTCATTTCACATGGTATTCAATCTACCTCAACATCAACTATGGTCATCAAGTAGAGGATAACAATGAACTCTACCTAGATGCCACTGATGATCAAGAGGTGTCCTAGATTGAGGTAAATAAAATAAGAAAGGGAATAATATTTAGTTGATCCCATCTACACCTCCTCTAGATATTAATTGATTCATGGAGTACCAAAATCTAATAACTCCTCCTATCTCTTGGATGTTCTTATAAGGCATTCCACCACCTTCTCCTCCTCATGATCTAAGTCTAGCTCTATTACCTCTATTAGCTCTAGATCTTCATGCATTAGATCCTCCTTTTCCTCCTCTAGTCTCTCCTCATGCCTTGACTCCACCTCTACCTCCATTGGTATCTCTAATAGTATAGATGAAGTAGATACAAACCTAAGCTACTTGATGCTAAGTAACCTAAGAGAAACTAACTCAACCAACAACACCTCAAACCTAAGCTACATAGACATTGAGGTTTGATGTGGCAGAGAGTATAAGGACAAGACTAAAGTAAGGCTCCCAATAAGAACCCATATATGTTCCCCTCTCATACCTCCAAACTATCTCATTTCCCTTCAACCCCTTACTCACACCACTTTTCAATTCCAAATACCATTACCCACCAATTCTGATCCACTCACACAAACCCCCCAAGTGGTGCCTCATATTTTCCTTATTTTACCCCTCCTTAATTTTCCTATGTTACTTTGTCCTCATTCCTCCTGAGCATCCTTAACTCTTTGGTCCTCTCTAATCTATCCATTTCATAACATGGAGTCATCTCAATGCCTTCTTTGGATGTGCCTCTATCAATAAGTGTGACTACAACTTTCAAGAGCAGGCCACTTGTAATAGGAACCCTCTCGATTCTCACTCTAATCAACCCGAAATTCCCTTAGAATATTTTAGTCTTCCACCATCATCCCCATGGATATTTTTATCCTAACTATTCCATTGAATGCAATGTCTAGACCCAATTTGGGTAAGAGGCCAAAAAATTAGAAGTCAACTCACACTTTGACTCCAACTTGAAGACCTTATGATCCAATTCAACCTCCTTTATAGGTATTAATACTTATTATGGAACTAACCATAGTACCTTTACACCTTGATCCTTGACCCCGTCTTTCTATTACCTAGGGTGCCATGGGACTTGCATTTAACCATACCATATATTCCATATTATTTAATGACCCTTTGTCAAGAAAATTTCTCATTAGGTAAATTTAACCTAGGAATAGTGGTAGGCATAAATGGTCCCTTGGGTGTCCCCTTTTATTCTCTCTCCTTTCACTCCCATTCCCCATTTTCCTCCACTAATTTCCTCATTCACTCCATCCACTTCCTCTATATCCCTTCCACCTCATCCTCCTCCCTTCACCACCATTTCATCCACCCCTCCTACACCTCCCACAACCTAGGGAAAGATCCCAAGGTCACAAGCATCAGAGATGAATGCCCAAGGTGACTTGGACATATAATGGAGCTTTAAGTAAGCCTCTAAAAGCATGAAGAAAACACTAACACAAAGGTTTTTTTAGGAGGTGAACCCAATCATTTGGTATGCTTATAAATATCTATTCTCCCTCACCAACATAAGGACTTCCACTGGGGAAGAAAAGATGGCTGAGGATACATTATCCATTCTCTAAAGGAATCATAATATGTTCAAGAATCTCCTTAAGGACATATATATCTAGGTTTGAAATTTAGAATCCCAAGTGAAGAGAACATTTCCCATTGGGATGATTGGGTAGGTTAAAGACACTCTCTTACTACTTTTCTTAGTTCTTTAAAAATTAGTGGAGACTCTGGCTGAGATAAACATACGTATCTAGTGAACCTAGTCCTACATGGAGAGGATCATATATATTGACATAATGTATAGGAAGTTAAAAGTGGTGATCAATAAATGGATGTTCCTAGATCTCAAACTAATGTTTATCTTAGACTTGGGGTTGTACCAAATGTATACTAAGATCATGAGGGATATTATGGAGGAGTGGTTATTCATGGCTTACATTACAATTATAAATTTGGAAGAGGGTAAGAATAAGATATTGACCTAATTAAAAGAGGTTAATATATCTATGTTATTCCACTTGGATGGCATCTTTTTTTACTAAGGGGAATTTAGAGTTTACTTAGGTCAATTAGACCAAGTCATGAGGGATAAAGTTACCAGAGTGATCCAAGAATTGGCCTAGTTGGTGATTGATATATCAACATAGCCCACAAAGAGAATCAACCAAGTATTTAGGGTCCAAGTGTTAATGGAATCACCCTTAAAAGTCTACTTAATATTAGAAACTTAAGCCAAGCTAATTTTTAGGTTGTTTCCAATGAACCTTGCTAAGTGGGATAAGGAGTTTGATCTTGTGGTAGCATAATTGGAAGCTAAGGATGTCAAGTCTAGGTAGTTAGGATTTGGGCCTTATTAGCTACCTCCTTATGTCAATTAAGTGTTCCCCTATATATATTTTATGATTTTGAATGGATTGTCTTGTTTTAAATTTTGAATTATGGTTGTAACTATAATGAGTGGCCATCATGGCCGAGGGTGGGATCCTCATGCTATTGGGAAGTGAGATATATCCTTATCTATATAAGGAAGAACTGTATTATAATATAGGTTCAAATAAAATTTCTCAAAACTATTTTCATATTATAGCCATGATTTCACATACTTTTTCTTCATCTCCCTAGACTATAAAATCCACCTAGATTGATTATTATAACAACAGTTACTTATTTTGATGAATACAATCTCTATTTTTTACAAGAGGGTTTGTTTTATGTTTCAATTATATTTCATATCCATTATTGAATGATAAAAAATGCTAGGTTAATTAGATTAACACTTCGTTGCTTTATGTGGTTTATGGTTATAATGTGCCTAGCTATTACAATCACTATGTGAGTTCTCTCATTTCCTTTAGTAGCAATGACAATTATGTGTTAATCTACAAATACTCATATGGTGCTTATGTGAAATCTTTTATAATATCCTAGTACTCATATTTAGTTATAACTCATATTTAAGGCATACTCCTAGTTCCCTCAAACTCTTCCCATAGTATGTTATTGGAGGTATAACTTTAGTGAAACTTAGTCTATAGTGGTATAATTATTACAAAGTCACTTGGTTCAATGATTAGTGCAATGATTTCATTCTAGACCTAGAGACTCCCTTTTATTCCTCACCCTTCCCTCTCTTTTGTGTATATTCATCAAAATCTAACTACTCCTTCCCCTTGTATTTATAAACAAAAAACATAATAATCAAAATCCCATAACAATCTTTAACCTATGTGTATGAACTTTAGATTGAAATTTCAATAGTGATAGTGAATCTCTTGGAGACTATTCATGCAAAATACATTTATGAATTCAAATACTTTTAGCCATGCCTTGTGTTAATCCTAGACCAGTCCTAAAATTGAGGATAAAAGTCCATAATTATCCCCACTTTCCCCTTTTTAGGGAATGCCCAATCTCATGGGCATTTAATGAACAAAAAAGATTTTAGAGTGAAAAATAAATGACACTAAAAGGAGAGCCCTTATTATAATACTTCATGCATATCATTGATTTTTTTTGATGAGTATGTAGATATTGACTTATTGGTAATAACATGATAAATACTATTTGATTGTGAAGAATCTTGGAGACTAGTTCACCTATTTCCAGGGCTATGTACCACCAAGGCTAATTGGTAATCCCCCCAGATATTCCATAGAAAACCTAGGTCCAACCAACCTATACCTACCATGATTCCCATTAGTTAATCCCCACAACCTATGCCAAATTTATGGACAAAAATATCCTAGTTAGCTAGCTCTACTATAAACATTCGAAGGGTCATCCATGATTTACCTAAAACCTTGAGAGTTATCTTCTCATTTCACCCATGGCATGGGATGAATTGTAGAGTAATATATGATGTCCTAAAAAACTACCCTATGGCTTCTAAATGTAGAGAATGAGGGTGTGGCATGCATGCTCTTCCCCTTAACCTTAATGTAATTCATAAATTATTGGTTATTCAACCTTCTCAAAGACTCTATGTTGAGTTTGAACCATTTTCATTTTTCTTTCCTTATGCAATTTAGACAAGTGATAGACCCCAATTTCATAGTCAATAGTTTTTTTGTATCAAAATGAATCCCAATTAACCCATTGGGAAATTCAATGATATGATTTAGAATATGTATATATGGGTAACTATTATTTATCAAACCAAGCCTCAATTATCACTTGAAATGTGTAAAAATGCACTAGACACTCAGACAACCATGTTCTTATGGAAGGACACAACCATAATAAACTTATCATCAAATTATGTAAGGGCTATCAAAGTGGATAGGTAACTCAACCCCCAAGGTCACATAATGACCCCTAATCCTAGTGTACTACCAAATATACCTACATTGAACTTCTTACCCAACATTAATCAGAATACCCCAATGCTTCAGCCACTCCCTATGTTGTATCAAATCCTATTAGGTCATCTCACTTTAAACCAACAACTAGGTTTCCTAAACCTAGAGAGCCATTAAATGATCCCCCAACCTTAACATTAAGTAATTTTGTTTATGTATAATAATACTCAAACCACACCTTAGGATTCCAATAAAATTGAGTTAGATACCATTCAACAAATGGTACAAAAACTCACAATGACTTCCTAGGGATATAGAGATAGGTGAGTAACACTAATCCATAGAGTTACAAAAAAAAACTTCACATTTCAAAGACCCAACATGAAATATAACCATACTCACAATCCCTAAAAAATTTCATCTAATAGGCTGCCTAAAATCAATATATTTGAGATAGCCTTGCCTAATTGGTGTCAAGTACATAACATGAAAAAACAAGGGGAATTTGACTACATAGAGTTCAAATCTACTTTTGAAATCTTCTAGAAGGATATTGAATAATATGAGGTGGTCCTAAATCATCTTAAGTCCTCTAACTCAGGTAAAACTCCTAGTAATTCTATGGTGTTAGAAACCATGGATTTCCATAGCTAGGAATAAAATGAGCTAGAAGAGGGTATTAGTGAGGTATAAGCATTCTAACAATTCCAATAGAACAACTATGCCCTTATGAATATACAACAATGACAACCCATTACTACCTCAAGACCCCATAATAATGGTACACCCCCACTAGATCAAAATTCTAGGAATGATCCCCCACCTCCAAGACCTCAAGAACCTAAGGCACTTATGGAAACCCCACCAATCCAAGATAAAGGAAGTTATAACATAGTGATGGATATGAGAAAGATCAAGGTGAATATTACCCTTCATGAGATTGATCAAGTCATAGAGCATCAAGACCTCCTGATCAAGTCTTTGACTCAAAATCTAACCCCATATAAACTTCCACATCTAGTTGGAGTCTGATCCTAAGATTCAACACTTCATAGACATTCAAGTGGTGGGTATTCTTGAAACCTATAGCATGTTCCTTAATAGAGATTAGTCTAAAGATTTGAATGGGTACATGGCCATGATTTATCTAATATGTGGTTTCCATGGAGAGGATTAGCCATCCAAATAGGGGTATATAGCGAACCACACATGAATCATATCATAACTGAGTATAATTCCATTAATGAGAAGGTAAACCTAGTTTCCTCAGACTTAGGCATCTACATGCTAAGCACAAATCCTCCTAAGGATCTAAATGGCCATAGCTCAGATCTACTTGGCCTATGGTCTCTTTATATAAATGGATCTCACTCAAAAAAGGGTATTGTATATTTTATTATACTTATATATCCCCTAGGGAGAAAACATCTAGCATCATATAGTGTAGATTCCTAAATTTTATTTAGTGTCAAAATGCACCTAGAACCTATTAATAGTTCTTATTAATATAATTCATGACATTTCCATCCAAATTAAAATAATTGAATAAATCAAATTAATTAATTTTACACACTTTTAAATCCTTATTTAAATATAAAATCCATATTTTACACCTCACCCTAAATATTCCACCTTATTCTCCCTCACATGCTGACTCATCCCAAACAAACCCACAACTTCCTCAACCTCTTTTAAGTCATCCCTTGAGTTGTCAAAAATCTTGACTCATTCCTTATAACTCAAATAACTACTTTCATACTTATCTTAACCATTTAAAATGGTACTCATCCTCATAGGTGAGGAATAATTAGCCACCGTTGATTATCTAGATCATTTAAAAAATCTAAATAATCCTCCACCATTAGATCTTCCTCCATAAAACTATAAATAAGATTGAAAACCACCATTTTCATCCATCATGGCATATGATAATGAAGTTCTATTCAATTTAAAATAGAATCAAAGTGAATCAAGGCATACAAAAACCCTTTTTGCACCGAAACTCTTCATGTTCTCCTTTGTATTGTAAGAGTGAGCAACCACAATATTGAAGAGCAAATCAAGTTTACATTGCACTCGAGTAAACTTGCATATTTAAGGTATAAGTTTGTGTTCACTATTTTATTTTATTTTTTCTCTATCTTAGGTTGAATTTAGCTTAGATTATGATTTTATAATTAGTTTATTTCTTAGTATTTATATATTTAGTTCATATTTTGGCATGCCTGAAGGGATCTTCCCTCATATTTTTCATCCTACATTCATCATAATTGCATTTATAAAGCATTTTTATTTTTATTTTTATTTTTTCTATTTGTAGTCATAATATGCATTTAATCTTGTCTTTGTGAGTGCTGATGTAAGATAGAGGTCATTATTTGACACTTTTTTCTTGGTTGAGTGCGCTCAATGCATAACTACAAATTTGGAAACATCAATTGTAAAATTGTACCCCATAACAACAAAATCATTTTGACCCATTTTTAGTATTTTTTCCTAATTTTTTTTTACATCATTATATTTTTCTTCACCTTCTACTTATATCTATGTTTTTAGTTTTTTATAATTCTATGCTATAGGAAAATAGTGAAATCAGCAAACTTCTAGCAAAAGCACTATTTCTAAATGTGCATTCATTTTAATTAATTACTTAAAAAATTGTTATTTTGAGAATTGAAATCATCTTATAACCATTAATTTTCCCCTTCATGTTTTCTAATTATATATCTGTAGGTCTAACAACAAAAACATTTTACAGTTGCAAAATCATCCCTTTATGTAGCAAAATTGCTTTTTTTGTTAGTAAAATCATTTCTATCAGCTATGAATTCATTTTTTTACACTAGTAAAATCATTTTTCTGGCTGTGAAATTATCATACAAGCCATCAAAATTGTTTTGTAAGTATGAATTTTTTATTCTATTTTTTCTATATTCTATTTATTTCCTATGTTAACTTATTACAATTTCACTTTTTTGTCTTTCTATATAACTATGAATTTGTCATAAAGAAGTAGTTTTTGTGGTTTTTATTTGATCCATTTTAGGTTGCCTTTTACCAAGCCTAAAGAAACATTATAAACATTTATTTTTAGAACACTGATCAAAGATAATCAACAAAAAGGCTAAACAAAAAAAGCCAATCTCCTTTATTTTAATAACACTTCTAATTTTATGTTTCAAAATTTTTAGTAATTATATCCACATTTCATTTCAACATTCTATTTATAATTATATAAATTGTGTATGATCTTCCCTTGGTATCATTTGGTGATGATACTCAAGAATCAAAAATAATTTCTAATTTTCTATGTTACCAAAGTGGTACTCATTTATGCTATTTCCTTGGTGTCATATTGGTGATGATACTCATAAATTATAAATAGACACTTGTTTTTTATTTCTTTTTCTAGGGGCTTTCTAGACCATGGATTTCACCACCACATAATAAGACAAACCCTATTTACTATCGGGGTATATAAATTGAGATCCAACTATTCCAATTGCCTAAGCAGTTGTGTATTTTAGTCACACCATGATGTGAGGGGATTTCATGATCCAATTCATAGGGTTTCAATAATTTCTTCAAAATATGATATTGTTGATTATCAACACAATGTGACCCCTAAACCTATGTTGGGTACTTTGGGGTAAGACTCAATAGTGTGTGTTTTCTTTATCTATTTATTCCATAGTTTTTCTCTCTTAGATAATCTTTTTTAAACCTTAAGCCTAGGAAAACCTCTATTTCCATTTAACTTTGGTGCATTAGTTAGTAATTAGCACCAAAAAGTTACCTTCTACACACCCTTGAAACTAGACTCAATGGGCCATGGGAATGATAGTATATTCCATGGTTAGTTCTTTGAAATACTAGGTTACAGTTTAGAGTACGGATGAGTCAATGACATTAGAAGGCCCAAAAGTTATTCACGACCCTTACCCTAATTTTTCACCTTTTATGTGCAATTAATTGACTATTTAGAATAAAAATTTTGTTTGTTATTTCCTTTTGTTTACCATGTGATGTAAAATCCTTATTTGAAAACAAATTCTTTTGAGTTTAAATGATATCCTAAAATAAAGACTTTCTCTCAGAAATCAAAATAATTAGTTCAAGAATTTAAAATTTTTAGTCACCTTTTGGTTAGTCCTAATAGTTTAAAAAATACTTTTCTTTGAGTCATTTTTATTTTCATATTAACTATGTCACCTTGATCTGGGAAACAATTCGAGGTGACCATTCGGTGACAATAATTCCTAGAATTTTGTATTGTTTTCATTTTGTATTGTCAGTGACAGTTTTGTTCCTTGAGCCATTATATCCTTGAGTATGTCCTCAAGTGATTATGTCCTCGAGCATTGTATTATTTTAATGCTGGGATGTATGTCCTTGAGCATTGTATTGTTTTAATGTGAGCGTTGTATGGTTTTAATGCTGGGACGTTAAATCGTCACCCATTAATTCCTTGAGCCATGTAATCTCATGAGGTTGTTTTCAAAAATATGTATAAATGCATTGTAACCTAAAAGGGGAAGGCAGACATATCTTCTTAGAGATAAGTGTATGTTTTGTATCTACAAATTTTTAATTCAACAAAACATCTCTTTTCAAAGATAAGCCTATATTTGTATTGTGGTTGTTAAGTAATACAACATCTCTTCTTAGAGAATCCATTGTTATTGTGTTATTTTTATGCTATTGAAATATTTGTCAACTACAAATTTTGAGTTTTGGATCAGTGGTATCAGAGCGGTTTGTCTTGAGAGTGTATGTTCTCGAGGATGAGGTCAGGATACATGAAACTTGGGTGGGAAGTGACAGAGCTTCCAAATGCTCCACCTGTGCACCCCAAATGACCTCAAATGGTGGATGACACTGAGACATCTGATCCTTTTAAGGAAATGGTTAATGAAGCCCTCTAGCAGCAACAAGTGCAGATGCTCCAATAATTTGCTCAAATTATTCAAACACTTCCGATGGGAAATTCTAGCTCTGTGGCTACACATCTGGGCTCCTCATCGAGGGAGCTTCCTTTCAGTGCCCCAAAACCCTTCAAGGTTTAGGTAAATTTTGATATTCCCACATTTGAAGGCAAAATCAATGCTGATGCAGTGGAAAATTGGTTGGATCAACTGTCATCCTACTTCTCTTTAAATAAGTTCACTGATGGAGAAAAGATCACTTTTGCACTTTTGAAATCATCATTGCCCATGAAAAACTGGTGGGAAGTGTACAAAAAGAGGTTCAATATAGATATCATTATCCTTGGGGTGGAACCCACCTGGGATGATTTTACAGAAGTAGTAAAAGAAGAATACTATCCCATTGGCATGTATGATGATCTGTACATATAGTGGAAACAACTTTTCCAAGGTAAGGACCAATCTGTGCAAGATTACACAAACACTTTTCATTCTTTGTTTGCAAGACTGGGCATTCAAGAAAGTGAGAAACATAAAACTCTCAAATATAATGGTGGACTACAATGTTACATCCAGGGGGAAATGGATCTCTTCAATTTGGAAACCATCGGTGAGGCATACAAGTTCATAGTAAAGTTTGAGTAGAAGCATGGAAGAATGGATATAAAGAATCAATCTTCAAAATGGAAAAGTGATAAAGAAGGTCAAACATGAGGCCAAAATTGGAAGCAAAAGGAAGGAAAGACTGGGAAGTGGTGTGGTTATCACAAATCTAGAACTCACTCCAAAGAAGAATGTCAAGCTATCAAATCACTAATTTCTAAGTCACCATCCACAACATCTACTGCTCTACCTCATACAGACCCTACAGTCGAAGAGGTTGAAGAAGAAATTATAGATGCAGATCTTGAAGCCATTATAGCTTCATCACAGACACACGACGAGATGCTAGATGACAAGGAAAGGTTGTTTCACTCTAAGTTATGGGTGAAAGGTAAGCCTCTGCATTTCATTCTTGATAGTGGAAGTCAAAAGAATTTAATCTCTACTAATGTTGTGAAAAGCCTAAATCTTTCCATGAAGCCTCACCTAAAACCATATAGTATTGGATGGTTGAGCCCAAGGAGAGACCTCTATGTCACCCACCAATGTCTTCTCTCATATGCAATACAACCTTTCCAAGATGAGGTCTTATGTGATGTGGTCAATCTAGATGTTTGTGATGTACTCTTTGGTCAGTCATTCATGTATGATTGACATGGTATATATGAATTAAGAACTAGATAGATCACTCTCACTCTTGGAACACAGTGTTATAGGGTACTAGAAGTACCACCTTCCACATCTATCTCTCTGCTTAGCACCAAGAAATTTGTTTTCATGGTGGTCAAGCCACAGGAATCCAAAAGGGCTGATGTTATAGCCCTAACAACACAAAAATAGAAGCAAATAGATACCACACTGAAGAAGTTCATAGCCTTCCATCCACAGACTGATGGTTAGACAGAAATGGTGAACAATCAGGCCCCGCACAGTTTTCCAAGTGTGCATTGAGAATCAAATCAAGACACAACTACCACACCTGATGGGAAATGGTGATGCAATGGGGACCATTGCTTTTCAAGGAGGGAGGAATGATCTAGGAAATAATTCGAGGTGACCATTTGGTGACAATAATTCCTCAAATTTTGTAATGTTTTCATTTTGTATTGTCAGTGACAGTTTTGTTCCTCGAGCCGTTATATCCTCGAGTGATTATGTCCTCGAGCATTGTATTGTTTTAATGCTGGGATGTATGTCCTTGAGTGTTGTATTGATTTAATGTGAGTGTTGTATGTTTTTAATGCTAGGATGTTAAATTGTCACCTATTAATTCCTTGAGCCATGTAATCTCCTAAGGTTGTTTTCAAAAATATGTATAAATGCATTGTAACCCAAAAGAGGAAGGCAGACATCTCTTCTTAGAGATAAGTGTATGTTTTGTATCTACAAATTTTTGATTTAACAAAACATCTCTTTTCAGAGATAAGCCTATATTTGTATTGTGGTTGTTAAGTAATACGATGTCTCTTCTCAGAGAATCCATTGTTATTGTGTTATTTCTGTGCTATTGAAATATTTGTCAACCAAAACTTTTGAGTTTTGGATCACACCTATTACTAGAAAAATGACCATGTTAAATAATCCCAATGCAAGGGATGAGCCTTTTAGGAATGACCCCTTTCAATTTCTTGGTCAAAAGCATTATGTAAATATACATGAGATAACTGAACAAGAAGTATATAGAGGGGATTAATAAGATGAGGGTATCCTTAAAGCTATCCAACCTTCACCCTCCTTTTATGAGTATATCATGTCTAACGATAATGAAGTATTGCTTTGATCCTTGGGATTTGGATCAAAATTCCCATTTGACTTTGATGTATATAATTTTCAATATATAATTTCAAGCAAAGAACCTTCATCCTCCAATCCTAATCAACCAACCTCACAAGGTTATTTAGAGGGTAGCAATGCCCTCATCCCATCCTCATAACCTCATTTGCAAGTCTCTCAAGACAAATGAAAAAATATTTTGCGTGATGAGTCCTCTCAAACAAGCCATGGATTTTCCACATAAATACATGAAACTCAAGGAACTCTATATATTATTAAATTTCACTCTCATCAATCAATCAATCTTTTTGGTAATCCAAATGTGAATGTGAATATAAATTTAACTTCACAATTTTATCCAAATAATCAAAGTTTTAATGTACCTTTAAACTCACCAATCATTCACCCAACTAAAAAAAACATGAATCTTACTTCAATTTTACCAATCATGTAATAACTCAACCCAAACTTAAACATTGATCTCCAATCTAATTCAAGTTTTTTCAATCAACATTTGATTACACCAAATTTGAGTACACACCCAAATTCACAAGGTTATAATCAAATTAATTTTAGTTTGAATCTTTTTTCAAACTCATAATTTAACCCAAATTAGATCTTTCAAGGCTCACCAATCATTTATAATCAAAATCAAAATCAAATATTGAATACCCATTCTATCTTTCCCAATCAACCATCCAATCCTAGTTTGAGTGTTTTTTTATGCACACTCAACCATCTAAATTTAAATAATGGTTTACCAAATTAGTTTTCTTCTTATAACACTCTTGGATTGTTTCTATCCAATCCAAGTTTTAATCCAAATTCTAATTATTCTCTAAATATGTTTAATTATAATCCAAATCTTTCATTTGATTCTACTTCAAATAGTAACACAAATCCTAATTCTAACCTTAACCAAAACTAAAACAACCCAATCTAAAATTCTAACCAAGTTAATTTAAACCTAGGTTCTAATCTATTTAATTAAAACTTCAAAATTATTCCATAATAATCTAATCCAATTTGTTATAATCAAACAATTTTTTGTTACAACACCAATCCTAATTCCATGAACTTCAACACCAATACACTAAACAATTCAAGTTTCAACCCAAACATAAATCCAACAAACACAAACATAAAATTTACACATAATCCCAGCCTTGGTTTAAATCCAAACCCAAGTCAAATTTTTTTTGGTTTCAATGCAAATTTTAACCTTGATTATAACTCCAACTCCAACCCCTTTTCCAACTGTCAAAATGTTAATTTTAACAATCAACCTCCAAACAATTTTAACCAACACATTCTAAAAAACACAAACCAATTCATGGGTTAACCACCTAATTAATTAATTAAAATTAACCAAATATCCCTATATCTCGTATAGGAATTTCAAAATATAAAGGACAGAGATCAAGGCTTATAAGATGGTGCTTATTCTTGGTAAAAATTATTCAATTTTGAGGAAATTTACTCATATCCATACAATTTAAGTAAAATTACTACACCTTTTCTAAAGTAATTTTAACTCCCAAATTTTAATAGTATAAAGTTGAAGGATATCCCAAATAACATCTAACTATCTGCTACCATGCATGTGCAAACATTACTTATAGTAATGAATACATGTTGTATTTGTTTCCACAAAGTCCTTGGGGATGAGCTCTTGAATGGTTTTCATGACTTCTAAAAGGATATATTTTCACCTTTGAATACTTATTTGAAAAATTTATTATCCACTTATCCTATAATATCAAAAAATACTTGACCACCTTATATTTACACAACACCAAGCAATGCAATGGTAAAACTTTTGCTTCCTTCCTCAAAAGATGATGAGAAATGGCAAGTCATTTTACATGGTCATTTCCTTAGACATAGCCTATATGAATCTTTATAAACAACTTAAATTCAAACTTGGGACACAAATTTTTAATTCTTTTCCCAAGATATTTTTATGATATTATTTAAAAGGGAGTTCTAGTAGAAATAATTGTAGACACCTAAACTTGGCCACCGATAACCTCCAACCAAGCTTTTGACCAATTTCCACCAAACTACACAATTTGGCCTAAAAACACTAAAATGCATTAAATGAGCTTAAATTGATATATTCAAGTGCTTATTTTGGCTAGAGTATCATTAAATGGGGTATTGTAATCTATGTACCAACTAACTTTGATCAGATCATTTCGAATCAAATTGCTAATTTTGCACTTGGGTGCCATGGATTGATCTTTTCTATCAAATCTCTTGCATGAGACATGTGCCTTTTTTATTTGGTGTTGGTAATATCATAAATGGGATAAAGGATCCAATTCATCTAAAATTGACTTCCAATTCCAATTTAGTCAATTTTTTGACTAATAACAAGACATTTTGACCAATTTGATTAATTTGTGCACCAAGAGCCAAAATTTGCACTAAAGTTGACTAATCATGTTTTAGGATAATTAAATAAAATTAAGGCCTTATGTTAATTTTTTATAGAACTTGTTGAATAAATATTTATTTTAAATTGATTTCTATTAATTGCATCATCAAGTGACATCATCATCTGAGGTGGCATTCATAAGCCATAAATACATAAAATATCAAGATTATGTGTCTCTCATGCCTCATTAAGACCATCCATGACTATTAAATACCTCTCTATCCAAAATATTAATGGGGATATTTTTACAATGAATTTCATATTTATTTTTATTCATGGACACACATCTCAATCTTGAGATGGATGGTCATGGTTGATCCTTAAACAATTCCAAAAATCGATAAATAAGAGGCCTTACCTATTGAATTTTAAGTTATTTTATGAAAAATTTATAATTCCCAAATGCATTCAAAAATCATTGCATCTTAATTTTATAATTCCAAATTGTTGAGCCAAGCCAAGCCGAGCCAAAGCCAAAGGTACCAAGAGGAGATGAAGGTAACCACATTCCATTGAAGAAGATCTCTTGAAGCACAAGCTAAGCAAGCCAAAGAAGTATCATTTTGTAAAAATAAATTATTTGGTAATAAATTGTTATTTTTTGTTCATATTTATTATTTCTTTACATTTTTAATTGTGTTCTCAAATGGGTTTCCCTCACTAAGCTCTCCCTAGTAAGTAGGCCTAGAGATGTATGCTAGCTAGAGTGTTGGATTTTCAATTTGATTTAATTTTATCACTAAAAATATAATAATACTTATCTTGATTAAAATCCTTATTTCACCTAATGGCATTCCTGGTGGGATTATTTTCATGAGAGTGCAAACCACAAACTTTTTTTTCTATTTCATACTTTTAATTCTTTATTTTGTTGTTTTTTTTTTTTTTTTGAGTAAAAATGGCCAATAAATAATTCATAAATATCTATTTACATAATATTTTTGTATAAATGTTTTTATTAATATATATAAATATATCATTTTTATTCTCTAAAAATTTCACAAAACAATTCTTTATAGTTTAGAAGTTATAGTTGTTTTAGTAACTGTGACTTTCTATTTTTTATTTTTTCCAGTAAAAATGGTTATAACAGTGTTTATAAAAATTTTATTGAATTTTCGGAATTAAAATTTTTCACATATGTGTGAACTTTAGTTATTTCCAACCTATCAAAATTTCATATTAAACCAATCTATATTTTAAAAGTTATGTTAAAAATACTAACTTTAGGTTTTTATATTTTATGTGCAAGCTTTTATGTATTATGTGTTATATTTTATTTTTATCCTTCTAATTTATTGTTTTCAGGTGTTCATATATTTAATATATTTTTTTAATATTTTATTTATATTTTCACTAAAATTTTCTAACCTAACACATTTGCTTTTGGGGTGATGCCTTAAGGGTAGATAGGTAACCAACAGACTTAGAATTTGTTAAAACATGCTATTAAGACATCTTTGGCATGATTTTAAAATGAATTAAGAATCTTTTTTTTGGTTCTTAATAAAACATTAAGGTTCTTAAGTGAATGTTTTTATAATTTAGGCTTTCAAAGTTACAACTTAAGACTAAGGGGTCAAAATAACACCATCGCATCTTTCACTTGGATTTTAAAATTGAACACACTTGTCAATTCTTGTTTTCAATAGTTATTAAATTAAAAATTACTTGGAAAAGAGAAGGTTTTTGTGTGTATTCTCTTCCATTTTTACACTTTAGGGAACCCTTGGAATCAAAAGTTCCATCCTTATTTCAAAAATCCTAGTCCAAGGTTTAGAAATAATATCGTCTAAAGCACTCCCCAAAAACTCATCATCTGACCTTGAAAACAACCCTAAAGTCTTTCTTTTTATGTATTTAATTTCATTTCATCTTGGATTGTGAGGGGGACATCATTACCTCTCATGAGTTTTTTATGGAAGATTTGACTCAAGATTTCATCTCCTGGAATTGACTTCATGCATTCTCACTAGGATTGGAAGGTTTGAGTGGTTAAACCACCTTCTAGTGATAGAGTTACACAAGAGACATATCTACACTTTAGACATCACACTACATTGAATGAACAACAAGATGTAGTGGTTTCAAAAAGGACTAGACCTTTTTGCACCAAGCTAAGTACCACAGACACCCAATTTCCCTGCTTTTATTTTGCATTGTTTGACGTGAAAGTCATTGTGCAATTGATTCCCATAGAAAAATTCAAAACTTTCTAGTTTAGTTGACTCCACTTTGCCATACCTTGTTAGTTAGACTTAAGATGGTTATTTTTTGTTATTTTGGTCTTGGTTTGTGTCTAAAACTACTTGTTAACTCAATAAATTTAACTAAAAACACATGGTCCTCATTTTCCTTTAAACAAAGAGGTATTATTCTACCTATGTGAATCATCACTTTACCTTGTTCAAATTTCACCAAAACTTGGAGTCATATTATCGACTTCAACACAATTATGCTACCCAATTGAGTCTAGAACTTTGTCAAAGTTTGTTTAAGTCCTTCATTTATAATTTATATTCTAAATTGCACCTTCATAAGTTTATAGGTTTTATGTGTTAAGTGGATTTACCATTTGCACTAAACTTGAGGGAACTTAGGTTCAATTTACAATTTAAGTTGAAGGCCATTTAAGACTCATGATCATTATCACCACTTGATAGACTTAAGTCATTTCATGCTAAACACTTGCACTTTGATTCCATGAACTATAACATTTTGAGTCAAGAAATGTAGTGTTATATTGTCAAATTTGTGTGAAACTATCTTTCCTTAGAGAGTTTTTTGAAACAAGCATTTTGTCACATCTTTTGAGTAGTCTAGTACTGTTACGCTACCCAAAACAATTTAGATATTGTTCTTTAGACCCTCTTGCATAGAGTTTAAATTTATTCCTATATTTTCAAACCAATATAAGTGAATCTTTGTGAACCTTTTTATAGCGCAGTTACGCTGTTAAATTTTATCTAGATTATTTGTCAAAGGAACCAATTTTTATACCATTATTTTTGAGAAAACAAACTATCTCTAAAGTGACTTTTATTTAATACCTTATACCTATTTGATCAATTTCATGTCCAAGAATCAAATGCCTAGTGTTTTTTAGAAGTGTTTCAAATATGTTAGATTAAAGATTTCATTTATTTTCAAAATCTAGTTTTTGACGCTATTTGGTGAAGAGTCATAGTGTATGCCTTGTTTGAGCCTAAATTTTGATGCTACGTTTGGCAAAAATACCTTGTAACTTTTAATTTCTGAGATTAGACTAATTTGAAACACTTTGACCTTATCATTTAGCATTTTTATTATCGGTTCATTTACTTAATATTTTTTGTGTAAGATTTGTAATGTTAGATAATTAATGTTAGCTTGTGTTATCACAAATCTTTTCATTAACATTTTGATCCTTTTGATGAATCTAGACCAAGTTGGAACATCATTTTTTTTAGACAGTGTCTTTTTAGAGTTTGAAGACCTCCCTTTATCATAAAGCATTGGATATGGATCCCAACATGTACTCCTACACTCATAGTGGACACATGTACAATCAAGGGATTAGTAATGTGGTTGCACAGGAAGAAATGGTGTAAGACCCATACATGGATAATATTTATTATGATATGGATCTTTGTCCCTATTATAATACTCAATTAGGGGCACAAAGCTAGGATCCATTGGCTAGCTATTTGGTTAATATACCACCTTATTTAGAAAAAGACCAAGAACAAACCACACAATACCTAGCTACAATACTCACATATGATGAACTAGTTCCTCAATAGTCATGCTATACTAATATGCCTTCCACATATGATCCATTTTTGTTTGAGCATCATTTTTTAGAGAATAAAGATGATATTTTGGTTTGAGCCATAGAGGTAGGGGCCAATTTTCCAACAGACTTCCCCCATGAGAATTTACCAATCCTAGTAAGAATGCCCCACAACATAATTTATGATCAATAAGATTCTTCTCGCAATCCTTTGGATCTAGTCCAAACAACATGTTAGGACCCTAATATGCCTAACAGAGGCAAAAAAATCATGGAAGACCACTTTTACCAAATGTATATGGCATATCAAACCTACTTGAAGATATCATGTAATTTCAATCAAATGACCATGGTGAGCAAACCTCTTATTGACATAGTCCCTTCAACAGGAGTTTTAATAGAGTTAACCGATCTAGACAATCAAAGTTCAGACCCATTCATGTAGAATGCTCTGGTTGAAAGCTTATTTCATATCCCAATGATCAAAGAAGTCTCTTTTGCTTCCACATAACATAATGGACAAAATATAGTGGACAAGGTACAAACAACATCTAATCCACGTTAAAGTAGTGTTCATACACCAATAGCTATCCAACAAAATGTGCCTTTAGTTAACATTGCAAGTGGTTCTCAAAATCAAGGAGTAGAAGTTTTTACATCCCAACCTCAACCAACTAATTCATTAAGTGTGCAACCAATAGGATTAAGTAGTCAATTAGCAACTAATTTCATGCCTCAAAAGCCAAATGTGATGAATCCTACTCCTCCTCAGCAAGTGATGAATAGTATTCAACAACAATAGGCATAATATAGTGTACTAATGCAATAAAGGTTGAATATATTTCCACCTCAACAAGGAGAAACTAATGTTCCACCTCATCAAGTAGTGGCAAATATACGTCCTCAATCATAGACCAGTGTACCAATCCAAAACCAAATGATGACTAGACAACAACATGTAAATATTAGTTAGTGACAGATGTCAAATATTCAACATTATTTCACTTCCCAATAAGGATTTGTGCAACAAAGAGGCTCCCATGTTTCTCAAGTACCTACTAGACAACAATCGATTCAAAATGTGCCACAAGTTCAGAAATAGGGTCTTGGTCTATAAGTTCCCACTCAATATCAAGGTTTGATTAGTCAAAAATATGTCCCTTTTCAACCACATCAAACATAGTATAGTTATATCCCTCCATCCCAGCCACAAAATCCTCAAATTCAAACCTTTATATCAAACCCAAACTAGAATATCTCACAACCAAATGTGCAATTTCAAGTACATCTTAATCCACATATGCATATTCCTGATCCATTTCCCAACCAAACCAATATACCCCAATAGATATCTCCATCATACCTTGGTTAATGTGTCCCACTTGTGAGCTCCCAAAAATCTACCCAAACCAATATTCTCCCTCAAACCAATGTTCCTTTCAATTTTCTATCCCAAGAATTAAAATATATGAAGGATGAGATTGTTGCCATTCAGGCAAGGAAATAGACTAAAAAGTTTAAGTTGGATGGCGTGTGTTCTTATCCATTCAACATGGAATAATTTTAGATACCATTTCCTCTAGGGTATTAACCACCAAAATTCAACAAATAGAAAGGGAAAGGTGACCCTGAGTCCCATTTAACCAAGTTTTTTATCACATTCTAGCCAGTGGCATATAGTGATATATACCTTTTATTATTATTTCCAAGGAGCTTGGTTGGATAAGCCTTGGAGTGGTTATTAATTTTACCCAAGAATTTAGTAACAAATTTTGATGATCTTTTTGATAAGTTTGTGAAACTCTTTTCCTATAATCTCAAACATGATATTTCATTGGTTGACTTGACATAAGCAAAACAAAAAGCTGGTGAGAGTTTTGCAAGTTATCTAAAATGATGGAGAGCCATTGAAAGCTAATTCACCCATAGTTTACTAGATAAATAATTAGCCTTTGTGTTTACTAAAAAATTTCATAGTGAGATCACTTATCATTTGGAACTATAATGCACATATACTTTCAAGGAGATCATTAACAAAGGCTTATTAATTGAGCGAGCCCTTATTAATAAAGGGATCATCAATCTTACTTCAACTAATTAGAATAAAGGAACCAATCAAGAAAGTGGCCAAAACTAACATCCAATATAATCATAAGCATCACAGCCAGTATAGGCCAATAACCAAGATAGACCAAAGAAATTCAACAACAATAATAATGTTGTGGGAAATGGAATAACTGAGTCACATCATGTCCAAATAGTGAAAACATATATGTACCACTTTTTTAGCTTATTCCTACCCAATAACCTCTCTAAAAAATGTCATAATCACAACAACCAAGACCTATGTAATAAATGCAACAACCTTTACCATTACAAACCCCTCGTCTGAGAACAATTATGCTTATTCATCATGTCTCTAGTGACCTGGGAGATCCTATTGAGTCTATATTTCACAAACTTGCCATTGCTAATCTGATTAGTTGGACTATACCAAAGCATTATCTATAAGAAATTTTTTATCTTGATTAGTACCATGGAAATGAATTCTATGAATATCATTGGGTTAATAGGCATAATCTACAAAGATATGTGAAAATCAAGCATTTGATTAAGAATATGTTGGAGAATGGGGAGATAACATTATATAATGGTGATTCTACCTCTAATAAAACTCTTAAGAGTTATCAAAACCCCTTTCCCCAACATAATACCCAAAAATAAGATAACAATGAACAACAACAACAAAAAACAACAATGCCGATCGATGCAACAACAAATCAATAGTATCAAAATCAAAGGCTGAACAAGTAGAATTAGAAAATCAATAACAAAACCCACAATTTCAAAAAAATGGATAAAACCAAGGTCAAAATGGTAAAAACCAACACACCTAACATGAAATTGCACATGACTACAATAGGGTTATAGTTCATATTGTAGGGGGTAGCATTAATACTATCTCCATTAGTCCTAGATTGAGTACTAACCAATCTAGACTATTGCTAAACAATACCACTCCACTAAATTACATGGATAATCCTTCTTTGACTTGGGACTAAATGTAGGCAAAATAGAAAATCAAAACTTCCACTTTTGGACCTTATACCAATAACTCACCCTTACCACATGACCACATATAAGTACAATGACAACCGAGACTTATCCTATCTAGTCCCACACCATTTCCAACATTTATTAGCAATCATGGTCCAACATCTAATCCTAATTATGTAATCATAACTCAAAGGTCAAATATTACTATCCCAAGCCCATAACCATCTTCCACTTTACCTATTATCCAACCATCCATTTAACCTCAAAATAAACCATTCATCATTGACCAAGATAAGAAGTTTGATATTATGGAACAATTGTAGAAGACACCAGCATAGATCTCTATTTTAGATTTATTATGAACATAAAAAATTGACAAGAACATTTTGAATGAGTTTTTAACCCAATTTACTATTGCTAATGACATATCCCCTAATAAATTTCAATCTTTGGTTGGACACCTAGCTCCAACCCAACAAGTCACATTCAACCAAAGCAATATGTCTTCTCTTGGCCCACTCCATAATAATCCATTGTACATAGAAGTTTAAATAAAGTGGCATAAAGTGAAACATGTCCTTATAGACAATGGATTAGGCCTCAACATAGTGTCTCTAAAGCTTATCAAGCTTCTTGGGTACATAATGACAGATCTCCAGTTAGAAATGATAACTATCAAAGCCTATGATAATTAGGAGAGAGAATCACAAGGCACCATTAACTTACCAGTTATCATTGGCCCTTTGACCCATGATATACTTTTCCATGTACTTGATCTTGAGTTATCATATAATATGCTTCTAGAAAGGCCTTGGGTACATGAGATTTGTGTAGTCCTATCAATGTTTCACCAATGTATCAAGTTCTCTCACTCAGGGATGGAAGTAAATATTCCAAGATATTTTCACCCATATGAGTACTATAAACATCTTGAGGCCAAGTTTCAAAGCTATAATTACCAGTACAACATGAATCCAAGTTCTAAGAAAGATAAAGGAAAGGCCATACTTATTGATTCTCCAAAGGATAATTGCATAGATACTAATACTTTAGATTCCCTTTCCCACATGCCACCTCTTGAATATTTTAATCATTTTACCATTTCAGCTAATGGTCCAATGGAGTATGTGACCCATGATACCTTTCATATTGCCAATCTCCTCAGGATCCCAAAACCTTTATAAGACTTAAAGGCACCCCACACATGCATTAGCAACAAAAAGCTAAAGATAAACGTCATAATATATGACTAGTCACATTTATACCGACATCTGGCCAAGAACAAAACCCCCTCAAAGGAGATTAATCATGGTTATACAATGATAAATTGGATATTTATTACAAGATAACCAAGTACCCTATTCCTAATAAGATCATGGAACATCAAGATTATGAAGTAAGAGGCCTCAAACTGAATCAATAAGGAACCAATCCACCAATTTCCATGACTAAGTACAAAAGACCTCATGGACTTGGATTTAAATTGCTTGAGGGTGACACCACATATCTTATTTGAGTTCCATCACCAGTGGCTAGTAATGATGATGCTGATGGCAAAGTGGAGTCCAATCATAGCCTCACCTTTGATGACCTAACTAAGACTAACCTATTTGATAATAATGTCATTTGTACCCTTACCCCAATCACTCATCATAACCTATTGCCATTATCCTATCCCCAACTAATAGATTAGGACCAACAAGAATCTAATTTGTCATTTGATGAGTTTCAGAATAATGGGGCATTATGTGACTTTTTAGGCCTTAGAGACAATGTTTTATTGGGATATCATAAATCAAGATTATTAATTACATTAGATCTTTAAGCCTATTTTAGAGAGTGGGTGAGTACCCTTATCCAAAAATAAATAAATAAAATATTGAGGTCCCCAAGTGAAAACCTCTTTGAGGAACTTTATAACCAGGGAAAAAGTAAAGATAAAGGCCAGTCTAGTGGTGAAAACCTATTTTAGGCATCATTAGATAGGGGTGTTCATTCTTATTTAAATTTAGATTAGGAGCCCACCAATGATGAACTTGCCTATGGATTTGAGTTCAATTTTGAACAAGTGTTTGATAAAATTCTTCAATAATTTTCTACTATTTTTATCACATGGCCAAATCTCCCATTGAGGGACTCAGATTCATCATGACTAGGAGAAGTTGAAGAGAAATTCTTAACAAAGGACTCTGATATAGTACAATAGTTCAAGTCTTTGCCTACTATCTTAGAAGATGGTTCGACCCTTCTAGTCAAAGATATAATAAAGGTTAACATCAGGACTCCATCAGACCTAAAATGGATAAAATTATGTGCATCCCTGAATAAAGAAGAATGTGAAGTATTTACAGCTCTATTGAAAGAATTTATAGATATATTTGCATGGACATATTTTGACATGCTAGGGTTGGACCTCGCCTTGGTTATGTACCACCTTGTGGTCAATCCTGATGCCAAACTAGTGACATAAAAGCTACATAAGATGCATCCTTGCATTGTTATCATAGTAAAGAAAGAGTTGGAAAAACTCTTAAAAGTAGGATGTATCTAATCCATTGACTATGGATATCTAATGTTGTACCTATTAGCAAAAAGCTTGAAGGAATCAAAATTTGTACTAATTTTTAAGACATCAATAAAGCTTGCCCTAAGGATGACTTTCCTTTACCTAATATTGACATGACCATTGACTCCATAGTAGGTTATGAAATGCTTTCACTCATGGATATTTTTTCAAGATGTAACTAGATCAGAATAACACTAGAAGACCAACATAAAAAAAACATTCACCACTCTATGGGGACCATTTTGCTATTAGGTAATGCCATTTAGTCTTAATAATACTAGAGCTACACATCAAATTTCTATGACCATCATATTCTATGATATGATGCATGATATTATGGAAGACTATGTCGATGACATATTAGGAAAATCCAAGACTAGGGTCGACCATCCAATAGTGCTACATAGGATATTTGCAAGACTACGGAAGTAAAAAGTTAGACTCAATCCAAATAAATGTGTGTTTGGTGTAACCTCAGGAAAATTACTTAGCTTCATCATGTTTTGCAGAGGCATTGAATTCAATCTATCCAAATTTCATGCTATAACCAAGATGCTACCACCAACCAATTTGAAGCAACTTCGTAGTTTACAGGGTAAGATCTAGTTAATTTGATGCTTCATCTCTCAATTAGAAAATAAGTGTCATCCATTTACACATCTTATAAATAAGGGAGTTGTATTTCACTGGGATGATCATTGCCAAATAGATTTTCAACAACTCAAGGACTATCTAGCTAATCCACCTATTTTATTACCTACTATGTTAAGAAAGCCATTCTTTTTGTATCTATCAACTACTGACAATGCTTTGGGGGAAATTTTGGCTCAACATGATAAAAATGGAAAAGAGAATGCAATTTACTACTTAAGTCATACCTTGGTCACATATGAACACATCTATGCACCTATTGGAAAAGCTTATCTAGCCATGGTCTTTATAGCTCAAAAGTTGTGCCATTACATGTTAAACAATAAGATCATGGTCATTTCAAAATTAGATCCACTCAAGTATCTACTATCTAAAATATATTTACAAGGTAGAATGGTTAAATGGATCATACTTTTTAGTGAGTTTGACATAGAGTATGCCAATCAAAAGGCAATCAAGGGATAGGTCCTTGTAGATCAACTTGTTTAAGCACCCCGTATAAACATAAAGCCACTCACATTTCAATTTCTTGATGAATCCATAATGACTGTCATTGACACACCTCTTGAGGAGTAGCACTGGAAGCTATATTTTGATGGTTCATTTATTACATATGGATCGAGGGTAGGCCTCTTATTTATTACACCATAGAGGGATCTAACACCTAAATCATTCAAAATTAGTTTTCCTTATAAAAAAACATGACTGATTATGAATCACTAATCATAGAACTTCGATAGGAAGTAAACTAGAATATATCTCATCTCTAAGTTTATGGTGATTCTCACTTAATCATCAATCAGGTCACATCCTATTTCCAAACCAAAGATGACAAGCTAGTTGCATATAAGGCTATGGTCAATACCCTAAAATAACAAATTAAAAATATCCAATTTGATCATATACCAAGGGATATCAATAGAAATGTCTATGTCATGGCTACTATTGGCTCTCTAATTCCACAAATAAATAAATCTAGAGAATATTAGTTCCTTATTGAGAATTTGTTCACACCAACTCATGAACCTTCAACCATTACAATGATTTGTGATATTATTTTTTCTAATTCTATCTAGTACTCAGACCTTTATAACTACCTTCATGACCAAGTTATACCACCTAAAATATCTCAAAAACAAATCAAAGTATTTATTCATCATTCCACTCATTATACTGTACTTGGATCCACCCTTTACCACCATAGTTTTGATGGAACTCTGCTTCATTATTTAACTTTGATAGAGTCTACACTAGCATTAAGAGAAGTTCATGAAGGAGTATGTGGATCTCATTCTAGTAGGGTATTCCTATCCAAAAAGCTTTTTCATAGTGGTTATTATTGGCCCATGATAGACACATATGTAGCTACATATGTAAATAAGTGTGACAAAAGTCAATGACATGCTAATTTGATTCATGCACCAGTAAAAACTCTAAAATTGATGTTGACACCATGCCCATTTTCTACATGGGGACTCATCCTCATTGGTAAAATAAACCCCACTTCATTTGATGGCCATAAATATATCCTTACCACCACTGAGTATTTCACTAAGTGGGTTGAAGTTATACCCATCATTTACATGACTAGAAAGTAAATTTCCAAGTTCAACTTCAACCATCTCATTTACCGCTATGGTATCCCCTCTGACATTATATCTGATAATGGAGGATCATTCAAGAACAAGGATGTTGACAAGCTATTTATTGAATATAACATCATTCAACATTTTTCTATAGCATATTACCCTCAAGGTAATGGCCAACATGAAACATCAAACAAAACTATTGTCAATATTATCAAAAATATTGTCAATGATGTTGATCATGATTGGTACCTACAAATATTCCCTACCCTTTAGGCATACCATACCAACCAACATACTCCCACAAGAGCTACTCCATACTCACTTGTTTATGATACTAAATCCATCCTTCCCATTGAGGTTAAATTACCTTCACTACACATATCTTTTAAGCATGCCCTAGATGATCATGACTATCGAGTAGCTCACCTGCAAGAGCTAGACCTGCTTGATGAAAAATGCATAGTTGCACTCAACAATCTTTAGGCATATCAAAATTGACTCAAAGGCCACTATAATTAATGTGTCAAGTATAAAACATTTGAACTTGGTGATCTTGTTCTTAAATAAAACCAAAAGAATACCATGATTGAGAAAAATCATACAGGTAAATTCAAACCAAACTAGATAGGGCCTTTCATCATTACTATAGATTATGGATCAAGATCATATAGGCTCACCACACTAGATGAAGATGAGCTTCTTGATTCGATGAATATTATTTACCTAAAGTGATACTACACTTAAGTACTAGGGTGTACTATCTGTAAGGACTATTTTAGTTATGCCATTTTATCACTAGTATTCTTTGTATAAATATCATTCTTATATATCCTCTTAGCCTTATCTACTTTACCATTCTGATCTATCAACCAAATTTATTCTAAATCCTAGCCCATTTGACCTTGGTTTCACCATTAGTTTCACCTTTTTAGCACCAATCAGTCTGATCAGTTTCAATACTTATTTCAATCATTCTAGATAGAGACAATATTTTGGAGTAGTATGATAGAAGTTTTGATAGTTGCATCCTTTGTTTGTTGTTCTTTTCTTATCACTGGTCTTGCTACTAACTAGCTATGGGTAGATTAGTAACATTGATCTAGGCCGTTGTGTCCTAGTTATAACTATCTATGGACAAACTAGGGGAAACATTTATTTATATATCCTTGACATACCAAATTTCCATTTCTTATGTCATATTATGCCTTTATACCAATTGTGTCTATTTTGTTTCAATTTACTAATACACTAGTCAAATTCCTCTATTATAGGGTAGAACTATAGTGACTTGAGGTACTACTCTACGACTATGTAGGTAGTGTTTGATACTTATTGAGGTCAACTCAGTCACCCTTTCCACCATGCTTTCACCATTTTGTGAGCAACATAAGTTTAAATGTTCTCACCATTTTGTGAGCAACCTAAGTTTGAACACTCTTACCATTTTGTGAATAACCTACGTTTAAATGCTCTTGATGTTTTGTGAGCAAACTAAGTTTGAATGCTCTCACCATTTTGTGAGCAACCTAAGTTTGAATGCTCTCACCATTTTATGAGTAACTTAAGTTTGAATGCTCTCACCATTTTGTGAGCTTGAACCATTTAGTGTCTTGTCATTCTTGATTGAGTTGAGATACTTCAAAAATTCCAAAAACATTTGTAAAATCATTAGAAAAAACGAAAAACATTAACCACTTTTTTACCTTAAGGATTCTAGGAACCCTTACTAAATTGCAAGAAAAATCACTTGTTTCTTAGTTTCCCCATCTTTTTTGGCATTTTTCTCTCATGCACTTTCCATTTTGTAATACCATTCATATTATTCTATCACATACATTCTATTTGTTTTCATCAATTATCACATTCTTCCCATTCCTTGGGAGAACTACATTTGGCCTAAAGTTTTTTATTGGATAGTACATCCAATAGGCAACATCCACTTGCCTAGTTCATATGAAGATAGCTCAATCACCCCCTTCCTTTTCTCCTATTCCCCCATTTTGTTCATTTTTTAAGTTTTCACCTATTTTTTAGGGGCAATTTTTATATGGTTTTTATTACATTGTTTATTTTTTTTTTTTTCTTATTTTGTTTGTTTGTCTACTTGTTTGTTTGCTTTCAACATTGTTTCCTTGATTTTATTTATGTTTGTTCATTGGGTACTTATTTTCCCACACTTATACTTGAATCCATCCATATTTATATGTTTACATTGTCATCATGGTTGTCAATTGTTTTATATTGAGTATTGGATTATAGGAGTCAATACTTATGCATATTTTGGCCAAGTCCTCATGATGTTATACCATGATTCCTACCAACACATTCTATAATAAACCTCATATTCAAGAATTATATTTAGTAATGGTGGCATCAACATATCTTTGACATCGACATCCTGATTCAATCCTAGTCATATCCCAAACAAAGTAATTAACCACAAAATAATTTTAGCCTTTATTAGTTTGGATGAGCATCTCTCTACTAGTAGGTTGTTCCAATTCATTATTACCCTCTGTGTTAAGTTACCATCATCAATCAACTGATCAATCATGTTTGCCATAATTGGAGTCCAATGATTATAACCACCTATGGGCAAATCATTACACATTGTCCCACCTACATTTCTCAATGATTATAATCACCTTTGGGAAACTCATTGTGTTGTCACCACTTTACTTTTCTACCCATACAAGGGAATGTTATTCTCTTGTTTGTCTATCCTAACTAGGGTAGCTCCATCTTCGAAATTATTATAACCATCTTTGGAAAAATCATTGTGTTATCATACCACATTGCCACTATCGAGGTACAATATAACTGCCTTTGGGTTAACCATTATACACTATCCCACTTACATTATAAATGATTTTGACTACTTTTTCAAAATAATTATGTTGTCACCCCATCATATTTCCTTTTTTTTGGTACCCTTGTTTTGTTTCTTTCTTTTTGAGGGATCATTTGCTGACCTACTTGTGCCAACCATACCCTCAAGGGGGCATCATATAGTTAGTTTATCATCATTGTAGTTGTAATCATACAATACCTTTTCATTATTTTATAAGATGTTATCATGCTTATAGTTTAAAATTCCTTCCAAAAGAGGGGTAAATTTTAGACACCTAAACTTGGCCATCGATAACCTCTAACTAGGGTTTTGACTAATTTCCACCAAACTGCACAATTTAGCCTAAAAACACTAAAAGGCATTAAATGAGTTGAAATAGATATATTCAATTTATTATTTTTGATATTATCATTAAATTGGGTAGTGTAATTTATGGGCTAGCTAAATTTGATTAGATCATTTTGATTCAAATTGTCAATTTTGCACTTGGGTGCCCTAGATTGCTCTTTTTTTATCAAAGCTCTTGCACTAGACATGCGCCTTTGTTATTTAGTGTTGGTAAAATCCTAAATGGTAATGAATCCAACATAATTTACATTGACTTCTAATTCCAATCTAGTCAAATTTTGGACCAATAACAAGACATTTTGACCAATTTGATTAATTTATGCAGTAAAAGCCAAATTTTCCACTAAAGTTGACTAATCATGTTTTAGTCTAATTAAACCAAATTAGGGCCTTAATTTAATTTTCCATGGATCTTTTTGAACAAATATTTATTGGAAATTTATTTCTATTAACTACATCATCAAGTGACACCATCGTATGGGGTGGCATCCATAAGCCATAAATGCATAAAATATCATGATTATGGGTCTCCCATGCCTCATTAAGACCATCCATGCCTCATTAAGACCATCCATGCCTATTAAATACCAATTTATCCCAAATATTAATGGGGATATTTTTATAATGAATTTCATATTTGGATTTATTCATTGCCACACATCTCAATCTTGAGATGGACAGTCATTGTTGATCCTCAAACCATTCCAAAAATCTATAAATAGGAGGCCTTACCTATTGAATTTTAATCTCTTTTATGCCAAAATTATAAATCACAAATGCATTCAAAAATCATTACATCTTAAATTTATAATGCCAAATTGTTGAGCCAAGCCAAGCCAAAGCCAAAGGTGCTAAGAGGAGATGAAGGTAGCCATACTCCATTGAAGAAGATCTCTTGAAGCACAAGCTGAGCAAGCCAAAGAAGGATCATTTTGGATCAATCAAATATTTGGTAATAAATTAGTCTTTTGTGTTCATATTTCTTATTTCTTTCCATTTTTAGTTATGTTCTCAAATGGCTTTCCCTCACTAACCTCTCCCTAGTAACTAGGCCTAGAGATGTATGCTAGTTAGTGTGTTGGTTATTCAATTTGATTTCATTTTGTCACTAAAAATATACTAACACCTCTCTTAATTCAAATTCCTAGTTCACAATAACATTTATTAATAAATATGTAATCAAAATATTTAAACCAACCAATAATAATTCCTCAAAACCAATAAAAAAACCAAAGATATTTTCAAAAAAAATATTATTGGAGATGGTGTAACCAATTTCAAATAGATTCAAAAACCTCAACCTAAAACACAAACATACAATCAACCAATCAATAACATCACAATTCCTAGTGGATTACCTAAACAAAGAAGACCTAAGTATAAGTTCACTAAATGGGTAACACTTATGATAATGTTTTTTGAAAGTTAGCTCACATAAACATGTTAACATGGACAAAAACTAGACCCTTTGATGAAAATGTTTCAAAATCCATCTAGTACAAAGAGGATGAGTGTTGTGAATACCATCAGACTAAAGGACATTTAACTAATAGGTGTATGAACCTTAAGCACTATGTTCAAGACATCATTAATAGAGTTGACATGAAAATTTAAAAATAACCATCTAAATCATATAAAAATAAAAAATTAGGTATATACCAATATCCATTCCCTAATCATTAACAAATAAAGGGAAAGTGGAAATAGGAACAACAAAAATCTAGTATTGTTAATCAAGTGAGTCATCCATTTGATTCTATCATAAATAACATCAATATTATGCATATACATGTCAATGTTATTAATTTAACATCATATTAAATGTGACATTACCAAAAGGAGAGTAATGCTTACCCTACCAAGTTCACCATCCACTAATGTTGAACACAAGTACAGCATTATTGACCATATTGAGAAAATCCTAGCAAATATTTCAATTTTAGACCTTCTCAAGACCTCCCCTGTGTATAAATATATTTTATATAAAGTTATCCAAGAATTAAATGTATATCAATACATTAATACTAAAAATTTCCAATCATTAATAGGTTATTTTGAAATAAAAAATCAAGTAACATTTGACCATTTAGATGTCTCTCCTTTACATTTAGATCATAACCTCCCAGTGTATATAGAGATTATTGTTTCTAGGCATAAAGTGAAAAGGGTTTTTATAGACAATGGTTCAACACTCAATATATATACACTAAGACTTCTAAAACATCTAGGATATCCAATAACAACATTAGAAACAAACATCATTACCATAAAGGCATATGATAATAATTAGTGATAATATTTTATAACAATCCATCTTCCTTTGATGGTAGGGTCTGTCATTCAAGAAACTCTTATTTATGTTCTCGATCTTGGTTTACCATACAATATACTTCTTGGACACCCTTGGATTCATTAAATTAATACTATCCCATCTTCTCTTCACTAATGTTTTAAATTCTCCCATGTAGGAATGTAAGTTACTATACAAGATGATCCTCATCACTTCCAATATTGTAAGTTATTAGAAGGAAAATATCAAAAATCAAACTATCTACTAATTAAAAATGATAATTTTATTTCTATTTAGGATTATCACTTACTCTAAAATTATTTCCATCAAGAAATATTATTTCAAACACCTCCCCTTGGTGGTTGGATTAATACACCAACTACTTACATCTCCATTGAAAAAGCTTCAACCAGTGAAGCATCTAACCAACCATCTAAGCACACTTTAAATAGATTATCTGAACAAGCTTCAAATAAATTGTCTACTTAAATACTTCCAATCAACCTTATATTGATAAATCTTTCAATTTACCACCCACTACCAAAGCATCCTCATCCAATTATTCCCACTTTAATATCATTGATAGAGGCATGAATGAGTATATAATCTAGGATTTTTTATACAAGTACAATACATACCAATCCAAATGATTATGGCATTCCACACCATCTAAAGGAAAATAGAATGGTTAAAAAACTTGGCAAGACAAAATTTATAGAGGGAAGTTTTCTTTCAGATGAACATATCAAAGATTCAAATATTTTTTGGATTTATTCTAACAAACTAACTACTTGTTTCTCTAACAACAAGTGTCCCATTGCAAAATCCATCATGTTTAATATAATTAATCATAAAGGTAAAGGTATTGGCCTCAATGAAAAAGGATCCATCGAACCTATCACAATAAAAAATAATGAAGTAACACATGCTATTGTATTTAACCCACTTAATGTGCATCTTACACTATCCCAATGTGACTCTTCTAGTGAGTCAGAGGATGATTCTTTAGATAATAAGATGGGTTCCATAATTAACCACTTTAAAGACCTTTCCCTCACCAATTATTTAATGAAAATGTTGTCCTTACACTTGACCTTTAATATCCATCCCTCATATAATGGGACCATCAAGAAACACCTCAACTTGATCATTTTTAGAATGATGAAGCTTATATGAATTCTTGAGAACAAGAGATCAAATTCTAGTAGGTGATAAAAAGAAATGAGTTGTAATTCAATTAGAAAATTCAACATACTTTGGGGGAAAAATTACATCATAGTATTAGTTTAGCTTCTACATCCAAACAAACAGGATTTGAGGAACATTTTCATCTTCCTAAACCACCCCTAAATTAGAAAAATGAATCAACTCTACTTATTGAATAAACCATTCCTATGAACATTAGAACTAAAGAATATCCTAAAATTGTTAAACTTTCCATATCGCTTACTCAAGAATAAAGGGACATATTTATATTTTTGCTTCATGAATTCTTTGATGTGTTCACATGTTCTTATATAGATATGTTAGGACTAGATCCATAATTAATAGTTTATCACCTTGTGGTGTATCTTGATGGAAAACCAATAAAATAGAAACTATACAAGATGTGTCTTAATATTACACTACTAATCAGTAAATAACTAAAAAAGCAGTTGGTTTTGGGTTTCATATGACCTATGATTATTTAGATTATATATCAAACATTTTACCGGTATAAAAGAAACCATAAGGGATTAGAGCATGTAAATTTTTTTGTGATATAGACAAAGCATGCCTTAAATATGATTTTTGATTTCCAAACATAGACATCATTTTAGATTCAACTTCAAGTCATGAGATTTTATTTTTGATGGATGGATTTTCAACATTTAATCAAATAATTTTTTTTCCAAATATCAACACAAAACTGTATTTACAGCTCCAAGGGGAACATTCTATTACTAGGTGATGCCTTTTGGTTTGAAAATTTTTGGATTCACATATCAACAATTAATGACCATAATTTTTAATGACATGCTTCATGACATTATGGAAGAATATGTAGATGACATTCTTGATAAATCTAAATCTAGGTAAGACCACATTCAAGTGTTTCACCATATTCTTGAACTCATGAGAGAGTACAACATGAAATTAGATCCAAATAAGCATGTGTTTAGTGTGACATTAGGAATTTTTTTAGTGTTCATTGTTTCATAATGTGTCATTGAAGTTGATCCCTCTAAATTTTCAGCTATCATGGATATGCCTCCACCTAAGAATCTTAAATAACTTAGAATTTTACAAAAGAAAATTTAAGTAATTATAATATTCATATCTCAGCTTGTAGACATTTTTCACCCATTTAATTTTTTATTGAAGGACACTCCTTTTACATGAAATGAGAAATATGTAAAAACATTTGATAATCAAAAAGAATATCTTTCCAACCCACCAGTACTAATGCCACCTATTGTTGGTAAACCTTTTTTTGTTGTAAATTTTAGCTACTCAATTTCCACTAGGGGCATTATTAGCACATCATGATGATAGTGGGAAAGAACAGGCAGTTTACTACCTAAACAAAACCTTGATATCATATGAGATAAAATAATCTTAGATGGAAAAAACTTGTATCAAATTTGTTTTTTATTCTAAAAAACTATGGAATTATATGCTCAATAATCAAAAAAATATTATTGTTAATATCAACCCTATTAAATATCTTTTATCCTGAACAACTCTAATAGGCAGGGTGACTAAGTGGGTTATGCTTCTTAGTGAATTTAGTTTAGAGTATTTTAATTAAAAATAAATCAAAGGACAATTTTTGGTAGATTTATTGGCATAAGCACTACTTAACAATAAAACACCTCTTATTGCAAAATTCTTGAATGATGCAATAATCTCTACAGATGAGTATCTAGTTTGGTAGCTTTTCTTTGATGGTTCCTTTAACAACCATGGCTCGGGGGTAGGTATATTATTAGTCACACCTAATGGGGATTTAATTCATAATTATTTCTAAATATAATTCCCTTTCATAAATAACATAGTAGAATATTAATGTCTCATAGCATGCCTCAATATCACAATCTAATGGGGAATCCAACATCTCCTTATTTTTGGTGATTATAAACTTATCATCAATCAAGTCACTAATTAATTATAATCTCATGATGATAAAATGATGAATTAAAAGTGATTGGTGGATAGTTTGAAATTTTCTTTTGAATAAATATAATTTGAATAAGTTCCAAGAATTAATAATCAATTAGTGGATTCTATGGATACTATTGGCTCCCTACCATATTTAAGCACAAAACATAATAAATTCCTTGTTGATTAATTAAGGATACCAAATTATGATACACCTAATTTTTAAATGGTTTGAGAGATGGTTGTTCCCACTTCTCCATGGTACTATAATATCTATGCATACCTTCATAATCATACAATCCCATCTAACTTATCACCTAACCAACATAAGTCTTTTATTCAATGCACATCTCACTATAACATCCTTGGAAACACCCTATACCATTGAAGCTATGATATAACCCTTTTGAATTTTTTTAACTCTAAATAATCTACTTTTAAAATTATGAGAGTTTATGAGGGATTTTATGGATCACATTCAACTGGTATGGTCCTTACAAAGAAGCTTCTATGAGTAAGTTACTATTGGCCTACAAGGGAATCTGATTCATGTGCCTATGTCAAGAAATGTATATCATATAAGAAACATGGGGATCTTATCCATAGTTTGTCATAATATTTACAACCCATCACAATACCTTGGGCATTTTACACATGGGGGTTATACCTCATAGGAAAAATAAATCCTAGTTCTTCTAATGAACATAAGTATATTATAACAACAAAGTATTTTACCAAGTGGGTTTAATAAATTCCCCTTACCTATGTCATTGGAAAGAAAATTTATATATTTATCCTCAACCATATTATTTATTTCTTTGGTATCCTTCTACTCTCATTTTTGAAAATGGTAAACCATTCAAGAATAGAGATGTTAAGACTCTTTGTTAAACCTATCATATCAAGCACAAGTGGTCCAATCCTTATTACCTATAAGGAAACATCTAAGCTAAGGAAACTAAAAAATATATTTTGTGTATCCATAATAGATTTGTCAACAAAGTTGGTCATGACTAGCATACTCAGTTATATACCATCCTTTGGGCATACCACACTAGTATCCGCACACCCATGGGGGCAACCACTTATTCCTTTGTCTATGGCAGTGAGTTTATTATTCCCATAGAGGTCAAGATTATATATTTTTGAATATCATTATAGTAAATAATATATGAATAATCATATTTAAATTCATGCCTTAGTTAACTCAACCTCTTAGATGAGAAATGACTCAATATTTTAACCATCTACAAGTTTACCATAATCACATTCATCATATCTATAATAAGTGGATTAAATCCATGGAATTTAAAATTAGAGATATTTTTCTTAAGGAGAACCAATGAAACACCAATTATAAATGATAAAAGAATGGAAATTTTGAGCTTAACTAGTTAGTCCCATATGATATCATTTCCAAGTATGAATCAAGAGCTTAAAAATTATCGATACAAGATATAAAGGAGATTGATGAACCTATGAAAATAATTCACCTAAATAAATTCTATGCCTGAATTTATTATATATGATGTTATTGCTATCTTGGGTAGTAAAAAAAAAATTAAAAACAAAAAAATACATAGATTTTCCAAATGTGAAAACTAGTTTATTGGTGCTTTGGGCAAGTACCATGGTGAAAACCAGATTTTTGATGCCATGTGTAACCCATTATCTATATTCACCCTAGTTAATCTGGTGGCATCATGTTTCATAAATCCATTGTATATTCCCATTTTTATCATTTATCACTTATTGGTCATTTATCCTATAGCATGATAAGTTTAGGGCTGATATTCCTACATGTGAACCTACATCCTTTCTCATGATAGTGGAAAAAAATATTTTATATTCCTTATTTTACAAAAAATTCCCAAAATACACAAAAAAAAGTTTTAAAAAAATTACCAAAATAAAACAAAAAATCTGTTACAAATCAACTTCAACACATCTACCATTCTAGTTCACCTCCACATCATTCATTCATTCTTTCATGGGCCACTCATGCATATTTTTCATCCAACACTCAAATGCTTCATCAATCACCTATTTTCTCATCACTTCTCGTATTGGGAGAACTACATCTAGCCTGATATCCCCACATGGAATTTATTTAAGGTGGATTATGTAGATAACACTTAGAAATATGGGGTCTCTAGGGTTACCTCGGCCACTATCTTCCCCATCATCCATTTCCCCAAGCTTAGATTAGCTTATTTTTATGTTTACTCATTGATTGTTTGTTACTTATCCTATATCTTGGCTATAATTGTATAACTCTTACTTTGAAAGTTAATTCTTTCCTTACATCTTTTTTTCTACTCAATCCATTAGTTTTTTTAATTATTGTATTATTTGTTTTTTAATCCCTAACCATTAAATTGATTATAAATACATTTTTTATTCCTAACCATTAAGTTTTTTCTTTATTCATTTTTATATCCTTAGCCATTAAGTTGGTTATTTAATCCATTATTTTTAATCCATTTTATCCCTAACCTTTCAAATGCTTATTTCCTTTTTTTTCTTTCCTTTGTCCATTGTGATTGTTTTTCAATGTGTCAATTATTTATCTTTATGATTATTTCTTATGTTTTCATTTGTTTGTGTATTTTTTTTGCTTAATATTGTTGAATCAACTTTTTATATGTTTACATCATTTAGATTACTTTTGTTTTTAAATCTTGTTTTAAATTATTATTTTTTATGTGTTTGAAAAGATTATTTTGTGAATTTCATAAAAGTATGGTTATGGTTTTGTTATATCATGACATACCTTAATTTTACACAATTTATTCTTTATTTAGTTCATATGCCTAAAAAACCAACATTCATCATGATTATTCAATATCATTGGTGGTACTAAGTTTTATGTTATATTAAACATTAGGTTTCTCAAAAATCTTTATTGTCCATCCATACATAAATCCAGTCATGAACCACATAAAATGAAATTAAAATATCTATCACATTCTAATCCATACATAAATCTAGTCATACATCACATAAGCTATAATCCATATGCTAAAAGAATCAAAACATGCTAGCATAAATAAAAATATAGGAAATATAACCAGTGCTAAATATATCCATATGTTTATAATTAATGCATAGATTCCATATAAATCAATAAACAGTCCATAATGTCCATCCACATAGTACAAGGTCTCATAATAATAATGTCCATAATGTCCTCATGGTTGTCAGCTCAAGCTAGCAACTAGTTTATGTCTCCATATCCACGGTGGTACATATGGTACAATCAATATCAATGGATGTTACTAGTCTCACCAATATGCATAACCATCAATAACTTCTACATCAATCACATCTCTCTAGTCACTCCATATAACTATATTACTAGCTATGATAAGCTATTTTTAGATCAATGGCCATCCCCACATTGATCTCTCTATCACACTAATCATGAAAATATGTGTGGACTAGCTGGTATATACTACCTAACCCCAAACT
Source organism: Torreya grandis (assembly GCA_037957365.1). Classification (NCBI taxonomy): domain Eukaryota; kingdom Viridiplantae; phylum Streptophyta; class Pinopsida; order Cupressales; family Taxaceae; genus Torreya; species Torreya grandis. Next base: position 4,661,775 of record JARHVA010000365.1, on the reverse strand, counting down.
ATCTCATCACCCTATCTAGGTGATATCTTTCTATGATGTAGTCATGCATCATGATAATGTATTAATGTGTCATCATATAGTCCATGTGAAATTCATATTATGCCCACTATAATATAATCTCTCTATAAGGTATACAAGTAATCTAGTCATCACCTAGCTCATCAATAGACCTCCTATAAAACTCTAGATCACCTAAATGTGGTATGAAAATGCCAATAATCATATTCCAATGGCTTGTCAACATATTAAGTGTTCATGTACCCAACTAGCCTATCTATAGTAATGTTCTCCTAGCAACATACCTATAATAATGTTGATGGTTTAATCTCCCTCCCTTTCATATAAGATACATTATATAAATCCATTTATAGGTATGATGGTATGCATGGACCCCATGTAAATATCTCACCCATCTCCATCATATCTCCAATAAAATATAATAGACTAATAAGATAATATCCCACTCTTATTAGGTAGCATAATTACACTAACATCAACCATAATCATAATATTCAAAGAAACCATCTCTAATTTAGTATAATAATCCACATCCACTCTACCCCTCACAATAATAATCATACTATCACTAAAAATCCCATACAATGTAGTCTCCTATGGACCCTACCCCTATTAAACCCATTTCCCTTGTATTATAATTCCCAAAATTTGATAAACATCCTCTCATGTGATTGTCATCTCGCATGTCATCAAGTGAAACATAGTAGTCTCACTATACCATCTCTTAGCAAGTGTTGTTAGTAGCGCCCTAACTACTTAAATATCTAGCATTTATTCAATATATGATAAACCTATAGCCTCTATCACCTTGAACTCATACTATATAAAACTAGCCATCCATGCCATCACTCTAGGACTCCACTCTCATGTCTTCAACACTAGTAATACCTCCTAAAAATCAAACATGCTAGCATCTAGATAACTTTACTCAAGATAATATTCAAATAGTCCTTATGTTAAAATCATTAAAAAAAAACAAGATAAAAACATTATCACATGAAAAAATTTCATCCACATATTCATATGTCCTTCTCTTACCAATTGTTTATCTTTTCTTAAAATCTTCTTTCCCTCTTTACCACACGTTTTTTCTTCTACATCAAACATTTTCACTACTCACTTATGTAATTTATCTATAAATCTATTTAATTTCACCTTTTCCTACTCACACTTTGCCTTTAAAAAAATTTACTACTTGTGTAGATGATTTTTTGACCCACTCTTATGATTTCACTTCTCTATTTTACAATTCTATGATTGCAAAACCATGAAATCACCATTTCTAACCTAACACAATTTCAATACCCTATTTTACAAATTTGATTCTATGTTAAATGAATTCATATTTTCCTCGATTGAATTTGTAACTTATGTTACCAAATTTATCGATCACCCATCTGCAATTTCATTTTGGTCAACTTTAAGACCTAATAAATGGAATTAAATGTAAAACATTCAAAACAAAATCTAACTTACCAGAGGCCCACTCCTCTCAAGTCTATGAAATCTCCTCACTCACTTTGAATGGTGCTTTGTGGTGTGGAATGCAATCCATTTTTACTCCAAGACCTTAGAGCAAATATATTAACTAACTTCTCTTAGCAAAAAGCTTTGAAAAACAAATTTTCACAAATGAATTTCTATACCCCATTTATTCTATTTCTATTTTTAACCATGTCAAAAAAAATCCCCCCTTCCATTATTCCATTCTACTCATTCTTCATCTATTTTGGCTTCAAATTTCAAGATACATTAGATCAACCTATTTTGGGTTTTTCTCAAAATCTTACAATAACCAATATATGTAAATTGATCATTATAATTTGAATCTCACTATATTTTTCTATTTTTAGACAAATGACTTATTATCCTTGGGATATATCATTCCCAAAACCACTCAATTTACTCATGCATCATTAGAAAACACTAAACGTGCAATCTCTAAACTATAAACATAATCTTTTTCTAATCAATACTTTAGTTTTGATTAATTATGGGCAACATTTTTTACACAGCCTAAATCTTATAAATTTGATAATGATTATATAATAAGTTGATTTAGTGCTCATCTAGATTACTTTGTCAATTTTTTATTTTCATCAATTTTGAGCATTTGTCCATATTATCAAATAAACCCTAGAGGGGGCATCATCACACTCATTTTGATTTATTTGGGGAAGCTTTCTCCTTCTTAATCATCAACACTCTACTTCTATTATTCTTTAAAATAGTATTGATTGGTAACAATATTTCAAAGATGGGCAAATGTAGACACCTAAATTATATTTAGTGTCAAAATGCATCTAAAACCTATTAATAATTCTTCATAATATAATTCATGACATCTCCCTCTAAATTAAAAAAATTGAATAAATCAAATTGATCAATTGTGCACACTTTTAAATCATTACTTAAATATGAAATATAGATTTTATACCTCACCCAACATATTCCACCTTATTCTCCCTCACATGTTGACTCATCCCAGCCAAACCCACAACTTCCTCAACCTCCTTTGAGTCATCCCCTAAGTTGTCAAAAATTTTGACTCATTCCTATTAACTCAACTAACCATTCCCATACTTCTCTCAACCATTTTAAATGGTCATCATCCTCATGGGGGAGGACTCATTATCCATCATTGATTATTTGGATCATTTAATAAATATAAATAATCCTCCACCATTGGATCTTCCTCTAAAAAACTATTATGAATCTTGATAACTACCATTTTCATCTATACTGACTTATGCTAACAAAGTTTTATTCAATTTAAAATCAAACCAAAGTGAATCAAAGCATATATAAACCTTTTTTGCACCAAAATTCTACCCATTCTTATTTACATTGAAAGAGTGAGAAACCACATTATTGAAGAACAAATCAAGTGTACATCACAATGGAGGAAACTTGCATATTTAAGGTATAAGTTTGTGTTTACTATTTTATTTATTTGTTACTCTTTATTAGGTTGAATTTAGCTTAGATTAAGATTTCATAATTAGTTTATTTCTTATAATTTCTAGATTTAGTTCATATAAATAGGCTATAGTTCCCTATATGAATAACCTAGTAGAGTACGAAGCTCTAATTCTAGGATTGTGATTTGCATTAAAACATAAGGCAAATAAATTAAGAATATTCAATGACTCTAAATTGGTCATAAAAAAAATCAAGACTAAGTTTCAAAGTAAAATATCATGCCTTAGAAGGTATAATCATAAATCTTGGGACCTACTTAAAATGTTTATTATATTTAATATCATCTGTATTCCCTAGGAGGAAAATGAAATGGTAGGCTCACTAGTATTTATGATGACAAACTTAACCCCCTTGGATGACACTAAGTTACAATAGTTATCTTTGGAACTCATCCCATGTCCCTTTATCTCAGATAACATAAAAAACATCTAGGTCTTCTAGGATGACCAACATGTCATCTATTTACTTAGTAAAGATGGAATATTTAAAGTTTGAGTTATAGATGATAAATATAGAGAAAACCCAAAGAATGTGTTGGATAAAGATGGAATATTTAAATTAATGGGAAATAGACCCTGAAGGGGATGATATCATTATAAAGAGAATTTTATGAGTTAGACCCCACTTTTCATGTGAAAAAACCAAAATTCAAGGACCAAAAGTTCCAACTCGTTAACCTTGGTCACATATAAAATCCCCAAATGGTTAATATGGGTACTAATTGGAAGGACCATGAATTAAATAAAATACAAAGGTTATTAATGAGGTGTAAAGATGCGATTTTTTAGGATTATGGTGACCTTAAGGTCTTCAACTTGAGAGTAATCACTCACACTATCCCCCTAAAACCCAACCAAGAAACCTTTAAGAAAAGATAGAGGCTGATAAACCAAATATCAAATCCCTTGATATATAAGTAAGTTCATAAATTGTTACAAGTAGGAATAATTTTCTTGATTCATCACTCCACCTAGGTGGCCAACCTAGTCCCAGTGTGATAGAAGAATGGAGAAATCTACCTATGCATGGACTTATGAAACTTGAACCGGTCCTTGGATAAAGATAAATACCCATTTCCTTCCATAGATGAGGTGATCCAAATGGTGATAGGGTCTCAAATGATGTCCTTTTTGGATGGTTTCTCAGGATACAATTAGGTTTTAATTAACCCTAGAGACATAACTAATACTTCTTTCACCACCAAGTGGGGCACATTCTCTTATAAATAAATTCATTTCAAGTTAATAAATGTTGGTGCCCCTTTCTAAAGGGTAATGGAATTCAATTTTTAAGGCTTGATAGATAAATGTATAATAATTTACAGGGATGATCTAATTTAAAGTTTGAGTTATAGATGATAAATATAGAGAAAACCCAAAGAATGTGTTGGATAAAGATGGAATATTTAAATTAATGGGAAATAGACCCTGAAGGGGATGATATCATTATAAAGAGAATTTTATGAGTTAGACCCCACTTTTCATGTGAAAAAACCAAAATTCAAGGACCAAAAGTTCCAACTCGTTAACCTTGGTCACATATAAAATCCCCAAATGGTTAATATGGGTACTAATTGGAAGGACCATGAATTAAATAAAATACAAAGGTTATTAATGAGGTGTAAAGATGTGATTTTTTAGGATTATGGTGACCTTAAGGTCTTCAACTTGAGAGTAATCACTCACACTATCCCCCTAAAACCCAACCAAGAAACCTTTAAGAAAAGATAGAGGCTGATAAACCAAATATCAAATCCCTTGATATATAAGTAAGTTCATAAATTGTTACAAGTAAGAATAATTTTCTTGATTCATCACTCCACCTAGGTGGCCAACCTAGTCCCAGTGTGATAGAAGAATGGAGAAATCTACCTATGCATGGACTTATGAAACTTGAACCGGTCCTTGGATAAAGATAAATACCCATTTCCTTCCATAGATGAGGTGATCCAAATGGTGATAGGGTCTCAAATGATGTCCTTTTTGGATGGTTTCTCAGGATACAATTAGGTTTTAATTAACCCTAGAGACATAACTAATACTTCTTTCACCACCAAGTGGGGCACATTCTCTTATAAATAAATTCATTTCAAGTTAATAAATGTTGGTGCCCCTTTCTAAAGGGTAATGGAATTCAATTTTTAAGGCTTGATAGATAAATGTATAATAATTTACAGGGATGATCTAATTGTGCTTTCAAATTATAGGTCAGATCATGTATGCCACTTGGAAAGGGTATTTAAGAGATATAGAAGGTATGAAATTTCCTTAAACCCAAAGAATAGCATGTTTGGTGTCACTTAAGGTAGACTTGTTGGTAACATTATCACAAAATAAGGTATTTATATTAACCTCAAAATGGCAAATGTAATTTTTAAACTAACATTACCTAATAGTAAGAAAGAGCTAAAATCTTTCTTTGGGTAAATCAACTTTGTGCATAAAATTATTTATGGATTTTGATAAAATAGTGAAACCCTTGAATGCAATGTTGAAACAAGATGCTAAATTGGAATGGTGCATTAAATTTAAGAAGGATTTTTAGGATATTAAGGAATCTATTATGTAAACCTTAGTCTTCATCAATTCAAACTATATGAAAGACTTATATAGCTTTCCATTGGCTTTAGAGCACACCATTATTTATTGACTCACCTAAAGGTTAGAAGGAGAACACCCCATGGATTTTATGAGTACTAACCTTGAGTATCTCAAGATCAAATATTCTACCCTAAAAAATAATGAATATGCCCTAGTCAAGGTGGTGAATAAATTTAGACATTACATCATCTAAAATAAATTACATACCGTTGTCTTGGACCCAATTATAAAATAGTTGTTGGGGAAGAATGAGCTAGGTAAAAGAAGAGGCTGGTGGATGATATAATTAAAAGAGTACAACTTGGAAATCAATCCAATCAAACTAGCTATAACAAAAGAACTTACTTAAATAATAACAAAGATAAACCCAAGAATTTTAGTACACTAAGTGCACCAACAAAGGGTACTATAATTATATTGGTATGCCCTAGTCATGCACTTTATACTATATATGTAAATTCACCCCAAGACTCAATCACACATAGAGGAGGGCCCTCTAGTTGAACTCCACACAATATATGCTGAAGAAGGGAGTTCTATTTAAAATAAAACATGAAGGAATCTACCTCCATTGTGTATCACCAAAAAAGGCCAAAGAGATAATGGAAAGTTTTCATAAAAGAGTGGGAGATGGCCATCCCATAATAAATTCCATGGCCCATAAATTTATTCGAGTAGGCTATTACTATCCCACATTATTTAAATATGTTCAAGCCCATGTTCAATTTTTTCATTAGTTATATACCTTTGTTAAGAGAGAAACACGTGAAAAATAACACTACAACCCATTGTGGAGTCTACACCATTTTCACAATGGGGACCAAATTTCATGATGGGTCATCAACCCAAATTCATTAGCTGGTCATAAGTTTGATCTTGTGGGCATAGACTATTGTACTAGGTGGTTTGAGGTAATTATAACCAAAAGAAGCACCACTACCAAAGTCATCAAGTTACTTGAGAATAACATAACCACGTATTTGGGGTCTCCATTTCTTTAGTATGTGATAATGGTCATACCATTCAATCCACTAGCTTCATATAATGGGCCTATGATAATGGGATCACATTTAAGTTCTCATCCAATCATTACCCACAAGGGAACATAATGATAAAGTCCTTAACAAGAATTTGATTTATGCCATCAAGAAATTAGCTGGAGAAAAGCCCCATGAATTTTACTCATTTCTAAATTTATCCTTATGGGTAGGCCACACCGGGTATTAAAAAATCCCCTAAAAGCTCTATTTTCCTTCTAGTTTATGGATTATATCCCATCATGATGGTCATGCTCAAGCTACCCACTTATAAGTTCATGTAATAATTCATGAAACTAGATGACAAGGGGAATTCCAAACTCCTCAACTTAATTTAGATAGAGGAAGCCTTTGATAAAGATCTGATAAGATTTAGAAAACACAAAGATATAGTCAAAAGGTGGTTCAATAAAAGGGCAAGGATCAAGACCTTTAGAATCTCTGACCTGGTCCTATTTTGGGAGAAGGCTCATGAGAATAAAGTCCAACATTTAAAATTTGATCCCCTTTGGATTGGCCCATACCAAATAGCCAAAATATTGGGCTAGAATGACTTCTACCTAAAATATCTTAATGGAAATGAGCTACCACTTCTAGTAAAAGGGTAGTTCTTGAAGCACTATTTTTTGTCAATCCCCTCTAGTGTATTTTTTGAGTAATCTAAGTAGAGGTGGTAATATATATATATATATATTAGATAGGTTTGATTTCATTGTGTGTCTATTTTTTTGTGTGTTTTTATTTTGTTTTGTGTTTCCCCTCTAGACGCCTCTTTGTTTTGTAATGTTCCTCTGATGCTTGATCCTTCTTAGTAACTTCTCTAGGTGAAGTCTAAAGCCTGGGAGGATTGTTGAAGAGTATGAAGACCCTGGTTGAAACCTTCAATCTGAAAGATTCTAGGATGGAAATTGAAACTTTTGACATTTCAAATTTTAGAAGCCAATGATTCTAAAAGAAATAGGTGCATTTTATAACATCCCACTTTTGAATAGATCCCCCAAGATGTACTTAAGATAATGTCTCAAGAAAATATTAGATTATTGGAGCTAATTAAAGATTGGATGGGTAATCAAAATTTCCTCATCATCCATTCACCCTTGGATTGGTATTGAACCCTAAAAGTACAAGAATAATAAATGTTAATATTTTCATAGGTAATCTTGGAAAAGAGTAAGGATAACATGTAAAATATAAATTCTAAGTCTACCTCAAAAGGGCTATATAGGTAATCTCCACTACAAGATTTTCAGCCCAACTAGTAGTAGATCAAGGCCATGAATGAGACCAAAGGCATCCTTGTCATGGCTATGGAATATTTTTTTTAGTATATCAATGCCCCAGTAATTCCCCCTCTAATCCATCAATCCATCAATACCCTGGATGAAGCCTGATAACTAATCCATCATCGATTACTTGAATAAAGTCTAGGAGTGAATGGAAAATGAAAATCACTTTTTAAACACACTGGTGGTCATCTATAAGGTGGAAGCTTGGTATTCCACTTTCTATTATAATAATTTAGTGACTCATCATTTTTTAGTTGAATATATATCCCTCTTACAATATCTATGTTGAGCAAGGAAAGGAGAATAAATTATTCAGGTTCTAAGTTCTTGTTATCACGTTTCTCATGGAGTTTCCATTTATTATGGCCAACATTCCCCCTTTTTAGAAATGGGGACCCCTCTAAAAATATCATGAGTCAAGGCTTTAGGATCTTTTTTTTTTCTCTTGTCAGTTTTGTCTATTTAAATCCTTGGAATATACATTTCCTTGGTTTTCCCAAGAAGTAATAGGCCATTTTATTTTAATATTTAAGATATATTTTCTCTTTTGTGAATCATGGTTATAACATTTCAAGTATGATTTTGATGAAATTTCCTAGAGTCTCATTCATTTCTTGAGATAACATACCCATTCCCCTTTGTGGAAAATCAAAGTTTAATAAGGGAAGAGTAAGTATCAAATGAAGTTCATATATTTTCACTTCTTACTTAGTATTTTTCATGGATTTTTTAGAACCAAAGAGAGCTTGATCAAATGAGAAGGTGCCACATCACCAAGGTGTCAGGATGGTCAGTCCCTAAACCTATTCAATATTTCATGTCCTAGGAGATATTAACTAAATGAGAAGGTGCCTCATCACCAAGTGTCAAAATGTTTAGTCCCCTAACCTATTTTATATGTTAGAACCCAAAAGAGCCTAGTTGAATGAGGAGGTGACACATTGTTTAGAGTTAGCATGGCTAGTCCATGGGCCTATCATAGATGTCAAAGCCTAGGAGAGCCTAGATGAATGAGAAGGTGCCACATTATCGAGTGTTAGAATGGATAATCCATAGACCTATTAGATATTTTAGATATTCAGATAGTCTAATCAAAAGATAAGGTGCCATGTCATTGAGTGTTAGAATGGCCAATCCCTAGACTAGTTAGAGATGATAGAGTTTGGGAGATCCTACCCAAATGAGAAGGCTCCACATTGTTGAGGGTTGGAATGGCTAGTCCTCAAAACTATGAAAGATGTTAGATCCTAGGAGATCCCAATCAAATCATAAAGAGCCAGTTCATCAAGTGTGATAATATCTAGTCCTTAGATTTGTTAGAGATGTTAGAGCCTAGGAGAGCTAAAACAAATGAGAAGACACCACATCACTGAGTGTCAAATTAGCTAGTCCCTGAACTTATCAAAGATGTTAGGGATCAAGAGAGCATAAATGAATGAGGAGGTGTCATGTCATTGAGTGTTATAGAAAAAAATCCATAGACTTATTAGATATGTTAGATCCCAAGAGAGCTTGACTAAATGAAGAGGTGCCATATCACTAAGTGTCAGAGTGGTCAGTCCTTGGACCTATCACAGATGTTATATAATGAAAAAATGATAAGGAACTATGTCATACAATAAGGTGTAAAATTTAAAAACCACCTAAGGCCTCACGAAGGTTAGAATAAGGTATGGGTTAGGTTAGAGAAGAAATCAATAGGTTTCACATGTCCCTAGATGACACATTAGCCTAATTAAAGGAATGGCATAAAAACTAAGTCATGCCTAGGTATAAACCATTAATAGTAGGACCAATTAGTAGATGACATGTGTTAGAAAGTGGGAGTTAACTAAGAAGCCTCTAAGAGATGTCAACATGTGTCTACCATACAATAGGAATTAATAAAATAGTAATATGGGCCCGATTATATAGTTTTAAAACATCCCATCACCATTACTGCATCCATTTGGTGGCATAACATCATGAGATTTAAATTCAACTATAGATTTAGAAGTAAAGAGAGAAAATAGAGCCACCAACTCAAATTTGAATTCACAACAAGTGAGCTACCAACTACCATTAATACAGGGGGATGTATGCATGCATTTATAAAATCTTAAGGAAGAATCAATAACATCTACCAATTCTACATTTGAAAATACTCTAACTCCTTGCTCTCCAATTATCATAGATAACACTTGTATTTATACCTTCTATGCTCAAAACTTCCCTATTTCCCTTCTTACTAAAATGGCTACATCCTCCTCAAACCTAAAGGCCAAACCTTAGTATCAATATATCACATTCCTAGATGGCTTGATGAAATTCAAAACTACAATGACTTATTAAAAGTAGTAGAGTAAGTCCCCAAGGATTCAGGCTCAGATGATGACCAATAGGCAGAGTTTGAGGATGCCATTAAAAGCTACAATAAATTTGGAATTCATATATCTACTTCCACATTAGAGGTAATCCCTTATGCCTATTTATTAATCAACCTCCATAATTCCATCCACATGAAGGACAAAGTCCATGACTCTTGGTAATCCCTTATGTTCACTTAACTCTTGGTACCATCTTGATGACATATCTAGGAAAAATTTAAGGTGTATTATTTCCTTTGAGAATACACTTTATCATATGATATGGCATTAGTGATGTTTTAGATGGGGACTTACCAAATATATGTACTCCATGACTAGGTAGAGAACCTAGATGCTAAATAGGTTAACAAAGAGGATATTAGTGTGTAAATGGTCTACACCTTCTGGGAGGAAGTCTAGGTAGGTATGATCTTATTAAAATGATTGTTTGGGGCTCATGAATACTTTCATGTCAATGAGCTATGGGTTTCTCTCCTACATATTATACTCACATGATCAAAAGTACAAGACATGGGAGGATTGATCAAATTCAAGTTGGTCAATGCCATCACAGATGCCTAAGCTAATAATTATTCTACATGATGAGCTACCTATTGGACATGGCTTATAATACACTCTCTTTCAATCCTTTAGGTTTGACAACATGGGTTCCCATAGTCTCAATAACCCATGTGATATTTTTAAATATATATAACCACCATTTCAACATTCATATCCATGACATATGTGAGCATTTCTTCTTGGTTGTCTACCATATAATCAATGAGGCATTGATTCTTTAGCTATCAAAGGTAATTAGGTATTCCATCACTACCATTGGGGACTAATAATTTTACAAGTACACTATAATCTAGATTTCAATTTTCTTTAATGATCCATTCCATATACCTATTTTGTTCTAATATATAGTAGAGCAAGATATTACCTATCAGATAGTGGAGGTCATCTTTGGGTTTTATAAATATACATCAACATAAGGTATGTCTACCACTTCCAATCACAATCAGACACCATGTCTACAAGGCCTTCCCTATAATTTAAAAATATGGAAGTTGGGTGAGACTCCTTCACCCTATAAAATTACAAGTTATATCACTAGTACCCCAAAAGGATAATCAAAACTCACTTGGTATGGTACTCAACCCACCTCAACATTAATTACAATCATTAGGCATAAGATGATGATGATGAGATCTACCTAGATGCCATCGATGACCAAAAGGTGTTTTACCAAATGATGATAATGAAAAATAATAAATTGAAAAAGTTATAAGATATCCCATCTATTCCTCCTCCATCTCCTACTTGATCCATAAAGGACCCAACTCAAAAATATCTTACTATCTCCTATAGGATCTTGTAAGGCATTCTACCCCCTTCTCTTCCTCATGATCCAAGTCTAGCTTTGCTTCCTCTAAAAGCTCCCATTCCTCATGCCTTAGCTCATCCTTCACATCCTATAGTTTCTCCTCATTCCCTACCTCTACCTCATCCTCTTCTTATGACTCTAGTAGTCCATTTGTGGTAGATCTATACCTAAGCTAATCGATGTTAGGCAACCTACGTGTAGTTAGCTTAACCACCATCACCTCAATCCTAAGGTACATAGACCTTGAGGTTTGATATGGCTAGTATTTTGAGGATGATCCTAAAGAAAGGTTAAAAATAGGAACCCATCTAGGTTCCCCCTCTCACACCTCTAATATATCCCATTTTTCTTCCACCACTCACTCCTACCACTTTCCAACTCCTAATCCTATCACCCACCAATTTTTTTCCAATCCCACAAACCCCCCAAGTGGTACCTCATATTATACCTATTACACCCCTCTTTCATTTTACCAATTTCCTTTAGCATTATTCCTCTTGAGTGTCCTTACATCTTTGTTCCCTTTTGCTCCATCCATTTCACAACCTAGAGTCCTCGTGATGCCTTCCTTAGGTGTGCCTCTATTAGAAAGCATGGCTATGACTTTTGAGAGCATACAACATATATTAGGACCATATTAATGCTCATTATAGTTAGATCAACACTTACCTTAGTAGCTCCAAGTCCTCCACCATTAGTCCCCATGGAATTTTTTATCTAGTCTAGTCTATTGACTATATTATTTGGAGCCAACCTAGGTAAGAGGTTGAACAAGAAGCAAAAGGAAAATCACACTTTGAATCTAGATCAAAGGCCTTATAATTTGATTAAAACTCCTCCATATTCCTCAATACTTCCTTTTAATCCAACCATAATACTTGATGACCTTACTCCCTGACCCTCTCTTTCCATTACTTAGGGCACATGAGATTTTCCTTTAACTTGCCCATCTCTTCTTTTCTATTTAATGACCCTTTCTTAGAAGAAATTCCTCCTCAATTTAATTTAGCCTAGTAATAATGGAGGTCATAAATGTTCACTTGGGATTCCCCTTTCATTCTCCCTCTTTTCTATCAATTTCCCCCTCTACCTCTATTGCTTTCCTCATTCACTCCCTCTACTTCCTCCATCTCCCCTCCATATCATCCTCTACCCTTAACCACCATTTTAGCCACCCTTTATAAACCTCTTATAATCCCAGGAATGGTCCCATTGTTGTAGGCACCATAGATGGCCACCTAAGGAAACCCTATGATATAATGGAGATTTGACTAAGCCTCTAAAATTATGAAGAGAACACTAGCATAGAGGTTTGTCTAGGAGGGGAACTTGGTGGTTGGTAGACCCATTAGGATCTATTCTCCCTCACCAAGGTGAGGAATTACATTAGGGAAGAAAGTATTATACAAGATCTACTATCTATTCTCTAAGAAACTCATGATATGTTTGAGAATCTCCTCAAGGACATGAAAAGCCATGTTTGAAATTTAAAAGCCTAAGTGAAGAGCACATTTCTTGATGGGTTTATTGGTTAGGTTAACGACACCCACTTACTATTTTTATCAGTTCTTAGTAAAGTAGTGGAAACTCTAGTTGAGACCAACATACTTATCCAATGAACCTAGGCCTGTATAGAGAGGATCACATATATTGATGAAAAGTTCAAGAAGTTGAAAGTGGTGATCAACAAAGGGATATTCCTGGATCTCAAACTAATATTGACCTAAAACTTAGGGTTATACCAGATGTATGCTAGAAGAATGAGGGTACTTATGGATGAGTGTTTAGTTTTGTCCCACACTACAACTGGACCCTTGGAAGAGGGTAAGACAAACATATTGACCTACCTCAAAGAGGTCAATATATTCATGTTAATCCATGGATATGGAACCTTGATCGAACAAGGGGAATTCAGAGTCCACCTAGGTTAATTTGACTAGGTCATGAGGGAAACAATCACCATATCAAATAAGAAGGGGCCCATATGGTGCTAGATTTACTAATGTAGTCCATGATGAGCATAAAAAAGGTATCTAGGGTCTAATAATCAATGGAAGGACTTCTAAGTCTATCGAAGATTAACAACTCAAGCCGAGGTAATTTTTAGGGAGTCCCCAATGAACCTTACTAAGCTAGATAAGGAGTTTGACCTCATGGTGACATTATTGGAAGTTAAGGATGCCATGCCAAAGTAGTTAAGATTCGGGCCTTCTTAGCCACCTCCTCATTTCAATTAAGTGGTCCCCCATAGTTATTTTTTGATTTTGAAGGGATTATCTTGTTTTAAATTTTGAATTGTGGTTATACTTATAATTAGTGGTCATTATAGCCCTAGATGGGATCCTGATTCTATTTAGAGGTGAGAACCATCCTTATATATAAAAGGAAGAATCATATTTTAATATAGGGTCAACTGATATTTCTTGAAATTATTGTCAAATTTTAGCTAAGATTTCACCTTCTTTTCCTTCAGCTCTCTAGACTATAAAATCAAACTAGATCAATTATTTTAGCATTACTTACTTCTTTTAGTAAATATGATCTCTATTTTCTAAAAGAGGATTTGTTTTGTGTTTAACTTCTCTTTCATCTCTGTTATTGAATGATATTCAATTATAGGTTAATTGGATTAACACTTTGTTACTTTATGTGTGTTATTGTTATAATGTGCTAAGCTATTATAATCATTATGAGAATTTTCTCATTTCCTTTCATAGTACTGATCACTTATGTGTTAATATACAAATCCTCATATGATGTTTGTGTGTATTCTACTCTAATATTGTAGTAAACATCTATAGTGAAAACACATATTAAATTCCTACTCCCAATTACCTTAAACTCTTCCCATTATATGTTCTTGGAGGTGGAATTTTAGTGAAACTATAGTCATATAAAATGCAAAAATTGGTAACTTGAGTGTGGCCTTTGATACCCAACTCATAGGTCCCTCTTGCTTGCTCTCATGACCCTCATAGGTATATTTTCATTGATTCTCAGTCATACATAGCCTTCCATACTTAATCTTAGCTCAACTAGACTACTCTTTCCATGACTAATCCATCCACCTAGGCCTTGTTAACTCAAGACAATAGAACCACACTTGGTCTATAGTACCAATGTCACTCTTATCTACTTTTAGCACTCCTATCCAAGTGAATTTTTGGCCCTAAAAGGTTAGTTTCTTCCAATTCCCCATCCTTTTAATTGTCAACGTAATGTGAGCAAATTCAACCCATGACCAATAGATCCCTATAAAATCCCATTCAAAGATCATTTAGAAAGGGTTGGAAAATATCACTAAACAAGCAAGAATACAAGCAAGACTACTTATAAAATCTTCTTTATTCTCTACATATAGCCAACTAATATTCTTACAAGGTTATTTAAATCCTTACACCAGTCCCTAACCACCTCAAGCACATCTAGTTTAGTACTTTACATATTCATACACTCTATTGCACAAAGTACATTATGTGGGAGAACTACATATGGCTTGATCCCTCTTTAGAGTATTGGTATGTAGGTAGTGTGCCTGCATAAGGGGTATGGATACACATTTAATGAATCTTACACACACTAACCCCCCCCCACCTCTTTCTCAAAATTGGTCAAATCATAATGGAGTATAGGGTTTTAAGAGAGAATATGATCTACAAGGAACTCTACTAAATTCCAACTATCAAAACTTCACAAATAGGGTCACATAGACATAGTGAACAAAACATAAAAAGCTTATATCTCCTAGATAATGGTGGTAGAGGTAGACTACAGCACCAGTGCCACTTCTATCCACTTTCAGCACTCCTATCCAATCATAAAATGAAGGTCAAATCCTAGTTTTTGATAGTGTCCCAATCCTACACAGTGAATCTCAGACCCTATCTCAGTCATATCAATTAGTTTCCAACTAAGTCTTGTTTTCTTTCCCTTATTACTATTTTTAGAAAGGTCAAAATCGCAATCTAATTTACACAAATTAATAGCTTAATTATTGCATATTTATTTATTAATTTTACTACTCATAACCTTTAACTAAACTAGGAATAATACACCAATATTCCCAAAATAGGTTAAATCATTTGGTGAACCCAACTTACTTCTTTTGTGCATAAAAACCCTAGAAACCCTAAGGTAAATTTCCTATAGATTTTTCCTATATTTTTATGGTTTTTTATCTACATAATAAAATTTTAAATTAGCATTAAATTTTTTAATAATTTTATTTCAAACCCTAGTTGCCCATACTAGGTCCTAGTATTTTTTCCTATAATTTTCTAATTTTTTAATAGCATATTAAAATAAAAAATTCAATTCAAATTTCAAAATTCAATAGTAATTTTCAAAAAGAATTATTTTTCAAAACCCTAGTGGCACCTACTAGGTCTCTTTAAATCAAATTTTTTTCAATAAATTTCTAATTTTTTACTTGCATATTTAAGTCAAAAATTCACTTCAAATTTCAAAATTTCATAGTAATTTTCAAAATAATCATCTTTAAAACCCTAGCTACATATACTAAGTCCCATTGCTTCTTGAGGTATCACCTTACATCTATAATCAGATTGCAAAAATGGATCTCACTTATTAACAAATTTTTCTTACATTTCTTGAAAATAATAAAGAGACAATACTTGGTCCTATCATGTACATGAATGATGAAGTTTATCATATGTTAATAAAAAATCTTCATTCTTTACTTTTCATGCCAAAATTTCATAATATGGGATGATATTAAGAAAGTCATTGTTAAACATAGTAAGATACCTCTCTTTCAAAGAAAAATTTACTTATCTTTCATACAAGGTTTCATTTATTGCTTTCTATCTCGTATAGGGAAAAAATTTCAAGTTTATCATGCTAAACACATTAGAAATGTCATAGCACATGCCCATGTTCTTTATGCATTAATGCAAAGTTCCACCCTCTCTATCCCTTATTTGTTATTTCTCATGTTAAATGTTCTTTATAATCCTATTCCTATACAAATTTCATGTATTTCATCTCATATACATGTTTTCTACTTCGATGTATCTAACTATTTGGCTATTTTTAAGTATCTTCCTTCTCCTCCTCTCCCCCAAGAGGGTGATAACTACTTTCCCTCTAACCAGGTTTATGTTATCATCCCTCCAAAATGTGAGGTAGCCTATACTATTATTCCTAATGCATACATTCAACCTATAACTTCTTCAAATCCTCTTCAACATATGTGCTTACATGTTCAATCAAAGAAATTAGGGTTTGCACTTGTGAGACTCTAAGGGATCAAATCACCAGTATGAGCAAGTTAATTTTAGATTTAAAAATGTAGAATCAACTATTACATGAAAATATAATAACATTGGAAAATTAGATTAAAATATAAAAGCCTCAAAGGCACCCTAGTGTCAATCATGTATATGCACCTTCACCTAATCAATTGGTTACAAGCAATGTTACATATCAAAACAAGAAATCACAACAAAGTAACTCTACAACTAGTGATTCAAAAATCATTCAAAAATCAAATAAGAGTTTAAGTGAGGTACTAAGAGAAATGATTAAATCTAAGTTGATCAAACTACCTCCTCTACATCTAGTAAGAAGATCTAGATATTATTGTACATATCATAGAATGCATGGGCATCACATAGATTCATGTTTGGTATTAAAAAAAATATACAATAGATAATTGATAATGAGGACCCTATACAAGGTAAATTAGTCAAGAAATCCACAGTGACACTAGAACACATTCACAAAGGGTCAAATTCAAAAACAATACAAAATTGGTTACCAAAACATAACTTAAAACAACAAAATGATAAAAAAACAAAATTAGAGAAACAAATAGTACCACAATCATAGGTAAAGCATAAAAAAGATGAAAATCTACCTCTCCAAAATTAGGCTCAACTTTCAAAGCAGTTTGGGTTTGATCATAAATATATACAATAGTTTGATTATCAAGGTCAAAGATTGGGTAAGCATGCTCAAGGCATCACTACTCCTATTCTAGTAGTTTATAATGTTTGTCACCAAGGTTTGGGATTTATTAAACATCCTAAGGAAAAACATTCATAGATACAATTTATCAAAGGAAAAGATCTAGATACAATAAAATTCAACACTAACATTCCATTGGTTCAAATTCAAGATGATAACAATGAGTGGAATAATACATGTTATTATGATTTCCAAGATACCAATAATGAATCTGAATATTTAGAGTCATATTAGCAGCCATTCCCTCATGCTTCACAATTGAACATGGTTCCTTTATTTGATATAAGACACCATTAGAGGGAGTCTCCCATGAGACTCATCGGTTAGTATCATCCCTTCTTAGCTTACTTATATATATCTTGTCTTCAAATTATTGTGCATAGTATTCCTATGATTAATTGTACATAGCTTGAATCTTAAAAATACCAAAAACATTCAAATATTTCAAAATACAAAAAAATGCAAATAATTCAAAAAACACCAAAAATATTTTGATTGTATGCATCATCCATTCTTTACATTTCTACTATCATACTAGATTTACATTTATTATCATATGCTATTATTTGCCAATTTATCTACATTACCATGCTTTAATTAATCTGTGCAATGACATCTAGATCCTTGATTACTTCACTCCACCCACTGAGGGGGCATCCTACTTATACATCGAGACATAAATCAATATACATACCCACTGGGGGCATCTTCTACATGACTACACCATCCAGGTTATGTCATTCCTACACCACACGCTCTAGTTATCATGTTGATGTACATTACTTACTAGCTTACATAGATAACTTTATTGGCACTCACTGGTATATAGCACTTATATATTTCTTAGCATATACCTAGTATTATACTAACATGTCTTGAATACTTTCACTACTTTCTTTGATTAGTTAGATGTGATTATATTTCCAATATTTACATTCTTTCCTTCCTTACTTTGCATATCTAGATTTGATTACATTCTTATTTCTTATTTGTCTCCTATATATGCCTTAGAACATTTTCCAATGTCCATTTATTTTATTCATATGTGTGCTTTAGAGTTCTTTTTTGTCTCCTGTATATGCCTTAGAACATTTTCCAATGTCCTTTACCTATACTCTTCTATGTATTTATGACTTTCACACCAACATTGCTTGTTTCAATTGTATGTGTATGTGGCATTTTAACATGTCTTGTATTCTTTCCTTCTAGCTTGAGTGACATGTACACATGTCAATTATTTTCTTGGCCCCTTAACCACCCTTGTATGCTTCTTGATTCTTTCCTTACATGTTTTTTGCTTGTTTTCTTCTCATTGTTTTGTAATACCATGATCCACATCATGCATTTTTATTTTTTTATTGGATGCCATGATGGACATCATGCTTCATCCCTCCTTGAAAACTGATAACTAACATATAAAAACTAATCAAAATTCCAATTCTAATTTAGTACATTATACTTGTTATCACATTTTTATATCTATATAGGCATAGCCCTATTGATCTAATAATCTCCATTACAAACACTAATATATCTATAGATATTTTGTCAATTATTATTGCTATATCATGTATCTTTGTAGCATAACATAACTATGGGACTTTTTCTTTTGAGGGTAGCCATTATAGAGTCTTCATTCCTACCCTCAGGGGAAAAAAATATGGGTTTTATCATAGAGATTAGAGCTCCTAATGGTTGAAAAATAAGCTTTGAAAAGACCTAGAATAATAACCAAACTTTAAACCAACCAAAATAAACCAGGTAGTTAGTGAAAATATTAGAAAAGTTACCAGATTTGGCCTAAGATAATAACACCAATATTTGACTATAATTTTGATGCCACTACTATCCTTTTTTGTGCTCTTGTCTAAACAACAAAAAAACTATACTTTATAGACGTAGGTAGAAAAATAGGTTTAGCTACAATTTCGCATAGTTAAACTAGTTTAGAATCACCAATTTTTAGTACACTTTTGCTTAGAGAATCTAGATATAGGGGGAATCATGCACAACATGATGGCTCTCACTTCTAGCTTTAGATACGATAGTTGGTATAACTTCTAGATCAAAATCCATGTTTCAAACACTAGTTATTGGTGGCAATGTGCATGGCACATTTACTTTCTTTTCTTTCCAAGTTCAACATTACTCAAGCATTCTCTATAGTTACATGCCTTATTCCATGTATAGGTGGTCATCATCATTTTAGAGTGGCTTTCATGTAAGCCTAACCTTCACATTTTGGAGTGGATTTCATATAAGTGTAGTGTACCATTTTCAAAGTGGATTTCATATAATCATAACCTCTATCTTTCAGAGTGGCCAAGAGTAGCCTCATTTTTATCATATATTTGACTATCCACACCAATATTTTTAGATCATAGTACATTTTTGGCTTCAGGAGCCATCCCATATGACACACATCCATACTAGTATCAGTTCATAGCTTGACTTCATAAGGCAATGATGGAGCCAAAGGACTAGCTAGCCTTTGTATTCTTGATCCACCTACTTAGAGGGATTAGACACATAGTCCAACATCGATCAACATACACATGACCATCTACCTTCACTTAGTGGGTGATGATGGAGCCAAAGGGCCAACCTTTTCATTTTTGAGTCACTCTCAGGGAATTGAGTACTCAAATCCATTCATGATATTAGTCTTGGTATAACACATACCCAACATTACTCAACATCATCCACCATAACTTAGCACCACAACAAGTTTTATATTGTTTCACATACCTGGTGAGGTGTAATCATTCCTTTCTTTTCCTCTCTCTTTTACCTATCTTTATACATTTTTATTTTAGATTTAACATATCTAGTAAGAAATGATCTACTCTTTTTTTTATCTTGAAAATTCACACTTCATAGTGTGATCTCTCTATGCACACCTAACATCACATAGCTTCATAAGCTTCACCCTTGTAGGTATGTTTGGGTACACTTTATATTTTTCCTTTATCCTAGTATTTCACTTTGTTGTATCACTAAAATAAAGGGGGGGGGGGGAATGTACTCATATAAAATGCAAAATTGGTAACTTGAGTGTGGCTTGAAACCCAACCCATAGATCCCTCTTGCTTTCTCTCATGACCCTCATAGGCATATTTTCACTAATTCCCAATCATCCATAGCCTTTCAAACTTAATCCTAGCTCATCTAGACTACTCTTTCCATGACTAGTCCAACCCCCCAAGCCCCATTAGCTTAGGATAATAGTTCAAAATTTGTACTATATCATTAGTGCCACACCTATCTACTTTTGATTCTCCTATCCAAGTGCATATTTTTCCCTAATGGTTAGTTTCTTTTGATTCCCCATCCTTTTCCTTGTCAGCCTAATGTAATCACATTCAACCCATGACCTATATATATATATATATATATATATATATATATATAAGCCCATTCAAATATAATTTGGAAAGGGTTGGGAAATATCACTAAATAAACAAGAATACAAGCAAGACTACTCAAGCAATCTTCCCTATTCTTTACATATAGCTAACCGATATACTTACAAGCTTATTAAAATATTTACACTAGTCCCTAGCCACCTCGATCACATATAATTTAATATTTTTCATATTCATACACTCTATTTCATAAATCACATCAAGTGGGAGAACTAAATATGGATTGATCCTCTTCAGAGTATTGATATGTAGGTAGTGTGCCCAAAAAGGGGTGTGGATACACATTCAATGAATATTACATACATTAACCCCCATTATTTCTTAAAATTAATAAAATAATAATGGAGTATAGGGTTTGAAGAGATAATATTCTCTACAAGGATCTCTATTAACTTTTATCTACTGAAACTTCATAGATAGGGTCACACAGGCATAATGAATAAAACCCAAAAAGCTCAAATCTCTTAGACAATAGTGGAAGAGGTGGACTATAGTTTTGGTGCCACTCCTATCCACTTTTATCACTCCTATATAATTATAAAATGAAGGTTATATCCTAGTTTATAATAATGTCTCAGTCCTATATAGTGAATCTCTGACCCTATCTCAGCCATATCAATCAATTTTTAGCTAAGTCTTATTTTCTTTCCCTTATTAATATTTTTAGAAAGGTCAAAATTTTAATCTAATTTACAAAAAATATTAGATTAATTATTACATATTTATTTATTTATTTTACTACTTAGGCCCTTTAACTAAATTAGGAATAATACACCAATATTCCCAAAATAGGTTAAATCAAAAACTCAATCTATAGTGGTATAATTGTGATAGAGTCACTTGGTTCAATTATCAATGAATTAAGTTCATTCAAAACCTAGAGGATCCCTTTTCTACCTTACATTTCCCTCTCTTTTGTGTTTGTTCTTCAAAATCAAACTAATCCTTCCTCTTGTGTTTAAAAATGGAAATAATAATACTTGAACTCTCATAAAAATCTTTAACCTATATGTATTAACTTTAGATTAAACTTTTGATGGTGATAGTGAATATCTTGGAGAGACTATATATGTATACTCCATTTTTTAAGTCAAATACCTATAATTATGCCTTGGGATGATCCCAGATCAGTCATAAAATAAAATGAAAAGTCAGTAGTTATCCCCACCTTCCCCTTTTTAGGGAATGCCCAATCTCATGAGCTATTATAAACAAAGATGAGTTTGGAATGAACACCAAAAATACTATTTTGTCACATAATTACATAAAATCAATTAATAATATAGCTCAACATTTTTCATATTACTCAACAATCACACCTAAATCTATGTGCTTGATCAAATAAGGGCCTAAGTAAATTCATTATAGCATACCATGCACATTGATTATGCATATTCCCTAAGTGATAACTATATGTGATATGAGACCCCTATCATTAGGGTTAATGTAGGTAATGACTATAACAAGGGTTTTGTATCACATGATCATAATATCCCACAACCTAGTTTTTCTCTTTCTTTTACATTTGAGCTAATTGTTGTTTCATGTGTACAGGTGTTCATTAGGGTTTCAAAGAAGATTTATCAAAATAGTGACACAAACAGATAATCAAAAACTATTAAAGACACCTATAGGTCCATCAAATCCTTTTAAAACATCCCTAGAAGTCTCAAGATTTCTCTTTATTAGAGGACACTAGTGTATTGCCTAGGACACTAGTAAAATGTGCTACTATCCTTGTGACTGCACTACTATCTAAAGATATGTTTCAACCCATTTTTAGAATGAAGGACTTTAAACTAATTCCAAAGCCTATTCTATCCTTCTCATCATATAGAGACTCATGTTTCATTCTAGATAAGTGGATTCCTTTATTGTATTTATATTTTAAGTAAATCAATTTGATATATATATATATATATATATATATGTATATATATATATATATGTATATGTATATATATATGTATATATATATATATATGTATATATATATATATGTATATATATATATATATGTATATATATATATGTATATATATATGTATATATATATATATATGTATATATATATATATGTATATATATATATATATATATGTATATATATATATATATATATGTATATGTATATATATATATATATATATATATACTTACCCTCTATCCGCATCCCTTTCATATCCTAGGATTTGCATCTATTAAGTCCTAAATAGTTAAAACATTTGGTGAACCTGAGTTACTTTTTATATTGCTTAATACCCCTACTTCCACCCTAACTAGGGTTTGCCTTCTCCATTTTTGTGTAATAAATTAGGGTTTATAAAATTTTAATTTTTTTCCTAATTTTTTCACAACCTAACTAATTCAAATTAGAATTGTAATAGGTTTTTCATTAATTTAATACACTTTGAATTTTGTCTATAAAACCCTCAAAAGTCCTATATCCACATACTAGGTCCCCAAACATCCAAATATTAGCTTTTAGGGTTTCAAGAAAATTGTGGATTTTTTATACATATTAGGCTAAATATCTAGCATAATTTCAAATATATTAATGTTGGATTATATTCTCCCTATTTTTTTCTTATTGTTCATTCTACACATTCTCTTTTTTGAAATTTTAAAATGTATTCCAAGGAACCTCTCTCCCCTCACCCAATTGATCAATTCCTAAACGTTTATCATAATTATACAAATGAATGGGAAATTTTTTAATATTACACATTAGCACATGATAATGACCAAATTTTCATTTATAACGATGATGATTATTATTGTAATGATGTATATGATGGCTACTACGAACATGGGAATTAAAGTATTGATTGGGATAGACTAGAAGAATCTTCTTCACTTTATTCTCTCTCTTCTCGTACTTCTCAAAATCAAACTAAAAATTTAAGGCCAAAATAACCCCTTGTTTTTTAGAGCATTATTTCAATGTGCTCCTAGATTTTCCACCACTTTTTCTACATATTTATTCATATTAAAACAAAATAAGAATAACAAAATTAATATACCTTTTTGTGATTCAAGTAATATTATACATGATGTTCCTATCATATAAAATCAAAATGCACATTCTTTACCCTTCTCAATTCAATTCAAAAAAGCATGTCCAAATGATATTACACATTTTACTAATTAATAAACTAAAGTGGATGAGATTATTTTATAACCTTATTTTTCATTTTAAGCTCAACACAATGATTCTATTGAAAATGTAGTTAATTAAAAAATATCTCACTCTCCTCTTACATGCCATAATGTTCAAAATTAAAACATGATTTCTACTTCCTCTACCCTTGAATCCAAGATTGAAAATAATGATCATATATGCAATCCACTCGTAACTAGTAAAGATATGCATTATATTACACCTACACATGATGATATATTACATAGTATTAAAAATTTAAAATATTATTATACTCTCTCTCTCTTATTGGGAATGTGAATGACACCTCCTCTTCCCTTCTATAAGTGAAATAAATTCTAACTTTGATGAAGCTTGGAATAACAATGATTACTATGATTTTAGTGAAGAAGACATTGATTCTAATCCTTCTAGTTTTCTCCATATTTCACCCATATCTCATGTATAAATTGATTTCTTATCAAATGCTATTTAAAACTATAATATGTCTTCAGATAAACACAAGCAAACTTATACTTATGTTCATAGTTTACATAGTTTAAATTTTCATGATAATAATGTATCTTATAGTCCATTAACATGTGATACTTTTTTAAAGATTAACAAAATAAGAGATACCAATGAAAATCTATCACCACTTTTTACTATAGTAGAACCCATTCCTCATTCTAACCTTCATGAGGGTGGCAGCCCATTTTCCTCTCACTAGATCCAAGCTATCACCCATCTAAAGATTATGGTTATCAAACCAATTCTCTTTAAAAATATTCCCTAATTTAGTGTACTAATGGCTAAAATTAATAACAATATTTAAGTACTAAATTAACCCCTCAATTATGTTAATATACCTTCACAAGAGGTAATATATCCTTGATTAATATTGTGGGTTGTTTACAACAAGTACACTATATCACTTTGGAATGTAAAGCATACTACTCTTGGGTTGATTCCAATGTCATCCACGGTAATCTATCCCATGCATAATATTCAATACAAAGTTACCAAATTAATTTTAGATACTAACATTAGCAAATTTAAATGGACATGGAAACCCATACTTACACATTAAATCTTATAGGAAAGCTATAACACATGTCACTAGTAGTTTGATTATCTTAAAATTATTTCCATAGACTCTAGATGGTAAGGCATTAAATTGGTTTCATCATTCACTCCCCACTAGTTCACTACATATATACTATGAGCTAGAAGAATTATTTCTCATGAATTACATATAGAAAAAGGGACCTTGAGTCACATATTAGAGGCTGCCTTCACTACACTAGGGTAAGTCAGAAATAGTGAGTGATTGCATATTACAATTCAAATCATGTATGCAATAGTTTATCTATTAGCCAATAGATTTAGAGGTACAATACATATTTACTAGAGTTCTCATCTTCACTCTTAAGGATAAATTACTTCATGAGACATCCAAATAATTTTGACACTTATGCTACAAGGCTATAACATTAGAATAAAAGTTGGGATTAGTAAAGACACATTCAAAAATAGATTTTGAGGAGCCAAATTTGGATTTAGGCCTATCCCAAGTACAATCATCCAATATGATACAAACACCCGATACATAAATGCCTCTATAAAAAGAGAAATAAAAACAACCAATATATATATATATATATATATATATATATATATATATATATATATATATATATATATATATATATATATATATATATATTCAATAAAGGCAAAGAGCCACCTCACAGAGCATCTCTCATAGTGAACATAGCATAGGACACCAAGAATGGGGCCATATAGTTTTTAAAAAGAGATAGCCTGCATGATATATTATATACATTACTAGACATAGGGATAATAACACTTACTCATACTTTGCATCATCCAATACATTATTTGCAAAGAATAAAAATAAAACATATTTTAATTATCACATAATAAATGGACATTGGGAAAATCACTATTGTGCACTCAAATATCCTATTGACCATTGTGTTGATAGAGGCATTATAAAATTCACATAGGGGTCATAGTGATCTCCTTCTCCACAATATCCTAGATCACACTCCTCTATGAGTGAGTTATCCTAGGATGTTCCTTTCAAGGATCCATTGGTTTCTCATCATATGATCCATTTGGTTTATATTAAACCTACTTTCGTGAGATCTCATGCACCAAATATTCAACATCAATGGTAGCCAATTCATAAATCTCAACTTACTTATAGTAGCATGGTAAGAAAAATGGAAAGCAACTCAACCACTAGTTTTAGTTTAACAACTAATTAAGATATTTGGTAGAGACCATAGAGATTAGAGCATAGTTTTAGTTCAAAAAACAACTAATATATTTGGTAGAGATCATAAAGATCAGAGAAAAATTTAGTATGATAATATATTAAGATATTTTCTAGACATCATAGAGAATAGAACATAGTTCCAATATGACAACCAAATAAGATATTTAGTGGATATCATAGAGATAAAGTCACAACTTTAGTATGACAACCAATTAAGCTATTTGCTATAAAATATACACATCTAGATACCAATAGTGCACAACAAGAAGTATCAATTCTAGAGTATACTTTTATGCATACACAATATGAGTAGTATGGTTAGTTTTTTACCATACCACAAGATTTAGATAGTGCATGCCATAGTTACATGAACCACACTCATATATACCATCACAATTTTATAAAAATTAAAAACTAACATTATTGATTTGATATACATATCTACTCTAGCATCCATATACACATGATCAATAAATTAAAATTACCTAGATAAAAAAATACATATATGCTGGAAATAAGCCACACCCAGACCAATGTTGGGCTAGACATAGAGAGGTCAATATCTCAACTGGTAGATCACTCTAGTAGAAAATGGAAGGTTCTAGGTTTGAGTATTAGTTTTTCTATATGAGCAAGTAGCTCAATATGTGGTATCAATGCAAGTCTAGGATCCCCAAGCACCTATAGTATGGTTTAAGGGGGATGACATATTAAGCTACATCTTATATGGACCAACTAGGACTCACACCTAGTACCTTCAATTTTCTACTAGAGTGCTCTACTAATTGAGATACTAGCCCCTCTATGGCCAACCCATCATTGATTTGGGTGTGGTTTATTTCCATCACCCCCTTAAGACACACTATAGGTGTCTCTCTCTCTCTCTCTCTCTCTCTATATATATATATATATATATATATATCAAAACATAAGCAATAAATACAACCAAAACACTTAATCAAGTAAACAATGCCAGATAACACAATACCCATGTAAGAAAAATTCCATATATATACATTATTTGAAACAAGTTTTAGTAAAATAATAATGAATCACCAAGTGATCAGATTTTGGTGACCAAGACCACCCTCCTTACTCTCACTCTTATATACATCCACACTAGAACTAGATTCCCTTACATACCCTATAGATCTTAATCAAGACCTATGTCTCTACTCTCTATCCTATAGAACTATTACCTTACCCACCAGCTCCATGTTATCTCATTGTAGATTAATATATTCATCCACTATCCTACCACCTACCAAAACTAGAACATCAGGTTAAGGCATATCTTGCCTTTGTATCTCATCACATGCTTTATCTTTATCATCATCATCTACTCACCTATATGCAATAGTGGAAATGGCTTCTCAATAAAAAAGGTGGGCATGGATGCATGAAAATATTATGGCCCTCTCCACTATCCCATCATCCATGACATCATTAAGGGTATGTCATGTCAGATATTGTATAATAGCCTTAATAATGATCTCCCATAAATCATCATCTCCTATACCTACACACACTAATGTATGCAAAGGGAAATGTAACTAAACTATAAATCAATCCTATCTTAGAGAATATATATCCTTCTTACACTTTTGATTGTTGACACATTAGTTATTTGGGGTCATGACCTAGATGGATCCACTAGACCTAGCCAAGTGATCTCTTACCATAATAAATTCACTAGGGAGGGTTGAAAAGCCTCCAATCAAGTAAAACGATGAAATAAACCTAACTAGATCCTATGTTTTCATATTCACTAAACTAATAACAATTAAATTCTAATATATTTCTCACTAAAGCTTGTGACACAAAGTGGGGATAATAAACATTAAAATTAAATATGAATATAATACATATACTCACATCAATGTATATAGAATCCTAATGCATGGGAGAGAAGAACAAATACATATCTATCTACTCTTACAAAGGATGAACAAAGTTAGGAATACTTACCTTTGAAGATGAACCCTTTGAGACTTAATCTCTCCCTTGGCCAAGGTGATTTGCAAGAGGTTGGTGTGATATGTAAGGATGACAAGGATAAATTATCTCTAGGATACGTAACCTATGAATGCATCAAAAAGACTCTACCAAAAGAGAAGATCCATATCTCTAAGGAAAGTATGAAACCCTAATATATGTTCTTAAAAGAGAATGGTGGATAAGCATATGTATAATATATATCTCTTCTTATCTTCAATAATGACAAAATGAATGTGTTTATATAAATTAATTTAACCTTAGTCCTTTCTAAAAGTTTAGTTCAAAAAGGTAAACCCAATCAACATTGTAATGTTTTTAACAAAATTAAATTATGTCTTGGTATAGGTCATCTAGGAGCCAACCAAAACCCTAAATAATTTTTATAAATTAGATTATAAGTTCAATGGGACTAACAATGTAACATAAACTATCAAAAAGGGATTTTAGGCTAGGGAAGGGTTAATGAAGGTAGAAAATGACTAGAGGAGGGCGAAAAATAGGAGGCCAAGTTTAGGGTAATGTTTTTAGGATATGGATGTGTATGCATCAAGTGGTAGTATAATGATAACAATCATATGAAGCATTAATGGCCTACCCACCCATTTCCTAGTGCACCCTTTAAGGAATGCACTTATATAGATTGAGACTCGATGGGTTCCTATAGGATAGAAAACATCATTAATTGATAAGTTTTGAAAATATTATGTTTATACATATGCCTCAATCAAATCTCATCATGTGTCACTAAGGTACTGTTGACCAATTTTTGCCCACAGGCAAAATTTTTGGTCCCCTTCTTCCCTTGCTATTCAATGCCAGTCATTTTTAGGTTGCACAAGTTCATGTCTTGGTTCTTCAGCTTGGTTCAACATTTTGGTTTAGCCTCTTGGTTCAAGGGTATGCCTAGTTGGCTGAAGGGTAGTCCAATGTTCAAATGCCCTTGAAGAGGGTAGGCACTTCAAATAAAAGGAAAAAAATTGGGTAAGTTCAAAATTTGTTTAAATCCAAATTTGTTTAAGTCCCAAATTCCTTCAGACTTTTTGTCTGAAGGAATTCCTTCAGATAAAAAGTCTGAAGGAATTTAGGCCATGCTTCAAAGCAAAGGCAAAGGCCCAGGTGAAATCATCTATGGACAAAATGTCTGTAGGAAAACATCTGCGAACAAAAGTTTGTGGGGAAATTGTCTGCAGACAAAAGGTCCGTGGGAACCCGAGAGGCATCCAAAGGCAAAGAACGAGCTGTTGAAGGCCCTCGAAGGGCAAGTGCCCTTGCAGGGGACTCTCATTCAAATACAAAGGACACTTTTTAGGGCTGGAGGGCCACCTTCCCTTTGGAAAAGGGTGTTAAGAAGAAACAAAGGCAAAAAAGTGTCCACAAAGAGGGCCGAGGAAAGCAGAGCCTGAAGAAAATCCAGTGAAGGACTCGATGACATTTTGACCAGGTTGAGGACATCCCAGAGGCCATCAAAATTAGCCATTAGTTTTCAAACTAATGATGGCTATGTGAACATCAAAATTAGCACAAATGAAATAGCCGTTTGCTTTCAAATCAAAGGAGTGCTAACCATGAAAGGAAGCCCAGAAATGTAGCGATTCACCAAAAGATCACCCTTGAGGGCTGAATGAGCTAGAAGAGACAAGATAGAGAAAAGACAAAGTCCTAATCATGGAGTAGGTAGATGGTCCAAGTGGTGAAGGGAAGCACCAATTCAAGAAGTGACTCTAGTAGGTGAAATAGTGCCTACGAATTGACCATTAGAGATGCAAATGGCCAATTCTGCACCCCTTTTTCTCCATTTCATATTTATGAGAAGACAAGCTACATAGGTGCCTTCAAGAAGCAGCCTCAGTTAATGAGGAAATGACATGGCCATGTCAAAAAGGGGCCTGAAGTCAAAGCCAAGGTCGACACAACATTTATTTTAGACAACCTGCTCTTCCCATTGAGGGGATGCAAATGGGCCACTTGTAAAAAGGGGTGCCAAATGGGCCTCCTTTCTTCTCCTATATATTGAAGACTTGTCATTTGAGAAAAAATATTCCACATTTTGTAAGGTGTAGCCCTGGCAAAATTTCCACCTGAATCAATAAATGCATTTTTTACCTCTATCTTAGATAGATACTTTTGAGTATGTCTTGAGTGTTAGTTTGTGTTTAGTCATTGTCTCTTGATGCTTTCACAGGTCCAACACCAACATACCTATTGTCTATAAGGTGCCATTTTTTTATCTGATAGGAGAAGAGCTACATTTAGAAGTGTAGAAATAGAAGAAATTACTTACAGTGTGCATTTCACAACACCTTGGTGAATCTCTATTTTCTATATTTTCATGAAAGCCTCCCTGCCAGTTTTTAGCAACCTGGTCCTTCTGCCAAGTGTGAAGTGTATGTATGTATTTGTCTAATTTTAAGTGTGGATGTGAGAAGGTTGATTTATTTTGGTGCATCACCTCTTTAGAGTAGTTTGTTTTCCTACATCTTTCTCCCTTTTCATCCCCTCATTATATATCTATCTATCTATCTATCTATCTATCTATCTATCTATATGTGTGTGTGTGTGTGTGTGTGTGTGTGTGTGTGTGTGTGTGTGTGTGTGTGTGTGTGTGTGTGTGTGTGTGTGTGTGTGTGTGTGTGTGTGTGTGTGTGTGTGTGTGTGTGTGTGTGTGTGTGTATGTATGTATGTGTTATCACTTGCTGGAATGAAAATGATGCATCAAAGGGAGCTAGCCCTTATCTAGAGACTCTCCCCTTTAGCTTCACCAGTCCCATAGGTGAGAGGGGAGTTTCCATAGTTGCGAGGAGAAGGCAGGAGCTCGGCCTCCTACCAAGGGTGAAATATTTGACATCAATAATTTTGGTACGCCTGGTGGGACCATTTGGGACAAGTTTTATCCAAAGAGTTAAAGAATTTTTGGTGTGTTCTTTAACCAACCAGCCTTTGGAGGCTTTTGCATCAACACCAATGGTGACTCTGAGTTGAATCTACTGGTTAAGCAGCCTGGTGCCATCAAAAATCTTAATTTTACATGTATAATTATTTTACACAGAATCATGGACCTTGTATTCCTTCATATGACTATGATCAGACTCAAATTTTTTAGAGAATCACCCCAAGTAGCCCTCCTAGTTTCCCTACAATGTTAAGGGAAGTGGCCCTAGAATTGGAGATTAATAGACTGGAAGAGCAGTACAGATATCAATAGGAGCTGATGTATGAAGAGGAGTGTTTGTTTAGGCAAGCTCAGGCCTTGAAATCCATGGAAGAAGAGGTAGAATAATGGAGAAATCCATTTATTCAAGGTAGTCAGCTTTGTGTGCCCCCTCCTAATCTAAAGAAAGCCCCCTCTTTTGCACCAAATCCTTTCTATCAAATAGCACTTGCTCACTCTAGCTCATCTAATGCATCTACTCTCAATCCTGTGCACCTAGCTTTCTAGCACTAAAGGGCATCAGAACAACCTCCCATGGAGATGAACCTTCTAAACTCCTTAGATTGTGAATCTTCCATTGGGTATAATTCCACCAACTAGCATGTCCCTCTTCTAGAGACTCTTCCAGTGCGTTAATAGTCTCTTCCTAGCATTCCTCAACCTCCCAAGTCCTTTAAGATGATGTGTAGATTCTAGGTTGGAGGAAGGAATGCTAGGGACTAGCTCAGAGCTTTGAAGAGGATCATGCTAGTGACCTCCAAGAAAGACTCTTTCAAGATAATCTAGCCAAGAAAATTGAAGATTTAGAGGCTAGGATGAAGCTGCTTCTTGAAAGAGAGTTAAAATTTCCAGATCTTGCAAAAGAGCCCCAGGACCTTGGAGAAAACAAAGTTGATGCCTGTTCATAGGAGCAAAATTCCAATTCCAAAATCCTAAATTGGGGAAAAATAGTAGAATCATGGGGTAGGAAATATGAGAAGCAAGGTTTTCCTCAAAACCTTGAAGAAGTCGAAGCTGCTCCTATTCATGATAATGTTGATGACCTCTAGGAAAAGCTCTTCCAAGAGGATATGGCCAGGAGAATTGCAAAGTTGGAATATTGAGAGAGATTCCTCAACCAATGTGTGATGGATGACTTAGACTAAATAGCATATTCTATGTCTAAACACACCCCATTTATGCACCCCCAAGAGAGCTATCAGGTCACACCTGATATAGATGAAGTGCTGACCAAGTGGAAGGAGGAGAATCATTCGATTCTAGCTCAAGGACTGCCTCCTCTTCCACATATTTTCTCCACTTCAACCCTTCTCAAGGAGGAACCTATTCTGTAGGAGGTGAGTGAGGAGCAAAAGATCCAAGCTGTAGTTCTTCAAGAGGCTATCATGAGTGACAATGAAGGCAGAATCATCATTGATGCTTCTTGTGAAGACACCATCGGCAATGGAGAAGATGCAGGTCTTGCATATATGCAGATGTTCAAGCAATATGAGGAGGGACAAATGCATGGTAAGCTCTCTTCCGCTCTATTTGATGAACTTCCTTGTTGCTTTGATGAGGAGGATGACTACATTGAGGAGCTTGGGTTGGAGGAGGATCAGGAGGATACTTTTGAACATCTAGAGATCTTGATCTTTGAGGTTGAAAAGGAGAGTTTTGTCTTCCTGGAGGAATGTTTTGAAGAAGAAAGTTTTGAATGGAGAGGTGATGTTTTGTGGGATGAGAAATCTTTTTGTGAATCCATTTTATACATCACCATAGTCACCCTCCTTCAAGAAGGCCAAGAGGAAGCAGAGGATGAGTCTAACAGGATCTTTAACGAGGCAGAAGGAAATGGGTTGGACCATGATACATTGTAGAGGGAATGTGTAGATCAAAGGGCTTATGGTGATGAGCCAGTAGCCATTTATTTCTTGGTGAGGAGCACCAATATGATGAATCAGCATTCAACAAGCTTCCAAGAATAAAAAGAGTACACATATGTTGGGAGCATGTTTGAATCTGATTCACTCGGATACCAGACAATGCAGGTGACATGCAAGAAGAGCAAGTCACGAACTCTCTTTTTTGTTCAACTACTTGCCTGGCACCATAAGTCCTTTTGCCAAGAAGGGGACTTAAGAAATTTTCCCTTCGATCTAGGAGGGAGGTGAGAATACTTGGTTAGCTATATATAGTAGTTTGTTTTCAGTTTGTTTTCCTACTTTTCCTAAGTGCTATTGCACAAGTAGTAGTTTTCTTAGTCTTATGTGTGTTTTCATTTCCTTAGAGGTAGATCTATCTGACTGGTTCTATATTTATCAGAGTTATTGCTATTTTTCAAGTTACCATATGACTCTATGCCCAATGGACTGCAAGGCAACTAGTCTCTAAGCATAGCAGGAATGCTTCCC
Organism: Torreya grandis; assembly: GCA_037957365.1. Classification (NCBI taxonomy): domain Eukaryota; kingdom Viridiplantae; phylum Streptophyta; class Pinopsida; order Cupressales; family Taxaceae; genus Torreya; species Torreya grandis. The sequence goes on along the minus strand of JARHVA010000365.1, from coordinate 4,627,940 downwards.
CTTGGAGTTGCCAATTTGTTGACCAATTTTTTCCCATAGGCAAAATTTTTGGTCCCCTTCTTCCCTTGCTATTCAATGCCAATCATTTTTAGGTTGCACAAGTTCATGTCTTAGTTCTTCAGCTTGGTTCAACCTCTTGGTTCAAGGGTATGCCTAGTTGGTTGAAGGGCAGTCCAATGTTCAAATGCCCTTATAGAGGGTAGGCACTTCAAACAAAAGGAAAAAAATTGGGTAAGTTCAAAATTTGTTTAAATTTAAATTTGTTTAAGTCCCAAATTCCTTTAGAATTTTTGTCCAAAGGAATTCAAGCTGTGCTTCAAAGTAAAGGTAAAGGCCTAGGAAAAATCATCCATGGACAAAATGTTCATGGGAAAACATTTGCGGACAAAAGTCTGTAGGGAAATTGTTTATAGATAAAAGGTCTGCAGGAACTTGGGAGGCATCCAAAGGCAAAGAACGACCCGCTGAAGGCCCCCAAATGGCAGGTGCCTTTGCAGGGGACTCTTGATCAAATACAAAGGACACTTTCAAGGGATGGAGGGCCACCTTCCCTTTAGAAAAGGGTGCTAAGAAGAAATAAAGGCAAAAAAGTGCCCGTAAATAGGGCTGAGGAAAGCAGAGCCTAAAGAAAAGCCAGCGAAGGACCCGATGACATTTTGACCAGGATGAGGACATCCCAGAGGCCATCAAAATTAATAAAGCAAATTAGCTATTGGTTTTTAAACCAATGATGATAGTGTGAATGTTAAAATTAGCGCAAATGAAATAGCCATTTGCTTTCAAACCGAAGGAGCGCTAACCATGAAAGGAAGCCCAAAAATGCAGCAACCTCCCAGAAGATCACCCCTAAGGGCCAAAGGAGCCAAAAGAGACAAGATATAGAAAAGACAAAGTCCCAAGCATGGAGTAGGTAGATGGTCCAAGTGGTGAAGGGAAGTGCCAATTTGAGAAGTGACTCCAACAGGTGAAATAGTGCCTGTGAATTGACCATTAGAGATGCAAATGACCAACCGTGCACCCCTTTTTCTCCATTTCATATTTATGAGTAGACAGGATACGTAGGTGCCTTCAAGAAGTGGCCTCAGTTAATGAGAAAATGGTGTGGCCATGTCAAAAAGGGGCCTGAAGTCAAAGCCAAGGTCAATATAGCATTTATTTTAGATAGCCTGCTCTTCCCATTGAGGGGACGCAAATGGGCCACTTGTAAAAAGGGGCACCAAATGGGCCTCCTTTCTTCTCCTATATATTGAAGAATTATCATTTGAGAAAAAATCTTCCACATTTTGTAATGTGTATCCCTAGAAAAATTTCCACTTGAATCAATAAACACATTTTTTACCTCTATCTTGGATAGATATTTCTAAGTATGTCTTGAGTGTTAGTTTGTGTTCAGTCATTGTCTCTTGATGCTTTCATAGGTCCAACACCAACATACCTATTGTCTACAAGGCACCATTTCTATAGCTGACAGGAGAAGAGCTACATTTGAAAGTGTAGAAATAGAAGAAATTACTTACAGTGTGCATTTCAAAGCACCTTGGTGAATCTCTATTTTTTGTGTTTTCATGAAAGCCTCCCTGCTAGTTTTTAGCAGCCTGGTCCTTCTACCAAGTGTGAAGTGTATGTATGTATTTGTTTGATTTTAAGTGTGGATGTGAGAAGGTCAACTTATTTTGGTGCATCACCTCTTTAGAGGAGTTTTTTTCCTGCATATTTCTCCCTTTTCATCTACCCCCATTATATATCTATATATATGTATGTGTTAGCACTTGCTAGAATGAACATGATGCATCAAAGGGAGCTAGCCCTTATCTAGAGACTCTCCCCTCCAGCTTCGCTAGTCCCATAGGCAAGAGGGGAGTTTCCATAGTTGTGAGGAGAAAGCAGGAGCTCAGCCTCCTACCAAGGGTGCAATATTTGACGTCAATAGGTATAGTAGGGGATGATACTTTGAGAAAATAACATAGAAACACACAATTTTGAAGCTAAAAAAAGTTACAGCATTTTAAAGTATAAAATAAATAAAATGAAATGACTAAAAGGGAAATAATTGAAAAATAAAAGTAATGTGTATGTTGGTTTACCTTTATTTCTAGATGGCTTTTTATTGTGTTTGTAATTTTGATTATGGAGGGAATATAGACTACTTTTGACAAACCCAAGGATACAAAACTAAAGAGTAAAAATAAATAAATGCAAGAAAGACAAGATAATTGATGTTATTTGGATGGGATGTACATGGAAATTTGAAAAGATGAGGTGATAAGTGTTATGTTAGACCAAATGACTAAGTCAAAATTTTTAGAGTAATTTGGATAACTAAAAATATAAGGCTACTAAAGATAGAAAAACTCAAACGTAAACCTTAAGTAAGAAACGAAAACTCACCAAGTCAAACCAAGGATATATGTTGAAAGTGGATCGTAATCAAACATAAATGCAAAAGAAGTAACAATCCATACTTTAAAAAATATGGGAAATAAAAATGGTAAAACAACGTTGATGAATGAGGAGTGATAAGCTAACCTCATGAAATAATGGAAAAGGTACAGGAAAATAGAAATAGACTCAGGTGTTTGTAAAAAAGGTAGTACAAAAATAAAACATGGTAAAAGAAAGAAAAGTGATGATGAGATGTAAAGAAATGGTGTAAATAAAATAATCCATAGTCACTCAAGCATGTTGTTTTGTTCTAAATATAGATAAAACTAAAACAATGTAGTGCTAGTGTGTTTTAAGATGTGAAAAGAGGGAATATAGAAGAAGGGAAAATGGATTTATAATCACACTTGCCTATTAAGGGGAAAATGAATGGGTGGAGGGTAGAATGATGTAAAAACCAAGGTAGAAGAACTCTTTATTGAATTTAAGACATTAAAATTAGGTGTGTTAAAACAAGATGACTTTTAACCTTGAGTATTTTGAATAACTTTTCCTAGCCACACAAGTCTCAAGTCAACAAATGAAGTATGTAGATCACCCCATGAAGGATATATGCATAAAAAGTAAAATACACCTACCTTCCCAAAACATGTTCCCCATTCCTCAGAACCTCTTATAGAGCCATCGGTAAACTATGAATATTGAGTACTTATATGAGAAAGTAGGTAGCACCAAAGAGTGTTTTGAATTCTCCTATTCCAATCTACTAGCCTACTACACCCCAATGGACCTCAGCTCTATCATGAGGTGAACTATAGAGTTTGAACTTCAATTAGAAATAGGAGATGTGATTTAAGTCATATATTTTGGTGTGATTTTAACTTTGGTCTTTTGTATATCATTGAATTTTATTTAAAATGATTTATATTTTAACTTTCTTGATGGATTTTTCTATTCCTCCTCCATACATATTCATAAGATCAAATATGGGTGTTAAATATGACTTTAATTTAAATACTTTGGACGTGGTTTCTAAGAAATATAATTTATAAATCATGGTGTCTAATAGTCTCATTAATTTAGGTGAAATAAAAGTGTTATCTTGACTTTGACCTTGGTTTATCTGATGTGGAGTGAAAGTAAATAAAATCAAGAGGAATAAAACATGAAACAATTTGAATTACTTCAAATTATAAAAAAAAGTGATAATTGGTGAAAAATAAATACAATGACAATAATAGTTTGATTCCTTATCATATGAATTAGGGAAGTGTAAGAAAACATGTTAACATAAGTATTGTGCAAATTTTGTTTACAAAAGAAGAAAAAGCCAAAGTTGAGAACAAGGAGCATTAACTCAAAACTATTGCAAACATTCTAGAAAAGGAACATTGATTTAAGTAAAGATGGTGTTTTTATGAGGAAGGTCAAGTCTTATCCATGCTCTTACAATATAAATCATAAAATAGAAACCCACGAGGGTGTAAAAAGCATGTAAAAAAATGTAAATGAGAAAAAGATGGTATTTTTGAGGAAGGTCAAGTCCTGTCTATGGTCTTACACTTCACCTCACAAAATAGAATCCCATGTGGGTGAAAAAAATTATTGGAAAGAAAGAAAACAATGAGGATAAAATAAAATCATGAGGAAGATCAGGTCCCATCCATAATTTTACAATATAACTCATGATAAAAGAGAGACCAAAGGACCAAAAGGAAGGACTAAGGTTTGTGGAAAGAGAGAACTACTATAGATGGTGAGTCCCATGTAAGTATCCTACAAAATGTGTAATAAGACTAGAATATATAAAGCATGATAATAAGTTAAATATCTAGGATAACATCAATATCAAGGATGAACATGTGAGAGATAAGCCTATATGTCTCAAATGGTTTCTTGAAGTTTAATTAGTTTAGTATCATGCAATGTAGAAGAAGAGTGGGCATCATAAGATGCCCAAATGGGTAATTGGAAGTAGGGATGGGCATTAAAAGATACCCTAGACTATAAATTTATACGTGGGTAGGAATCACATGATGACTCAAAGGCTAACTCAATATGTGGATGGGCATTATAAGATGCCCCAAAGGCTAAAAAGAGAGAAAGGATAAGAAGAAAAGAGCACCCTATATAATGTCTAAATGGATTCAGGTTGTCCAAGAATATTATGATAGGGGATTTCATGATGCTTAATGAAATAAACATAATTTAAGAAAGAAGAAGGAGAATAATGGATAGAGTTAGCTAGATAGAAAATAAATTTGACCAAACAAAGAATAGGGTTCATCAAAAAGGGACAAGGTCAACCAATAGGTATCAAGTTGACTAGGTTGATAGAGTACTACTAGAACACATGATGAGAAGAGTATAGAGTCGTATGGGTTGACTATGTAATATTGGATAGAGTATAAAATAGAGAGATAAGAAGACACAACCATGTATGTCAACTATATACTATTGGTAAGAAGGGGAAATAGTTTATAAAATACTATGTCGACTAAGACAACAATATTTGAAAACATGGGAAAATTTTGAATGATATTTTGAATCAAGAATGAAAGCAAACACACAAATAATTGGATCAATGTGATTGATCCAATTGGGGAACACAATATAAACCTTGAACCAATGCTAGCCAATGTAATTTTTATAATATAACATGCAATGATAAAAGAGCAAGGAATCAACTTGAAAAGTAAATGCTAACTAAGTGGTCACCCTATGTGTTATTATATTATTATAAATATTTATCTAAATGTGATAGGAGATTCAATTGAAATAGTGAACTAGAAAGTAGTATAAAGTTGGGTTCAAGATGTTTAGGCTAAAAAGGATTAGTATTAGCAATGGTATTGGCCTGATATTTAGGCCTACCCCCTCAATTCATAATCCCACAATGATAAGGGTGTTGGATGCAATTCTGATATATGCCATTAACTATGTATTTATAATTATCTATAAAACCAAGTTAGCTTTTCCTTTGGTGATGAAATCCAAGTAGGTAGGCCTTGGGAAGACAAATGTTTAATGTGTTTTGAATGTTAAGTGATTTGTAGTGTGTGGAAAAGAGTAAAATAGTGTAACTATAATGGTAATTTGAAAAACCACCTATTTAGATTATATGAGTTAATCTAAGAATTCAAATAGATGAAAAGGAAATGTGAATTAATTACTAGTAAATAGATGTTAATTCCTTTATTAAGAATAATAGAATTGGTTAAGGTGACACTATATGAAAATAGTATATAATAGAGTCAATTGGGTCATTACTGTAGAATCAAGGTCTTTAAGAATAGATTCGAATAGGTTAACTATGTCTCTTAGATAAAATACATATAATAGAACTAATTTGACTAGGTCGACCTAGTTAGTTATAGGTTTATAGTTTTTGAAGACTGCTAACTCATGAAAAATAGAAATGAAGGAATTATTAAAATAATAGAGAGAGGAAAGAAAGGAACCATGGTTCTAGGCTTGAATATGATTTAGATTTTAAATTTTATGTTGTAATTCTTTAGTTTCTACTTTCAAATGATGCAAACTAGGTTGACTAGTTTGATGGAGTTCTATAAAACCATATATGCTGAAGAAGAATAAAGAACAAAGTCAACCTATTTGACAATGTTCATTGACCTATATGTTGGTAGAAATAATTAGCAAATAGAGTCAACCTATTGGATAGTGTATGCTAATTAATAACTAAAGAAGAGTATTATGTCTAATTATTTGATCCAATAACCTATAATTAATGAAGACATGCAAAGACATAATATATTCATTTTTAAATGACTATGTGTTAATCCTATGCATATAAATTTAGAACTATACCAACTGGTTTGATAAAGTACTAAAAATATGGAAAAATATAGTAAAATGATGGCATAAAAGAAAACCTACAAGGGTTAGATTTAAATATGGGCTCACCATAATGTATGCAAAGGGAAATGCAACTGATTTATAAATCAATCCTAGATCGGAGAAGACAAATCCTACTTACACTTCTAATTGTCAAAACAATAGCTATTCAGGGTAATGACTAAGTTAGATCCACTAGACCTAGCCAAGGGATCTCTTACCACAATAAATTCACTAGATAGGGTTTGAAATCCTTCAGTGAAGTAAAACTATGCAATAACCCTAACTTGGTCCTATGTTTTCATATTCATTAAACTAATAACGATTAAAGTAATGTCTAATCTAGTTCTCACCAAATATTGTGGCACAAATTTGGGGTAATAAACATTAAAATTAATCATGCATAAAAACATATACTCACATCAATGTATAAATAATCCTAATTCATGGTAGAGAAGTATAGATGCATATATATCTATTCTTACAAAGGAAGAATAAATTTAAGAATACTCACCTTTGAAGATAAACCTATTGAGCCTCAATCTCTCCTTGGTCAAGGTGCTTCATGAGAGTTTGTTTTTGTATGTAAGGATGACAAGGATAAATTATCTCTAAGATTTACAAACTACCAATGCATCTAAAAGAATTTTCCACAAGACAAGATCCATATCTCTAAATAAAATATGAAACCCTAAGCTATGATCCTAAAGTAGAATGGTGGATAAATAGATATACAATATATATCTCTTATTCTTTTCTTTAATAATGGTGAAATAAATGTATTTATATAGCTAAATCTAACTCTAGTCCTTTCTAAAAGTTTTAGCTAACAAGGTTGACCCAATGGATCTTGTATCATTATTGACAAAAAAATTAGGTCTTGGTCTAGGTTGACCAAGAGCCAACCTAGACCTTAAATAAGTTTTATCAATTAGAGTATAAGGTTGATGGGGCTGACAGTGTAATGTAAACCATCAAAAATGGATTTTATGCTAGTAAAGAGGTAATGAAGGTGGAAAATAACTAGATGAGGGTGAAAAATAGGAGGAAAATATTAGGGTAATGTTTTTAAGAGATGTGTATGTAGGTAGTAATTGGTATTATATAGATAACAGTCCTAAAAAACACCAATAGTCTATCCACCCCTTTCTCAGTGTACCCCTTAAGGCATGAACTTAGAGAGATTGAGAATTGATAGGTTCTTACAAGATAGAAAGCACCAATAATTGATAAGGTTCAAAAATATTATGTCTATAGAACTACCACCTTGGCCACTAGCTCTGTATGCTCTCATTGTAGATGAATATAGTCATACACTATCCTACCACCTATAAAAAATAGAACATTAGGTGAAGGCATAGCTCACCTATGTAGTTCAACATGTGCCTCATCTTTATCAGTAGATACGTACCTAGATATAGTGGTGGTAATGGCCACCTAATAAAAAATGTGGGCATGAATGCATGCAACTCCTATGGACCTATCTGCTAGCCCATCATCCATGACATCAATAGGGATATGTCATGTCAACTCTTATATCACAACCTTAATAATGGTCTCCTAATACTCATCATTTACTAGACCTACACATACCAATGTATTATAATAGATATTTCATTGATAATTCAAACACTAAACTAAACAAAACATACAAATCCATAATCACAATATACCCTCAACTTCCATAATAGGCTCTAGATCTAATACATACTGCATGATATCCCCATCTCTTATAAATAATGGTGGCTATCTATGTTGCCTTTACTATATTATGTAGGCATCAGTAGTCCTTATATCATCTAAATCAAGAATTTTTATCACTAGATCTCACTATTTCAGTAGAATCATAGTTATCTCAGCCATTGATGGTCTCAACCTACTACCTATCCTCACTAAATCTTAAGAAATCCTCAACCACACCTATGGTGTAGGTGGCACAACCTGGATAAAAACAAAATATTTTGTCACCTACTCATAATAAAAACTATAAAACACATTAACCCATAGTCATACAACCAACATCTCACTTGAACCCATGTCAGTTGAACACCATTCTTAGGCCATCCCTAAAATGAGGGTATCCAAATAATGTCTCTAGGTGTCAATCAATCCAACACCTATCAATATTGCATCATTCTCCTTGATTTTACATGAGTTATACCAGTCCATCTCTATAAAAACATATATGGGTAGGCCCAATCCATCCTCAAAAACCCTATAGTCTAGCCACTACAATATGCTCATAATCCCAACAATGTAATTATGTTAAAGACTAAATGCCATATACACACAACTCCTGATTAAAATATTACAAATCTTGATATAAGTGGGAAAACATATAGTGAAAATACAATTATATGGTCCCATGCTCCTCTATATATCTCACAATCCCTTATATCATTTATTAAATAGATACACCACTACCATCCATAACAACAAATGAAGGTATTAACACTATAATAAACTTCCACAACTATGGAATATTAACCATAATGGTCGCTAATAATAACACATCACTAAAAATCCCTTGATGATGGGTCCCTATAGGTATGCCTAAATGTACCTATAAGACCAATATATAGATCCATTTCTAGTAAACTCTTATAATATAGCTCATTGACCAGTTGTGGTAACTCTCAATATCATATAAACACCCTCCAGAGTCAGTAATTTCCATAGTGGATAGATAAAATGTATATGTATCAGCATTCCATTACTTGCACAAGATAATGATCATATGGAAATCCCAAGGCACTAGTGCAAAGTGATGCCACATAACCCAACCTAGCCTTATCAATCAATTCCCTCTCATCATATGTTAGGGGTAGTAGACATAAACACTCCATTATCTAGTCACTATGAAATTCCCTCTTGAATACATCCACATGAAAAATATAAAAGATATGACATTAACATCTCCAAATGACATATCAACATATATCAAAAATCATTAACACACAAAACATAATCAAAATTGGTAATTTTGGCTCCATTGGACATTAGAAATACACCTAAGACACTAGCCCTAGACACTACCATGACCCTAAGATGGTAGAATGATATCCCAAGACACTAGTGCAGTCCTTAGGACACTATCATGACCCTCCTAAATAGGGACCTAAACCCACTAAATATTGCCAAAAATGAAAAAAACACATTTACATTTTCAAAAATAAGGAATGATAGGTTCCTTACTAAGGTAACCTCTTCATCATCCTAGATGAGTCAATCCACCTCAATGTAGTTGGTCACATTCATTCTTCATCTCCTTGGCATGTTTCTAGTATCAAAGCAATAATTTATCTCAATTCAATTGATACAAATTATTCTCAAAACTAATCAACCAATCTATTTAAACCATGTTTTAAAAATGTCACCTTTATAAGGTTGACCTTGCATATAGATATCATCAACTAATACCAAATTCTTCCAAACATGATATATAAAGAATCGTAACTTTGATTTTTGATCTATTTCTTGTGCATTAGACTTGATGATGATATCCCCTACACTATACTAGTTAAACTACTATCCCAATAAATTTGACTCTACAAAATGATAAAACCTATATTTATTTAACAAACTCACTATAGGCCACAAGCTTATATTGGTCCTAGTTTCCAAATAATTCTCATACAAATATTAAAATAATTGATATTATGCTCACATTAACCACATCAACTATCACTAACATGCTTATTGGCATAACTTTTGGTTAGACACCCTTACTGTAATCTCAGGTCTCTCACTAAAAGGGGGCATACATACACCATTCACACTAATATTACTTTACTTAGATACATGGTTTGACCTAGAGTTAGATTTATTTATTCAAACACACAAATTGGATATGATGTTAGGATACATAGATTGACATATATGTTTATATACACAAGTTTGATTTGATATTTAGACACAGGTTGGCTCAGATATTTAGATACATAGGTTGACTCAGATATTCAAATACACTAATTTACATAGATGTTTATATGCATAGGTTTTCTCAAATTTTTAGACACATAGGTTTGATCATATGTTAGGTTGTGGAGCTAAAAGCTTCACTGATGCAGACATGGAGGAGGTTGCAGGAGAGTTGCAGAAGTGTCACGGAGACTGGTGTTTGGTCTGGCCAACCGACATCGGTAGTATCAGACAAGGAAGCAACCAACGTCGGTCATGGATCGGTCGGGGTGACCCCCAGGCAGACAGGGACCGACGTCGGTCGCTTGTGTGGTTCGACTGCGAGCTAATTACGGGCAGTTAGCTAACGAACCAAGTGTTTGCATGAAGAGAGCTATTTTTAGACTGAGAGCTGCGGATCTAATTATTGTAATTAGATGTCTAATCATTGTTTGGATGAGATCTATATAATAGACTCATGGTTGTATTGGAAAAGTTGTTCTAGTTTGAGTTGAGCAAGGTTTGTTCCTTCTATGTGTGAGGTGAGCAAGGGTGTTCCTCCTAGTTCCACAGTACCAGGTGTAGGTGCTGGTTTTGGAGAGTCAGTAGGATTCTTCAGGTGTGTAGGATCTTGGTCACAGTTGCATGGCCTATATAGGAGATCTACATGGTAAGTAAGATCGTTGATCTGCAGGTGTATGTGTGTGCAAGGTCAAGGTTCACAGGGGAGCAGAACCGTGTTTGATTTGCAGGTGTGCAGGATCATATAGACAGTAACACAACAGGGAGCAGTATCAGGTAGGATCTACTTGGAGTACAGGTGTGTACTCGGATAGAGCAGAGAGGAAGGCAAGGGAGTTCCTTCCATAAGTATGGTCTGTTGAAGTGCAGGTTATTGTAGGTTCATGGGAGATCTACTTGAAGTACCTTGAGTACTTGTGGAGTGCGTGGAGCACTTGTGTTGTGCGTGGAGCACGGGAGGTGAACACCAACTCTGTATTTGAGTTAGGTGTTGGGACCTGAGAGGGAGAGCTTTGGGGAGAAGAATTACTATTCACTTGAGGTGTGGGAAACCTCTGTAAGGTGGTGGAGAAGAAGTGGCATCTTCTTTATTGTATTCTTTTCTGTATAAAGTGTTAATACAAGTTGTGTATTGTCTCTCATATCATGTGTTATTCTGAATTCTAGTTACTTGGTGAATCTGGTTAATTTCCGCATTTTAAGTTGCTTGGTTTGGTAATCAAATTGTGTGCTTCCGGTTTATTTCCCCCAACATCATATATTTAGATACATATGTTGGCTCAGATATTCATATGCCTAGGTTGACATAGATGTTTAGATACACACGTTGGATTAAATGTTTAAACACATACATTGATTCAAATTTATTAGGTTCCATGATATTTTCAGCTATTGGTTCAATTTCTTAGACTTTACATAGGGTTTTAACATAGTTCTAGACTCATTATGGTCATTGGGGAACTTACCTGGTACACCATCCCTATATGGACATAGTTTTGTGCATAAATTACATAGTTACATTATTATGATGTCAGGTTTGGGGAATTAAAATAGTGTACATGTCCTTAATACCATAAGATTTCACTAAGTTATATAGAATAAATGGAAAATGATACCATTATCTATGCTCAAATTACCAAATTACATTTAGATTATCACCAAGATTTCACTAGGTTGGGTTATATGGCTATCTAAAGTGGTTGATCCATAGTTGTCACCAAACCTAGATTATGAATGCTGAGAGATAGTTTTAGCCTCTACATATATATTTCTCAAACTCAATTCACATGTCAGAATGGGGTAAAGAAGGGATTGTTCCTCCACATTTATAGATATTTCTTAGACTTAGTTTAAAATATAGAGTGGGGGAAAGTAGGGATTGTTTTTCCATATTTATAGATATTCCTTAAACTCAGTTCATATACCACAATGGGGGTAAAAGAGGGTTTTAATCCTCACACTTGAATTCTTTAATTAGATTTAGTATAGGGGTATCCACATTCTATATTTCCTCTTCTTAGACAACATTCCATCTCCTATCCACTTCTCTGGCCAAGAAGTGGGCTAGGCATAGAACACATCCATCTTCCACACATATTGATCACACATGTAAGTATAAGTACACATTTTAGTTTTCCTTTTTATTTATCACTTACATTTAATTTAATTACTATAATATAAGGGGGGATTGTACACACCCCAATTTGGTCAAGAAAACACAAGTATTATGTCTTTTTTCTCTCTCATGAGAAGTATTAATTATGGATGTGAGTCTTATTCATGAGTCATTTTGGTATTTTGATATTTTTTATGACTTGTTTCTCCCTATTTTATGTACCCCCAATGGTCCTATGCTATCATATCCTAGTTATATGGACCTCCTAGCTTGTTTACCATAGTCTTTGCTTAGTCTCATGGTCTCAACACACTAGTGTGGTCTTGGACACTAATGCAGTGAGTTAGTGTCCACTTCAATGCTAGTGTCCAATGGTCACTTTTTTAATGTTTTTCATGTCCTTACCCTTCCTCAAGTCTCCTCTTATTATTTTATCTTTTTCTTAAACCTTGTTAGCCAATGAATAAGGGTCTCACATCCAAATTAAAGTTCCTTCTATATAAATAGCTTCATAAGGAATTTTATAACTATAACTTACTATTTTGGCACATAATTACTAAAATAAATTAGTAACATATCTCAAAAAAAATCATATTAATCAATAATCACACCTAAATTTGCATGATTGATAAAAAAGGGCCTAAGCAAAAGTCATTCTAACACACTGTGCACATTGATTTTGCACATTCCCTAAGGGAGAACTACATGTGATCTAAGACCCCTAAAATTGGGTTAATATAGGCAATGGTAAAAATAATATGGGTTTTGTATCATGTGATTGTAACATCCCACAACCCTAGTTTGTTCTTATTTTTATATTTTATCCCATTATTTTTTTTTGTGTAGGTGTTCATTAGGGTTTTAGATAAGAATCAATAAATAGTGACACATATTGATGATCAGACACTATTGTATACACATGTAGGTCTCTAAAACCCTATGACATCACCCCTAGATGTTTCAAGCTTTCTCTCTATAAGAGGACACTATCACAGTGCCTTGGACACTAGTACAATGCATTACTATCCTTTTGATCATTCTATTGTCCAAAGCTAGTTTTAAACCTCAATTCTTGAAGGAAGGACTTCAAATTGATTCTTAGGCCTGCCCCAACCTTCCTATCATCTAGAGACTCATATTTCACTCCATATAAGTGTATTCATTCATTGTATTTATATTTTAGGTAAATCACTTTAGTATATCTATTTAAAATATTTATTTGTACTTAAGCTTTATACCTAAGACTTTGACAACCTAGGATTTTCATCTACTAAGTTCTAAATAGTTAAAACACCTACTTGTATGCTAAAGGAGTGTATCATTAAGTACACTAAGCACATACAAAGTGTCAATCTTCACAACCTCCTTCACCATAAAGGGGATATTGGGTTGAAGTAGATTTTGAGTAGGGATCCTTGTAAGCTAATTAAGTGCATGACATGCACATGTTTAATCTTGCACAAAGCCTTTCCCTTAGCCCTAAAACTCACCATAGTTAAAATATTTAGGAGTCTTAGTAATGACAAAATCACAAAAGAGTTTCTTAAAAAATACAATGGGACCTCATGGTTGTTATATGGTGATTAATCAAACACAATCTGCCATTGGTCCTAAAAATTATTTCTAATAAAATTATGTTCGCATAAGTGGATTGGGAAATGTTTATTGGACATGGTTGTTGGGTCGATGAATAAGGCACAAATTAGGTCTTTTGATATTTATTTATCCTTCACCTCATGTGTTAATAATTTTTTAGCATAGTAATCCCTACATCTAATCCTATATAATTCCCATCAATCAATTTGACTCGTTATCAATTCAAACTTACCTAATAATAACTCTAGGGTATTGGCCAAATAGGTGTGGTGGGTGTTGTTTGATTTGGGATACCTCATTCTCCTAATTTTTCGTTCAATTTCTATTTTATTTTCCACTATGTGTGCAATTAGATCTTCCTAATTACCTAGGGGATCTCATGGAAATATAAGAGATTTAGGAGGGTTATGAAGAGGGTTAAGAGGATGTTTAGCATGTTGGTCTCTTATAATGGAGTAGGATATTAAAAATAGGATTTAGAAATTAAACAATGCAAATTAAAAAAATGCCAAAATCTAGTGTTAATAAGTTTTGTTTTCGATTACTTACCTCCCCTTCATGGAGAAATTAACGATTTGATGAGGTATCTGGAGATCAAGGTGTGTTTTTATCCTCATCCAAGAATTATGTAAACATGGTTTAGTAAAGATAAGAGTAGAAAAAATAGGAAAATGAAAATAAAATGAGTGTGCCTATGGATTGGGCCTTTTTATTTTTTATTTTTATTTTTAATAACATGTACATGTTATTGAAACTAAACATAACACATATGGGTTAAATCCACCAAACACAATGTGTAAAGGTTGTTTTTAGTGGTAATACCACACATTATTTGTAATATATAACATGTACACATTATGTCTCATAAATTTTGAGCCTAAATCTAAATAACACATATATGTTATGGCCATTAAACATTCATGTTATGGTTATAACATGTGTGCATTAGGGTAAATGTCCAAAAAAATATCCCCCAACTTTGTAAACTTACCCATAAGAAAAATATATTAACCTATATTTACATAGTAATTATGATCACTTTTACTTTGAAATGATGAGTTGGTTATTTTTTTATTTTATTTTAAAAATTTCAACTTGGTTTTTAATAAATTGATTTTTTTCCCTTATTTTCATCTTGTCTAGTTTTCCTTAGAAATTATGTATTGACAATTTAAAAACCACTTAGCTACTACCATGAATGGATATGTGATATTATGTTTATGATCTTTATTTATCATTTATATATATCATGATGTGATTATTTTTGCTCAATACTCATAGCCATAGTATAGAGATAAGCATGGTATTTAATTTCCATGTACCTCATGGTATTTCAGAAATGTCTAGGATTTCCACTTGTATTGAACCTTAGAAATCCAAAAATCCATTTGATTATGTGGTGAATCAGTTAGAGGTTCATATAGATAGGTTACTTATATCATACCCTTGAAATTAGGTTTAGTGGGCTATGGGAACAATACTTCTTCCATAGTTAACACTTTAAAACATTGGTTTGTCACTATCTAATAGATAAGCCAATATCTTTAGAATCCTAAATTTTCAAACACAACCTTTAGTAGAACTTCCTAATCTTATTTTTGTCTAATTATTTAATATTACTATAAAATTACATTTCTTACTTTGAGCATGTTATTATTTTTTGTATTATAGACTATATTATCTAGTGTTGATACAAGCTCTACACTATGTGTTTCAACTAGATTAACCAGATTGATCTAGTTTCATGTGTCTAAATAGACTACATTGACCAACATGATGCAATATTATATTATGTTCTTTATTTATTTATATTTTTAAAATAAACAATCTAGTTTTAATAGTTTAATTATTGCACTTGTATAGAACTAAATAGACCAACTTGAATTAGTATAGTCCTCTTTTATCTTGTCTACCCAACTAGATCAACTGACTCAATCCAGTAGGTCTATAGGCTACTCTTTTATCTTATCTACCCAACTAGATCGACCAACTTGATCCATTAGGTTTATATACTTATTTTTATCCTATCTTCCTAATTATATCAACCAACTAGATCCAGTATTTTTATATATTATTCTATTATTCTTGTCTACCTAACTAACTTGACCATCTTGATCTAGTAGGTTTATAAACTATTCTTTATTCTATCTACCTAACTAAAACAACCAACTCAATATAGTAGGTTTATAGACTATTATTTATCTTATCTACCCAGCTAGTTTAACCAAATTAATCTAGTAGGTTTCTAGATTATTCTATTATCCTTTCTACCCAACTCAATTGACTAGCTTGATCGATTAGTTTTCCAAACTATTATTTATCATCTCTATCTAACTAGATCAAATAAATTTATCTAGTTTATTTTTAGCATATAAACTTTCACCTTTTTTATTAGGTTTTATTTATTAGTGTATTCATCATGTAACACCTATTTAATGAAGCTATACAATAAAATTAGACCAACATGTTCTGTCTTACTAATACTCATAAATCCTTTAAGACACATCTACCTTATCATGTGGTAAATGTATATTAAAAAACCAAGAGAGTTTAGTCAATCCATTATTGAATTAAATCAAAATGAAATAAAAAAACTATCATCTCAAGCCTAATCCCTAGGTTGATTTATGTAGAAAATAATCAATAAATGCACATTACAAGATTAAAAAAAAACTTTTATACCTCAGAATATTTGATTGAGAACTAAATTTAAGAGGTTAAACTTAGATTTTAGGCTTGGAGTCTTTTTAAATGCTTTAATATGCATGTGGTAAACACATCTACTTATTTACATTTGATTCTTGTCTTGGCTTGGCTTTGGTATGTGAATTGGTTGAAGCTCGTATAATTTTGCAGAGTAAGTTCATATGAAGAAGCTTGTCTATAATGGCTAAAGGCTCTTGTATTGATATATTTTTTGGGTGTTTATGAAATATTAATTAGAGATCAAGATAAATGATGCAGGATGAGTCCCCAAACTTATGATCACACACATAGAGTGTGTAAGAAATGCCATTTATGGCCTTTTGGAAAAAAACTATAGTCATTAGTTCACTTGGAGTATGTAAGAGAGGTGTAAGAGGAATAGCGTGTAAGAGGGATGTAATATCTTGATTTAACTCCTCTTTCCCATTGAATTTTTTTAGTGATATCACCTATGTGATTTCATAAGTAAATTTTTATTTTAGGAAAATAGCTAATTCTATATTCATGGAATTTTCCATTAGAGAAATGATTAGAATCAAGGTAATTAATTGGTAATTAGAAAAATCATAGAATTTGTAATTTTTTATTTGATGATCAAGTATTCACTTAATTATTATGTGAAGACACTTGTAAAGTGTTGATATAATTCAAGATATATTTGCTAAGACTAATGATGCAACATGATCCATTAGCCCAACCAGGGATGTATCATTACA
This sequence comes from Torreya grandis, assembly GCA_037957365.1. Taxonomy (NCBI): domain Eukaryota; kingdom Viridiplantae; phylum Streptophyta; class Pinopsida; order Cupressales; family Taxaceae; genus Torreya; species Torreya grandis. The sequence goes on along the minus strand of JARHVA010000365.1, from coordinate 4,610,648 downwards.
ATTTTGGGTTAAAATGATAGTTACATGGGTAAATTAGGTTATATGGTGATTTTGAGGTAAATTTTCATGTGATTATAAAAATTAACTCTTGAATATAATTTAGATACAAAAATGGTTTAAATGAAGTGTCTAAATTTTTCCCTTGTTTGAGAAGGCATTGTGAGACACTAGACACAATAACATCTTTTCAAAGAATGAAAAAGTTGTTAAGAAGAAATTTGATAATGCTTAAAGAATTATGTAATCACTCTTATCTTTTGATAATTATGAGTTGATAAACCCATATTGATTCCCTAGATGGAATTTGATTAGCTTGGGATGTTTCCTTGAGGGAATGGTCAAGAAACATTTTAAAATAGATGGGCCCTCAAAATGAAGAAGAAGAATTAAGAATGGGAAAAATTAACTGGTGGCTAAAATTAATGCACTCAAGATAATGCTTTCATGATTTGATTCCCAATTTTTGATAATAATAAAATTGAATTGGACTTGAGGTGGTGGAGGGAGTGGGAAGGATACATCCCAAAATAAGTGGCACACCTTAACTTCCCCAAACCAGGTGAAAGTTATGGGTTTGGGATTATAAGAAAAACCAAATAATGGACCTAGCCCTAAAGAGGGAGATATTGTTTGATCAAAATAATGTGTCCCATTAGGGTGTAGTTGATTATTGATTAAATTTATTTTCCCTAGTATGATGTTTTTTTCATTTTTATAAATGATGATTAAAAAATTTATTAATTGGTTGGAAGATAATAGGTAAGGAAATATTTTACTGCATCATTACCTATGAGAATCCCAACACTTATTTTTTGATTCATCACAAAATGGCATGCATCATGGTATAAAACACCATGATGGATAGACTATAAGGTGAACAAGGATGGACCCTTGATCTAATAGATAATTGAGAAATAATGTATCAATGATAAAAAATGGTATCAATGATGACATATGCCAATGGATAAACTCAAGTAAAACTATGTGATAGGAAGCACCATGATGATGACCCTAATGACATAATGGATTGAGTCAATATGACAATATAAGAAGGGAAAACAAACAAACAAACAAACAAACAAATAAACAAACAAAAAATAAAAATAAAAGCCACATAAATCATCTTGTTTCTCAAGAAGAAGAGCAAATAAATGCACAAAGAATAATAAAAAATAATCATCATTAAAAAAAACATAAAACATGAAATTATTAATCATTTGTGCATGTTTGAAAGTAAGGCATTACTCTTGGAAACTTTATCCCTAAGCTCAAGAGGACAACTGATAGGATAAGATGATAACTTGGATGAAAGAGGGAATAGAAAAAAAAGAAAGGGGTGGTTGATTTGTCTTTAAATACACATGTAAATGGATGATAGATACATATTCCAAAGGACTTCTTCTCCTAGGGATGTGGGAAAGAGTAAAAATTATGAGAAGTAATAAAATTAATTATAGAAGAAAAATAAGAAAATGTATACTTGTAAAATGGTGAGATAATTTAGATAAATCTAAGAAAATGATATTTTAATGACATGGGATGAGTTGAATCAAGATTCCCCATGCATCTAAGTGTTACTTACACAGTCTATGTGGATCTCAAGCTGATGTAGTTCTCCCATAAATGGGAACATAAATTAAATATTGGCAATGGTAATTGAAAATGATCATGGATGGATAAAGGGTTATCACCTAGTAAATGTAGTAAACTATTCCATCTAGAATAGATCCAAAGACTAATGGTGTATGATGACAAAAAAATTAGTGATTTTATGGCTTAATATCTCTCATAGAGATTTTAAGCCCTTATTTTTATTTTTTTGTTTTTGGTTTATTTTTGGGTTTTCAAAATTTTAGGATTTTTGAACTATTTTGAATGTTTTTGTTTTGGCATCTCAACCCAATTGAGGATTACAAGATGCATAATGTTTTAACTCATAAAATGGTGAGAGTGTGACTTAGATTGCTTGTAAAATGGTGATAGCATGGCTTAAATTTATCTTAAAATAGTGAGAACATGGAAAAGGGGTGATCGACCTAGTTTAAAAAATTGAGCTCTACTTAGTCCAAATGAACCTTATGTCAATGTAGTACAACCTTATCATAAGATAATATAAATCAACAATAAGGTGAAAAATATAAATGGCATATGAACAAAATAAATGGTACCATAATTAAAAAGAGTTTAAATATGCAATTGAAATACCATAATATAATTAAATAATGTGTAAGATACTCTGAGATACTACATGTCTTGGATGTGCTAATGGTGACCAAAAATTTAAATAATCCACTTGAAATTTTCTCTAGATTTTAGCATATAAAATTGTCTTATGTACTTGTGAACTAGAATGAAGATCAATATTGGTAATATAATGGGGGAATAATATTAGGATGGATTGGCTCACATAGAATTTGGTTGAAGGGAGGGTGTTTTTTAGACATGACCCCAATCAGGGGTTCAAATAAACAATGTTCAAGAAAATCAAATGTAAAAATGCTTAAGATGCATAATATTCATGGGATCATCTAGCTCTTCCCCATCTAGTGTATCCAATATATATGACTTGGATCCATAGTTATCTATGAAGATGGATTATCCCAACCAATGAGGCTCAATATTTCCCTTCTTTTCATGAACAACATTGTTATTATTTTGGTTTTATTTTAGGTTCAGGTTACCAAGTTCAAAGTCTCTATGTTTGATATGATTTTTTTATGATTTTTTTTAGATATGACATAACCTATTCTAATATGTTTGGAGATTTTTCAAAGTATCTACCAATTTTTCATAAAGTAGATATAATTCTTAAAGTTGAGAGACTATGTATTCCTCCTCATCAATAATATCCTACAATAAAATGCAGAAGGAAGGCAATTCGATCTAGATAGGGAAAATAAATTTAGTAACATAAAAAAGGAAATATGGTGTGTCTCTTGTTTGGGTTTGGGTATTGGTATGATAAACCTAGAGGGCATGAAATAGTTGTAAATTCCAATCACACCAAAATTACTAATAATATTTTTAAGTATTTGGATCAAGGTTTTGTTAAATGATTCATCTTGGCCATTTATTTAAGGAAAATAGGTAGTGGAAAAATGTTTTTTGATATGGTATTTGACATATAATGTTTTGACATCCTTATTTTAAAATGAGTCACCATTATCATAAATTAGGTCAGAGGGAATGCCAAAGAGGTAAATTATATGATTGAGGATGAATATTGAAATATGTTTATCGATCATGTGAGTGGAATAGAGTGAACCCAATTTTTAAAATATTCAATTATAGTGAGGATTTGTTTATGGCCATATAAATAAGCATGATCATTTTCCCTGTGATATTAATTCCCCATGTGTAAAATGGCCATGACATAGGATTGGTTGAATAAATGGAGCTACTGCATGAACTAGATTAGCATGTTTTTGGAAAGACACACTTTTTTACATAAGTACATGCATTAACCTCTATAGTGATATAATAATACCATGTATACATGATTTTATTGGAAAGGACAATTCCATCAGTATGGGCCCCACAAATCCCTTGGTGTACTTAGCTAATCATGAATCTAGGCTCTATCGAAGTTAAACAATAAAGTAGAGTTCCATCATATCCTCTACAATAGAGTGTGGTAGAGAGTATGGTATCATGATAATTATTATTAATCAAGGATTTTTATTTTTTATGAGAAAGGTTATAAAGAAGTATATGGTCATGAAAATAAGCATATATATTAGAGTACTAAGGTATGATGGGACCAAAAATATCACATACTATTTTAGATTCATAATGTTGATGGGTTGGCCTTAAGAGATGTTTAATAAGAAACTAATAATCTAGAGCATGATCTATAATTTCTATTAGTGAACCAATTTTTTTCATTGCATCCATAGTCATATGCCTGGCCCTTGGGATTTGTTCAAATTAGATGTATTCAAAGCTCTATTTATGATGGTCCACCATATTTTTTTAAGGATTAAACTTATCATCTTTGGTCTAGTACTATTTTTTTACTTGGTTAATAATCAATTGATAATATCCATGAACATGTAATTGCTTGATATTCCATTTCACTACTAGATGAATCCTTGTAATGAGTGCTTCATGCTTTGATATATTATTGTTAAAAGAAAAACCAATGTGGAATGCCTTAGGAATAATATCCCTATATGGTGTTATGAATTTCTCATGATCCATGAGAAGTGTAGGAACCATCAATGTAAAGGGTTTTGTGTTGAGGATCAAAATAATTATTGTCCAAAGTCATGACTAACTCATCAAGAAAATGGAACATGAGTGGCTTGATATATAATAAGGGTGCTTCATCAAGTTGATCTATAAGTTCCTTCCCTTTAATGGAATTTTTATGTACATATTATATCTCAAATTCACTCAATAGCATTATCCACTTGGCCATACAACCAATAAAAGTTGCCTTGGAAAGGAGGTATTTGAGTGGGTCCACTTTAGCAATAATAATGGTCTTGTTTTTTACATATATTGTCATAAATTTTAGGTCAAAAACACCATTGATAAGCATGATTTTTCAACTAAGAAATAATTATATTCATAATCAACCAATCTATAACTCAAGTAGTATACAACCCTTTACTTCCCTTAATTATTACGTTGTGCAAGGAGTTCTCCCAAGGCACATTCAATCACTAAGATGTATAAAATTAATGGTTTTCTAGGTTTTGGTAGAGTAAGAATAGGTAGATTTCCCAGATAATATTTTAATTACTCAAAGTCCTTTTGATATTTGGTATTCTATGAGAATATGGTACCTTTATTCAAAATATGAGTGAAGGGATGGCATTTGTATGACAAATAAGAAATAATTTTATTGATAGATTGGATATTTCCCTACATGATAAAGAGATTTTTTAGATTAGAAGGTGGAGGCATTTTTTTAATGGCCTTAACCTTGGTTGGATCAAATTCAATGCCCCTACAAAATATAATGAAACCTAATAATTTTCTTGAAGTAATGCCAAAGATGCACTTTTTAGGTTTAAGCCTTACTTTATATTCATGAAGTCTTTAAAAGATTATTAATAGTAAATTTGGATGTCTTAATCTGGCCTTATACTTTTCCAAAATATCATTTATGTAATTTTCAATAATATCATGCATCATGTCATAGAAAATGATAGTTATTGCACATTGGTATATAGCACCATCATTCTTAAGGCCAAATGACATCACTTGATAATATAACATTTCCCATGGAGTGTTGAACACTATATTATGTTGGTATTCAGGTATGATTTTGATCTAATTATATCCATATAATCCATCCATAATAGATAACATCCCATACTCTACCATATAATCTATAATCATATCAATGTTTGGTAAATGAAAGTCATCCTTTGGGCATGTTTTATTGATATCTTTGAAACTGGTACATAATTAGAATATTTATGGATTTTTGTTGACTGAAACTATGTTATATATCTACTCTAAATAATTTATGGGATGGATACACCCTAACTCTAATAAATTTTCTAATTCTTTCTTGACAAGTACAACTCTAAAAGGAAGCATTTTTCTCAAATTCTATGTGATTGGCTTGGCATTATAGTGTATAAAAAGGTGATGTAAAACCAAATAAAGTTCCAAGCTAGTCATATCTAAATAATCCTAGGAAAAAATATCAAAAAAATCTTGAATGAGGGTATTAATAAGCTCACATTACCCTTTAGTGATGGATTCTCCAATTTTGATCCATTTAGGATCAGTTTGCTTCCAAAATTGACTATTATGGTATCCTCCACAAGCAGTGTGGAACCATCTTCTAGAATAGTTGTAAATGTGGTATATTGGTCTTCATCTTCATTTTTAAGTTTTATTGTCTTGTTTAATTCACCCATGTAGGAAGAATCAAAATCACCAAAGTCTGGTAAAGGCCACTTGGTAAAAGGCATGCATGAAATCTTGAGCTAATTGATCAAATACCTTTTTATCCTCTAAATTTATTCCTTATATAAATTAAGTTATAAGACTAGAATATGCCTGAAATTCATTTAAAAGAGGATGAACTTCCACATATAATGTCACTTGAAACAAGTTTTAACAATTGGACTCATATCTTTCTTTACTTTTTTACAATTTCAAAAACACCTCAAACAAGTTTTCACTTTGGGACCTCAATATTTGATTTTATTTTTATTTTTATTTTTGAATCAGTAAGTTCACTTACTCTCTAAAATAATAAACAAGGTTTAATGTAATAACAAATCCTTGTTTTTGATCACCAAGTGGCAAACCATCTTTAAGGATTGAGAATTCAAAAATTGCCTCATCATTCTAAAAATTGTCTAATGGTATTTATGAGTATTGTTGATCCCATTTGATTAATTGGGGATGGTGGAGAAAATGAGGGGAAAAAGATGGGATAAAAGTAATGACATAAATTGTATGAGGATCAAATAGGTTAATCTCAGTCAACTCATCATAGATACTATAATATGACTCTAAATCATTATCAGTATTGTTGGTATTAGATGATAAATTATTATCAATCTCAAGATATAAGGGGTCACCCCAATTGATTTGTACCCAATACCTCAAGTTGTAACTTTTTTTTTCAACTAATACTAGCTTAATATGTCCTTGAAATTTTTCCCCCAGTCCTTTATCCTTATATGATTAATTATCCATTATCCTATTTGGAATAAGATACTTTGCTTTTTAGTAGTAGGTGGTAAAATCATCATTATATAACCATGAATAATCATTAGCCTTGATTTATTATTGTTATTACAAAGTGGGTTTAATGAAAAACATGGGTCCTTTCTAACTAAAATCATCCTTCCTATTCCATTACATTTTATCATCTTTCATTTTAGGTATACCATATGATTTGGGTGTCTTAGACAACCTGGCTATATGGAAATCATTACCAATTTTGTATTCCGTAAGGCCATTGTCATGATTGGTAAAATGATTGGCTATTGCACTAGGTGGTGTTGATGAAGTGGAGAAAAGACTACTTGGATCCACATAATTGGCTTTAGGTGGTTAATCAGCTACATTATTTTACTTTCTGAGGACATGCTCTATGTCAAGGTGATAATTGTAGATTTCATACTACACTTCTAAATGTTTAGAGAGTTCATATGGCTACAAGTAGATAAAATTAGAAAATTTTAGTATATAATGGGTAAATTTACTACACTGATAGAGATTAAAAATTACATGTACTTCATGAATCCAAGGTCACCTAAGGATCAAATTCTATGATAGTTCGAAATCAAGAACATGACAAAGAGTATTATGGGTTAGAGGCCCAATGATAACATGTAAACAAATGGTACCCTAGAGATTCCTACTCTTCATTACCATATGAATTGATAGTGATGGTATTTTTTTGAAGATCTACTATTATATAGGCCAAATGTTTGACTAAATTTAAGTTTACAATATTTATCCCTGAACCATTATCTATGAGAACTTGTTTAATTTTATGTTAGGAAATGATTAATTCTATATAATGTAGGTTATTATGAAAAGGGAAAAGGGATGACCTATCATTTTGATTAAAAATAAGTTGTTGAAATAGAGCCAAATGACTCTCAAGTGTTTAAAATTTATTAAGTGCAATGTCACTTGGGACCTTATACTGAATCAAAAGGTCATTCGATAAGTTCTTATGGATATTTGATGTATGTAAAAGATTTAAAATATAAATTTATTTTAGTGTATTTTATAGTTTTTACATAATATCATAGGGTTTATAATTAATAGGAGCAATCATGTTGGTATTTTGGGTCAAAGGGCCTTGAATGAGATTTTTGGAAAAATAAGGTACAAGAACTTGAATGGTAACCTTAGAGAGATGAGTATCGATTGTGTAACCTCAAATCAGTGGGTGTTACTATATTTAGAAGAGGATGATTAAAGGACTATAATGGTAATTTTTATATGTTGATTAACATTTGGGATATTACAAACCAAATAAGGGTTACCATAAAATAAAGGTGGAGGTCCTAAAATAGACAAGTAAGGTCATTAGGCCTTATTGGTATTTGGTTTAGGGTTGCTCTTAATGGTATCTATATGTCCACTAGTAATGTAACCTACAACATTTTAGTTGTAAATGATATTATTATATTTAACTTAATTGGAATGGGAATCCTAATCTTGATTATAGTATTACTATTGATTCTACCTCTGATTCTAATTATTTGGTGATATATTTTGATTTTAGTTGTTAAATTGATGTTGATTCTAGTTATGATTATTGTTTGAGTTTTGATATGGAAAATGGTTTTGATATATACCCAAATTATAATTAGTTGTTATGACCACATTATCCAATTATATTTCACCACTTTTAAGCAAATCTTGGATGAGATGGTGAAGTTGCATGCATCTATGAATAGATTGAACTTTAACCCAATGGCAATAACAAAAGTCATTCTCTTGATACCATATAGGTTTTATTGGTTTTATGGTAATGGTTTTGGAATTGGCTATATAATCATGTTATTGGTAACTAGATTTTGGAAAACCATTTCAATAGTCTCATCAAGATTACTAAAAAAAAAATTATGATAATGACCTCTTATTGGAGGAGGTATTTCTAAAATAAGAGGTTGAATTGGTGGGTTTGTTAATATATGTGGTGGTTGGACCATTTTCACATGTAAATATTTAGTTACCCCATATTTTACAATATTTATGTTCCTACTAAATGGTTTAGGCTTATTTTATGTACTTTTTTCACTTATACAAGTACTTGTGTTTGAGCCTTATTCTAAACTTGATTCTAATAATAAATATTTATTACCCATTTATTAATAAGGGTTTCCTCAATTTTTATTCCTTTGTAAATGAATTATTTAAATATATTATCATAATAAAGCTTGATATTATGTGTTATATCATACTGCATATTAGAAGTCAACATTTCAAAAAATTAATTATCTAAGATACTATGAGGGATTCAATTGGCTAATAAACACCACCATTGTAAATATCTAGAAAAGTTTTATCCTCCTCATTATTTAGTCTAACATAAATCAACCATAGTTAGTGTTATGGCTCAAATTTTCACCCTTTGGAGGAGGGTTCTGTAGGCCCTTTCTAATTTGAGCATAATTATGGGAACAACCCTAGGATGTGGGTCACCTATGGTGGAGTTAAACCTCTAGAAAAGGTCAGCTTCCTCTTGATGCTCACCTAAACTAATGATAGACTAATTATTTGTAGGGAAAAGGGTTAGAAAAATAATCATGACTCTTAATAAGGATAAAAGGGTGATGCACCAAAGTTAAATGGCCATTCATATAAGATTGAACACACATTGTATTATTAAAAGACAACTATGGATTAATCAATCTCATAAATTATATAAATGTTTCATGGAAGAGGTTATAAATAGAACACTAATCTATACCTACAAGTTTTCTTGAAATCACCTTTATAGAGGCAAGTATAAGGATAATAAACTAGGAAGAATCTCCTTCACAAATTCACCATACACAAGCATGCTAAACATTGATTAAAGGTAAGAGACAAGAAAAGTGTTGATCCTATTACTTAAAAAGGTAGTTATTATAATATTTTTATAGGGTTTAACCTTATCAAATGACTACACTTTTTCAAGAGTCTCAATGAGTATCACTATCCTAGAAATTAAATGATAAATTCTAAGAGACGAGAACCCCTTCAATGGGAATGAGACCAGGATATATAGGAGAAGAGAAAAAGAAAGTATGTGGGAACACACTATCAAAAAAAGAAAACTTTGTCCTAGGTCATTAAATGAACTTGAGCTACCACCTTTTGCTCCTTAGTTAATGGAAACCTTGCCACCTTTTTGATCAATCAGGACACTACCTATAACTTATTGAGTGAGAAGGTCACCAAAGGTTTTTATAATGTATTAAATGATCCTATCTATAGTTTATAATATTATACCTTTTCTTTGATCCTTCATTCCATATCTCACTTGAAGACAAAATCTCATGCTCATGGATCTGAGTAGATCATGGCTTTGTGCCTTTTAGGTGGCTTCTTGTCAAGACTATGGCCATGATAAAGGATGAAGATATTTTGTATTAATCATATCTCTACTTTATCTTCATGTTTGGATCATAGGCCTTATATATATGGAAAACCAATCTAAGGTTATTATTTTTCATATATTTTCCATATCAGTGCAAACCTATAGACTATATATAATTTTTTTGTATTATAATAGGTCCAAATAAACACATCCTTTCTCTATAGGAACCAAAACCCCATTTATTCATACATGGATTCTTCTTAAAAAGTCAAACATTATTACAAAAACAACCTTACCTGAGAAAAAATACAAACCAAAGGTCCATATTTAAACTTAATGGTGATCCATATGTGTTCTTTATATCTTAATACATCATATTGACCACTCCATGGCATTTTAATGAGCTTTAATGGAATTAGGATGACCATGAAAAACCTTATTGCTCTTGGTCAAAAATGGCTTTTCAAACTTCATCAAAAATCCTAGGCTCACCTTTATTTTGATTGGCCATCTAAATCTTACTCAGCTCATTGACATATTGACTCATCTCACTTAATTGATTTCAATCTATATGAATCCCCATGAGTCATTGATCCTCTACTAGTTGAATGTACTATTGACACTTTTCATGCATGTATTTTATCTTGAGATTCACTAACCCATTTAACCTCCACTCTTTGGTATATTTGAATGCTTGATCAAACACCAACCATTGATCTTTTAAGATCCACAATTTGAAATCCAATTACTACTTCATGATATTAAAATTAATGTCCTCTCTCTTATATAATGATGTTTATATGAGCATTATTGATGTTTGTGCAATAGTCAAACTTAAGCTCAAATGGATTTCCTTTGCTCTATCTAAAAATTTATGTTTGTATGAATGTATTATGATTTTTAACCAAATTTTAAGGATTGGATCTTGAAATACAAGAATCGTGGAGTCACCAAACTTGAAGGAGATGTTATTGAGGCCAAAAGAAATAAACCCATTTGATTTACTAGTCCTGAGAGACTTCTAAGTGTATCTATGGAATGTTCAAGTTGGATGGTCTATTCATCCCTACATGATGTCCTGATGATGGTCTAGTTCATTTGGCTAAGCATGGGAAACTTATCAAAATCCAACTGAGGAGCCAACTTTGAATATGCATAACTTATACCACACTTTGGTGAATGCTTTGAAACTTAACATGTAGAAACTAATGATAAAGATGAACAAACCCATGTGATCACTTTATCCTAATACTACCACACATGTGAGATATGGCCTCATCAATATTCTCACTTGGCTCTATTTGAGCTTCTTCAAAAATGGCTAAGTATGGAAACTTAGTGAATTTCAATTGAGAGGCCAACTTTGGATCTTCATATCTTTTGATGCACTTTAACAGATGACCTAAAACTTGGTGTATATGTTCTTGGGACTAAAATTAACAAATAAATATGACTTTTCTCTCTTAGAACCATCACACATGTGAGATGTAGCATTGATAAACTACCTGCTCATAATTTCTACCACTAGCCCCAAAATGTCTATATAAACATAATGAAGAACTAGATGAAAACCATGCACTTCCATACTCATTCCAAGAACTCTCAACATTTTTAATGGTATCTATAAATTTTACATCTATTTATCCATTAGTAACCTGATCCATATGGTACAAACTTAGTATGTGGGCCAAAAATGGCCAACATCTTTGGTGACTCATAGGGAAACATGCTTGTTATGCTTTAAGAACCTAGACCATTTACCTTATATAATACATTGGGCATGGATTAATTAGCCTCTACAATTGAGTTGAACCTCTCTTGAAGCAATAAGGACCAAAATAAATAAAACAAAATAAAATGCCCAAGGCACTTTGGAAAATGAAACAATAAAATAGAAAAGAGATGTGCACAAGGCACTCAAAGGAAAGCATAAAGCTATTATACATGTAAAATATGTTACAATGGATGTAATGCTATTAAATAATATGTATTTAAATAAATTACATTGACTTGGATGGGTAATACCTCTCCATATAGTTGGTTAAGCTAAAAATATTATGTTCCTTACATCCATGGATCAAATAAGGACCACTCCACAAGCTATCAAACATTTTATGGTTGCCTAGTTTGGCCCTATTTGAGTCCCATTTGAGGACTAGGTACCCTTCTTTAAAGTCCCTTACTATATCTTTCTTATCAAAGGATTTATTGACCTAAGCTTGATGTGACTCTAGTGGTTTCATAAAAAGGTCCCTGGTTTCTTCCAGCTCTGTGATCTATAGCATCCTCACATTCATGGGATCACCCTCCATCAACTCAAGCTGATGAGCTAACTTCAATTTAGGTAGTTTAAGAGAGATGGGAAACTTGGCCTCTATTCCATATACTAGGACATATGGATAATTTCTAATGGCTTCTTTGGGAGTCATCTTGTTAACCCATGAGGCCATTCTTAGCTTTATATGTCATTCTATCTGATTGTTCTACATGGTCCTCTTGATGATCCTTCTCAAGTTATTTTTCATGGAATCTACTAACCCATTTCCTTGAAGATATTAGTTAGAAGAGGTGTTGAGGTAGATGCCCAATTTGAGATCCCATTCACTTATTTTCATACCAAGGAATGTTAATCCATTATCTAAAATTATAGTGGTTGGGACACCAAATCTAGTCACAAGGCTATCATTGAAGTTTAAATTTTCACTTTCACTAGCTTCCTTTAAAGCAATGGCTTCCACCCACCTGGTGAATTAGTTAGTTATAGTGTGAACCCTTTTATGCCCTACACTTGATGGAGGGTTAATCATGCCTATGAAGTCCATACCCCATTTCATGAAAGGTTATTCCACTTGAATTAGGTTGAGGGAAAAGGCTACCAATATCTATTTACATTTTAAGAGAACACATTATTGACACTTTTCTCCCCATGTATAGGCATCTTTGAATAGGCTGGGCCAATAATAACCAACTCTCATCACCTTGGCTGCTATAGTCTTTCATGCAAAATGGCCTCCTGTAGGTCCATCATGAAATTACTCCAATCACCTAATCATCATCTATGAATTTGAGGAATACCCCATTAAGGTCATTTCTAAAAATAACACCATTAACAACTAATGCATAATATATAGATTGAATCCTAAAATACCTTATTTTATCTATATCCAAACCTTGGAGGCTTCTCCTATTATCAAGAAGTGAGACATATATTGAAGCTAGATCCTTTTAAGTGGAGGTGTACCTACTCGTGAATTTTCTTCAGTCACCAAAATAGATTCCTTGTCTTCTTATAGGTCATTCACCATGTGTTCACACAATCCCTTTCCCCTGACCAACTTGGTGACCTTGATCTGTACATCATATTCCATGAATTTTATGATCCATCTTGCTCTCTTCTCATTCAAATCCTTGTTATAGAGGAAATCCCTAAGTCTAGGATGATACACCATAAGATGGATCCTGCTATTAGAGAGTATGGGCCTAAACCTCTCAAGGATTCTCAAGGCTACAAGAACTTGTTTCTCAATGAAAGTGTACCTCACCTCATATCCTTCCAACCTTTGACTAAAAAAGGCAATTGGCTACTCCATTGCTTCATCATTCTTTTACATCAACACAAATAATATGTTTTAATTATTAGCAAGGGTGTATAAGATAAATTCCTTGGATAAATTAGGATTCAAGAGTGAGGGTACTTAGGTAATGGCCTACTTGATGGCTTTAAAATTTGCCACACCTTCATCTGACCAAGCAAAAATTTGGATCTTCTTTAGCATGGTGCGATATGATTTATTAGGTTTACAAAAACAATTATGAACCTTCTTATAAATTTGATCTTACCAAGGAATATTTGTATCCCCTTCCTATGTTTTGTTAAGGATAAGTCTAAGTTGGCACTTACTCTATCAGGGTTAATAGATAATCCCTCTTTTGAAATAGTATCACCCAATATTTTTCCTTCATGTACTAAGAACACATTTTTTTAGATTTAAATAGATCCCATACTCTTTAAATATCTATAATATCAGCCTTAGATGGTCCATGTGCTCACTATCATTCTTAGAGAAGATTGTAATGTCATCCAAGTATACCATCACCATTTGATTTAGCAATCCTTAGAAGACATGTCCATTTATCTTTGAAAGCTTACCCCATAATTTGACAATCCAAAAGGCATATTTTAATAAGTAAATTTACCCCACTTGGTGGTAAAGGTAGTCTTGTATTGGTCCTCTTCTCTCACTAGCACTTGATTATAACCTAAATATCCATCTAATAAAGAGAAGCATTTTGAACTAGAAAATACTTGTAGGAGTTACTTCATGGATGGTATATGGTAATTATACTTCAAAGATTCCCTATTAATATCCCTTGAGTCCACACATAGTCTAATCTCCCCACTCTTCTTTTTGATAGGTACTAGATTAGCTACCCATAAAGAGTGCTTGATCGGGAAGATGATACTAGATTCAACAAGATTGGTCAATTCCTTTCTCATGAGCTATTTTATCTTAGGAGTTATGTGTCTCTTATTTTATCTGATAGGATTGGCATTATCCTCTATATCTATTATGTTTTGGGCCAAATTGGGATAAAAATCCCTTAGTTAATTATATTGCCTAGCAAATATGTCTACATATTCCTTATAGATCTCTATGAAAGCATGCCTTTCAAATTTAGTGATAACCTTTCCAAGCTTTAGGATCATATCTTAAAACATAAAAACTATCTCATAGTTATCTTCATTAGTTTACATCACTTATTTATCCTTCCTCATATGGTCCCCTTCATGAAAGAGGCATTCTAGGGTGACTAGCCCTTTATGAAACTTATTGGACCTTAATTGAATAATCTGATCCCCATACTGATGTTGCATTTTTTCTTAGTTGAAGGGGGAGAAATTTTCTTCTTGATATAAGAAACATACAATATATTTGTCATTTTCAAAGACCTACCAATGATCTTCATTATCTGGCACTGATGGTATTATTACCACTTTGACATGTGGTTGAACCTTGGTCTTTTTTAATTCATTGGGGATGTTAAAATTATCCCCCATAATTGTTATCCTATCATCATGTTTATTTTATCCCCTTGGGATTGATTAAATGTTAAAGGCCTCAAATTCCTCAATTAGGTCCCACACTATATGTTTTTAAGACTTCATTAAGGGGTTCCTAGTGGAATAATGACTTTTAACTAGGTGTAAAAATAATTCACTGTCCCCAAAGACTTGAAAATGCTTGATACTTCTCTTATTAGCCCATTGAAGGCCATGGATGAGACCCTCATATTTTGTTACATTATAGGAGTAGTTTAATTATAACTTATATGAAGAGAATTACTTGTCATTTGAAGGGGATATTAGCATGACACCTGCACCCACCCCATACTTGCTCCTTGAACCATCAAAGAAAAGCTTCCATAAACCACTAGAGTCTTCTTGAGGCCTCATGAGGGATGAAATGGGATAGATTTCTTCATGAAAATAATAGACACCCAAGTCCCTTTCTTCAACACCCTCTAAGGGGTCCACCAGCTGGCTATCATTCCATAGCTCATCTAGGAACATGTATGGTACCTCTTATGAATGAGTGTTTAGCTCTTACTCCATTGTAAATTCCTCCTCCTTAATGATGGTGACATTGATGTTTACATTATCTAGTGCATAGGGTTATATATGGAATTTTATAATGGGTTCAAATTTGATTAACACTTTGGCCCCATACCTTGTCTTAAATGTCATATAAGACCAATCTACAATAAGATAACCCACTATCTTTATTGTCAACTCTCTATATAGGCATAGTGTAAAGTGAGGAGGCACATCTAGGATCAATACATCTTGATCTATAGAGACACTTAGATAAGTGTGTAGGGTGATATTGAGGTCCTTGATTATGTTAGATGGCTTGGGAGAAGAAACATCAAGTTATAGCACTCCTTTGGACTATGATTCATATTTTAAGCCAACCTTATCAACTATGAACTTTGGCATTACCAAGGTACTAGCCTCACTATCCACTAAGAAACTATGCACTAGAGATTTTCCAATGATCAATAAAATATAGAAGGGAGGAGGCTTGATTTATTTACCTGATTATCCTTCACTTGAGCCTTTGACTGCATTGGTGAGAACTTCATTCACCTTTCTTGAAGGCTTATCTGCAATATTAATTTTTGATAGTCCTTCTTAAAGGATGTCTACATAAACAGACATATAGATAATATCCCACATAAGCACACTCACATTTAACCTTTTCTTTTGTTCAACAATGTTGATGGGTGAACCCTAAACCTTTACTTGTGCTTTGGAAGCCACCACTATTATTTGTTGAACTTGTGATCCTTGAGGTACAAAAATATTCCCTTGGCCTTAATTCTTTGGGGGGACTAGAACCTTTAGGTGATAGTAGGTTAATTTGGATTTTTCAATGAAGAAGTGATGGTAGGAAGCTCTTTGATTACTTCCTGGTTACCATCCATATTCCTCCTTTTAAATATTGTGTTTGATACCACTGGAATATAGGCCTAGATAAAACTAAACTATTAGTTGGCTATGTATCACTCTTATTATTCACAATTCATCATTGTAACATCTAGTTGATTTGGTCCATGCTTAGACCCTTAACCTTATGGAGGATCTATTGGCTTGGTCATTATAGGTACCTCTACATTTTGGGCCATGAGAGCTTGGTTATATCCAAAATTAGTAGCTTACTACCATTGACTATTGAAGACTTGGTTAAGGTCAATATTTGGGACAATATGTTGACCAAAGGACTGATTCCAAGGCATGGTAACCTCTAATTTTTGAGCCACATTATTTTAAACTAGGACTAAGGAGTTAGAAGTACTATAAACATTAAGATTGTAATTATTTTTCCTATTGTATCCATGTTTCCCTTGTCCTTGGATTTGACCTTGGCCCTGGATTTTGTAGTTCCCCTTATATGGTGGCTTATTTCCTTAAAAGGCTCATTGATGAGGTTGATATGAACTTTGATAAGGATTGTTAAAAGATTATTTCCTTTTTCCTTTTACTATCTCATTCCCCAAGCACTGAAACATGTTTTTGATCTCTTGAAAGTTCTTTTACGTTAGTGAATCACTAGATCCACTAGTGGAAGCTTTCTCTTGTTTTGGTGTAGGTATTGTACCAATTATTAGTGTAGGAGGAATAACATCAAGTAGAGGTATAGAAATAGGAGGTGGTCTAATTTTAGGAAATAAGGGAATTGGTGGTTTGGGTGTAAGATTTCTAGCTTGAACTAGATAATTTTTCTCTTTGATGGCCACTTCATATACATCTAGAATTATATTTCTTCTCATAGGTTAGATCATCACTGTTATGTCACTATTTAAAGCCTTTAAATCATATAGGAAGGTGAAGTTAGTGGTTGGTCTAACTATGATTGGGATTCTATTTTAAGTTTTTTAGACCCTTGTGTTGAAGTCTTGCATGACTTGATGAGGATCTCTCTTAATGGTAGTTAATTACACTACAAGTGACAAATGGTCACTTTTGTCCTCAAATATTTTACATAAGGCTTCCTCTAACTGGACCCATGTTTGAATGGAGTTATAAGAAAGGCCTCTATACCAATCTAGGGACTTTCCTTTGAAATAATTATCTAACAACCTAATAGCTATATTCTCCTCAGTGACATTATGGATATTGTAAAAATTAGTTATGTCCATGAGATGCTTAGAGGGTATTGTAGCTTGGTCTCTAGTGTAATAGGGAACACTTTTAAGGGATTCAACTGGGATAGGATAATAGTGAGTAAGTGATAGAGGGATTTGGTCATTAAAAGCTATAAAATATCTAAGGTTTGTCACAACTATGTAAACATTTAATGAAGGTCTTATTGTAGGGGTGGGCCTTGAGAATGACCTAGGATCAAAAGTTCCTTGATATGGATGTGTATTGGCAAACCTTAATCTTTTTGTTTAATTTAAAGGTAGTTCAACAACTTCAAAATGAATACCTCTTGAAGCTAACCTTGTTGTCACTTTTGGCATGAGATGATGCTACTAATCTACACTAGATTATTGATTCTTATTTTTAGAGTCCCCAGATGCTATTATTTGGTATCTTAATTATTATAAATTTGGTCAAACCAACATCAACTTTGATCAATATTACTTTTAAAATAAGTGGGTCCCACTGGGCATGCTAAAATTATTACAACTCAAATTTCCACCCTTTATAGGAGGGTTCTCTAGGCCCTTTCCAATTTGAGTAGAACTATGGGAACAACCCCAATCTATGGGTCACTTATGGTGGAGTTGAACCTCTGAAGAAGGTCAAATTATTATTTATGTTCATATAAACTAATGATAGACTAATGATTTATAAGGAAAATGGTTAGAAAGAGAATAAGGGATCTTAAGAAGGCTGAAAGGGTAATGCACTAAAGTTAAATGGACACTCATATAAGCTTGAACACACACTATATTAATAAAAGACAACTATGGCTTACTCAATCTCACAATATCACTAATTGAATAAATGTTTCATGGAAGAGGTTCCAAATAGAACACTACTTTAGACCTACAAGTTTCTTGAAATCACCTTGAAAGAGGCAAATAGAAGGATAGTAAACTAGGAAGAATCTCCTTCACAAACTCACCATACACAAGCATGTTAAGCACTAATTAAAGATAAGAGACAGGCAAAGAGTTGATCCTATTACTTCAAGAGGTAGTTTTCACAATATTTTGATAGGGTTTAACCTTATCAAATGAGCACACTTTTTCAAGAGTCTCAATGAGTATCCTTTTCTAAGAAAAGAAATGATAAATTTTAAGAGCTAATAACCCCTTCAATGGGAATGAGAATAGGATATATAAGAGGAGAGAGAATGAGAGAGAGAGAGAGAGAGAGAGAGAGAGAGAGAGAGAGAGAGAGAGAGAGAGAGAGAGAGAGAGAGAGAGAGAGAGAGAGAGAGAGAGAGAGAGAGAGAGAGTATGTGGAAACATTATATCAAAAAAATAACACTATGTCCTAAGTCATTAAATGAACCTTAGATGCCACCTTTTGCTTCTTAGATAATGGAAACCTACCCACCTTTTTTATCAATCAAGACACTACATGTGGCTTCTTGAGTGAGAAGGTACCCAAAGGTTTAAGGGATGCATTGAATGCTTCTAGATATACTTCCAAATACTAGACCTTTTCTTTGATCATTCACATCATCTCTCACTTGAAGAAAAAACCTCGTGCTCATGGATCTAACTAGATCATGGATTTGTGCCTTTTAGGTGGTTATTTTTTAGGACTATGGCCATGATGAAGGATGAAGATCCATTACATTAATCATATCTCTTATTTATCTTCATTTTTGGATCATAGATCTATCTATAGGTGGAAAACCAATCTAAGGTTATTAGTTTTCCTATAGTTTCCATATAAATATATAACTATAGACTATATATCACTTTTTTGTATTATAATAGGTCCAAATAGACCCATATTTTCTCTATATGAACTAAAAGCCCATATATGCATATATGGATCCTTATTAAAAAGGTGAAAGGTATTGAAAAAATAACCTTGCCTGAGAATAAATATGAACCAAAGTACCATATTTAAACTTAATGGTGATCCATATGTGTTCCTTATATCTTACTACATCGTATTGACTATTCTATGGCATTTGAACAAGCTTTAATGGCATTGGGATTACCCTAAAAAACCTTGTTACCTTTGGTCAAAAATGGATTTTCAACCTTCATAAAAAAGCTTAGGCTTACCTTTGTTATGATTTGTCATTGAAATCTGACTTGGCTCATTGACATATTGACTCATGTCACCAAACACCAATTGTTGATCTAATAGTACCCACTTTTTAGAATCTAATGGCTACTTCATTATCTTAAAATTGGCATCTTTGCTATCATAAAATGATGTTCATGTGACCATTATTGACGTTCACACAATTATAAAATTTAATCTCAAATGGATTTCTTTTACTCTATCTAAAAACTAATGTCTATGTAAACATCTTATACTTTTTGACCAACTTTGAAGGCTTGGATCTTGAAGTGAAAGAATATGAGGCACCAAACTTGTAAGAGATGTTATTAAGGCCAAAAGGAATTAACACATTTGATCTATTTTTCCTAGGATAATTCTAAGTATATATACAAAATTTTCAATTTTATTGGTTCATTCATTTCTGCATGATAACCTGATGATGGTCTAGTTCATTTGGCTAAGTATGGGAAACTTAGCAAAATTTGGTTGAATATGCATAACTTCTACCACGCTTTGGTGGATGATATAAAACTTAGCACATAAAAATTAGGGAATGATATGAACAAACCCATGTGATCAATTTTTATTGAGACTATCACATGTGTGAGATATGGCTTCGTTAATATACTCACTTGGCTCTATTTAAGCTTCTTTGAAAGTGGCTAAGTATGGAAACTTAATGAATTTTGACTGAGAGGCCAACTTTGGATCTTCATGTATTTTGATGTGTAGATGACCTAAAACTTATAACATTTTTTCTTGGGACTAAAATGAACAAAACCATGTGATCGTTCTCTCTTGGTACCCTCACTCGTGTGAGATATAGCATCAACAAACTGCTTGCTCAGAATTTTTACCACTAGCCCCATAATGTCTAATGAACATAATGAAGAACCATAATAAAACCATGCAATTACATACTCATTCTAAGCACTCTCAACATTTCAAAGGGTCTCTGCAACTTGTTCATCTATTTATCCATTAGCAACCTAATCCATATGGGTATATTCTTCGTATGTGGGCATTTGGAATATTAAGAGAAATGGTTTGTTAGGAATTTGTAAGAACATTTTATTGTGTTATATATGGAACTTGATGTGGGTTAGGATATCCCTTTTGAGATTTATCCACCATATGTTTGAAATAATTTGTGGGGATATTTTATTTAGGATTAGTTACCATATTAATTTCAAATATAGGTGTGTTATACATATTTGCATATAATGTATTGTTATAAAATCGATTGAGATTATACATGGGATAAGTTAAAAAATATACTATTTATACAATTGACAGACTTATCTCTATTAGTGATGAATTTTTTATATCCAATGTAGCAAGGGAGCTAGTAAGAGTAGTTAAAGCCTATTTAGGTTATTGGATTTGAGTGGCAATAAGTTGGCTTTGAGAATACTAGTCAACAAGTTAACCCTTTCCTTTGTTAGACACTAAAAAATATTGATCATAATCTGATATATAAGTTTGAGCTTAGTCAAAAATGACTTGATTATCTACTAATGCAAAAGGTGTTTCTTTGGGTACTCTGAGCAAATAACATTATTCCTCTATGAGAAATCTAGGGGAAATTTCATCCCCATTTATAATGATATGATAAGATGCACATAATTATTGTCAAAGAGTTATTATAAAAACAAATACTATACATATTTAAAACTAATTAGTGCATTCATAAGGTATATTATATTAGTTATATGATTAGTATCAAATGGTAAGTGTGAAAGGTATGGTTATTACTAGCCTTTTTTTGCATTAGTTGGTATGAATAAAAGTTATGGGTTATGTTATTCAGTTTTGGTGTTAGATGGCATGTTGGTAAGGTATTTTTGATCTTCCTCATACTATACATATTGGTCATACCCATATGGGTTGTACACTACTTATTCATCAAAGGAGGGGTTATTAATGTCCCCATTATGTGTATAGTTAAGCATGCTTAGGTGTATGTTCTTAATTTTGAAAGAGGCTTAGATACTTAAAAATTGTCATGATTTGGTATGTGACTTTACATGGAGTATCATTTAGGAATGTTCCAAAGTAAGGTGTCTTGCTTGTGCAAAGGTAAATGTCAAATTGGAATGCACCAATAAAAGGGTATACTCATGTAAATGGTTTTAACAATAAAGTCTATGTGAATTTAACATGTTTTCAATAGGTGTGTACAAGATTTAGGTACAATGGTTTCAAGTGTAAAAGTTTAATGTTTGGATTTTTTAAATGTTTAAAATTTGTCTAATTGAAAAGATTTGGTCTTGGGAACTTGACTTAGGATTTTGAAACTTTGGAACCCTAAGAAATGTGAATATTTGGGACAAATTTGGTTTCATAAATATCAAATCAAGTTTGAACTAGGCTTAGGCCTTTGACTTATAAAATGGGTTGAACTATTTTGTCAAACTTAGAACAAGTTTTACTTTGGATTTGGAAAAGAGATGACTTTATTTTACTTTGGAGTACTTTTTCTATAATTGGAACTTGAACTTGGAATATGCATTGGTTTTACTAGAATTTAAATAAGATTGATGACATAATGACAAAATTTGAATGGTATTTGGGTTTTAGATTCAAAATTTTTTGAATTTGGAATTGAAATTTAGATTTGGAATTGGAATTAGACTTGGAATTTGGCTTATGTTTGAAATAAAATTGATGGCATAATGACACAATTTTAACAATAGTTGGGTTTTGTCTTCAAAATTTAAATTTGGCTTTGGAATTAGAATTAGACTTGAAATTTGCATTACTTTTGAAATAAAATAGATAACATAATGACATAATTTGGATAAGAATTTTTAATCTAGGTCTTGAATTGGTTTTAAGTTATAAATTTTGTTTAGGACACAACTTTGACTTTAATTTAGGCAACCCAACAGTGTGGTTGAGATAAGAAAGATAGGTATCTGGACCAATTTTGACATGTTACTTTTGTTTGACCTAGAATTTTGGTATAGTAATGCCTTGTTGTGTGTGTATAAAAATGGTTTACATTGGACTTAGTTTTTTTTTTGTTTCAAAAATGAACAAGGTTTTGAAAAAATAATCAAGAAACAACACACAAACATTATAAGGTGATTCTAATAACTGGCACACATTTGCATCACATCTATTTGAACCTTTAATATACTTTTGTTGAGAGAGGATTATAAAATTTAAGATTAATTAAAGAAATTATTGTAATTATAAGTGGTGTTTTAATCACACCCTTCTCTCAAAAGGTTTGTACAAGAAAGACAAACTTTAGGGGTTTTTACTTTTGCAACCCTACATCAATGGATGTTTTGTCATAAAAGAAGGCCTTAAAAGTTTTTACTTAGATTTTTATATAGTACTAATATACCTTAAAAAGGATATTGATACTTAATGGGCCACTCACAAACGTGTCTAGTCCCTTCACAACCACTTTAGTTGTACGAGTTTCAGTAAAGTGCTACCAACTAAATCAATATTTGAAGGACCTTTTAGCTAAGATACCATTTATGTAACCTCAATTTGTATATCCCATTAGATAATAGGGTTGGTATGATGCTAGGATGTGAATTTCTAGTCAACACACCCATAAGACCTATGGGAAGGTGATGAACTACACCCCACATGGCTAAAATAAAAAGAATGGCGTAAGGCAAATAAGAACTTTACATTTTAGAGTCACCCAAAAAGGGAGAGAATACACATAAAACAACCCCACAAGACACTCAAGAAATAAGCAAAAACTTGTAATAAAGTAAATAATATGAAAAGTTAAACACGTTTTATTATACCCAAATGAAATGTGAATTCATTTTTTTAATGCCCAAATATAAATGTTAAGTATAATGATTTTTCAGCTCAAAATACCACTTTTTGGACAGTTTCTTATCACACAAATGATTGTATGTTTGAAAATTGTGGGGTTGAGATAACAAGGAGTTTGAAAAGAGGTTTGTTTAAGTCTAAGCCTTGATACATAATGAGTTCACAATCATAGTCTAAGTTCACTGCTTAGCCATATGATTTTGATACTACAACTTACACATAGAACACAAAAAAATAAAAAATAAAAATTTTGCTACTACATAAGACAATTTCAATGTCATGGTTGATGATTTCATTGATGTTGACCTTGATTTTGTAAATTTGACCTACATAGGAAATATATAGAGAAAATGTAAAAAGTGATTTTTCTATGGAGAGTAATGATTTAACTAAAGTTAGCTATAATTTTGAAAATGTTTTTAAACTAATTTCACTACAACAAAAATGATTTCACCACAATTTATTCTAATTTTTCCACTATACAAAAGATAATTTAAATAGTAAAATAATAAGATACAAGAAAGAAAAATTGAATTTAGAACAATATAAAACTAAATAGTGAAGTAATAAAGGCACCTAAATAATTTCATGAATCTCTACCATGATTTTGCCAAACTTATATCTAAATTCATGATTATGTAAAAAACACAATTAGAACATAAAATGTAAAAAAATGATTTCATGAATTGTATATTATTTTGTTTTAGTGAAAATAATTTTGTTGTAATGAAAATGATTTTGCTATAGTGAAAATTATTTCATTGAAGTTTCCTACAATTTCACAATTAGGCTAAAAATAGAGAAAATAGTGTAAAATGGTTTTTTGCATTGTAATTGATGATTTCACTAAAGATGACCTCAATTTCATAGTTAGGACCTACACATAACAAATTATAATTTAAACCCATGATTTCATTGGTGTAAATAACCATTTTTCTAAAGTTTGTGTTGATCAATTAGTTATATAGTTATGTAGAATGATCAAAATTATAACTTTCCATAAAAATTAATAAAATATGAAACTAAAAGAGTGAATTAACTTATTTTTAAGGATAATTCTATTAATTAATGGAATTAAAATGGTATATAATATATTTTGGGTGTGCTAAATCCTTCATGTCCTACTAGACATGCCATTGTGTAGATAATAAATATAAGAGAGGTTGGTCAATCTATTAGTGAAGGAAATCAAAATGAAATTGAAGAAATAGCATCTTAATCCTAATCCATAGGTTGAGATATGTTTTAAAAAATAAATAAATGCACATTAGAATGAAAAACAAATATTTATACTTCCTTAGAAGATTTTATTGAGAACTAGTCTTAAGAGGTTGAGCTAAGATTGTAGGCTATGGAGTCTTTGGTAATGCTTTATTTCACATATGGGAAGCACCTCTCCTTATTTAAAATTCATTCCTTTATTAGCTTGGCTTTGACATTAAAATTAATTGAATATCATTCTATAATTTTATAGAGTAAGATTACATGAAGAAGCTTGCTATAATGGCTAAATACCCTTGTATTTATAGACTTTTTGGATGTTTCTGAATCATTGATTCAAGATCAAGATCAATGGTGGAGGATAAGAATATAAAATCATGATCACACACATGAAAATTTTAATATATTCCATTTAAATCATGTTGGAGTGTGGAAGGAATGTTAGAAGAAAAGTGCAGTCATTAATCCTCTTAGAGTGTGTAAGAGAGGTGTTAGAGGAAGATCATGTAAGAGGGGTGTAAGAACTTTCTATTTCCCATTAAATTTCTTGAGTGACATAACCTATTTGATTCCATAATTTAATTTTGATTTTTTGAAAATGGATAATTCTAAATTCATGGAATTTTCCTTTAGAGGAATGATGAAGATAATTAATCAAGGTGATTAATTGGTAATTAGAATAATGGTAGAATTCATAATGTTTTATTTATCAATTAAGTATTTAATTAATTATCTTATGAATACACTTACAAAGGATTGATATATTTTTGGATGCATTCAAAAATATTAATGATATAACTTAATTTGCTACCCAAATCAAGGATGTATCATTGTGATTTTAGGTTGAAATGATAGTTGTGTGGGTAAATTAGGTACTTTGGTGATCAGGCTAAATTTTTGTCTGATTACATAAAGTCACTCTTGATTTTAATTTAGACATGGAATTGGTTTAAATGGATTTTTTATAGTAGATAATCCTAATCTTAGTAACATTCACATTACTACTAGAACCACCAATTATGGGACTCCTCCTCCTTCTTCCCTTAATCCACTATTCACTCCTATTTTAGAGTATGAAAGTGTTATTGGGTCATTTTGAACATAAAATTAGGTAGGGTGGGAATCCACATAACCTCTCCCAAAAGGAGAATAAATATCCCCAAGGTATGTTACTACCAGGTCTTGTTTTACAAGATAACTCAGTAATTGATGACAAACTATTACATTTTAAGGGGCATGTTTGGAATATGTTTAGATAAGGTGATAGGTAATACTAATTTTGTGGATAAATCACTTATAAATTCAGTAAGTGTGGGTCTGCTAAGAGAATAATTAATTTAATAAGTATTCATTGTATAGAAGGAGTTCAATAATGCATTAACAACAATGATAATGTTCTACAATCAAGATAAAACATGCAAACATATATTGTATCTTATAGATCTATGACACCTAATCTAACATATTTATTAAAAAGACAAAAAGAGAAGGGAAAAGAGAAATTTGTAAGCTTGTGTTGTAGCTAAAATAATTATGATTCATTTGACTTAGATAAACTCCATGTAACTAATTTGTTTTCTTGGTAGTATGCACACAACCATGAACAAATATGATGCACGAGTCTGAGGTATTCAACTATGAATAAATATGAACAAAAACACCATATATGTGCATAGATAATGAACACAAATATTAAAAACCTTTTAGTTTATATATATTTGATTGAAAAATAATATTTGCATCCACCATAATGAGGAGAAGTACATAAAAATACTTCACAACATTATTGTTCACAAGAAAAACTAATTGGGAAAGAATGAAAATACAAAAAATAAATGTTTTTTTCTTGTATTATATATTCTAACTCTTAATATACTAGCCCCTCTCTTAGCATTTTTATTGGATGTATATATTTTTTAATTCAATATTATCCACCCATCAAGTGGTTACAAACATTAAATAATAGGCACCAACCATGGCCAAAATTCAATGTGGAACTACATATCTAAGATAATACATAACAAAGTCATTAACAATAGGCTCACATTAAATTTCAACTGGTAGAGAATTGTTGGGAATAATAAAATGTCCCAAGTGTCCATGTTCAACACAATATCCCATTCATCTATGAAAAAATTCTTATTTTCACAATTCTAATACATGGGTCATAGATTAGTTGAATGTTGGTGACAAGTGCTACCTTGAATAGTGTGCTCCTCTTAGTCAAATCCTACCAAAACATTAAATAAAAATATATTAATTTATTAGCTAATTGGAAAAATATAAAAGTTAAAAACACAGTATTTAGAAGAAATAGAGTCTCTAGATTAAAATGTTTGATAGTTTTTCATCTTGAATTTATCTAATTTTAAGGTAGAATCATTATGAAGATATAAAAACTAGATTTTTAATATTATAAATGACATTGAAAATAGATCCATGATTCAAAATATATGACTTAAAAACTAAAACAAAGCCATGTACAACCACATCAACACCTTGGGAATACACTAAAAGATAAATTCATAAGATAAAACATGAACAATACACATTTTATATTATATTTATGGAAATATATTAAAAATATGATCAGAAGGGTATTTTAATCTTTTCAAAAAATTAATCCATACACATTTCCATTTAAGTACTTTTTTCTCAAAATTTATTTAGGTGAGGAATATTTCTAGAAGGGTCACTTCACACCATCATATATTTTCATTTGAAAATAGAATCACTAAAAAACCAACAAAATTGTATTCTACTAACATTATGGTGTTGGAGAGTTATCAGTGATGTCATGGATGTGTCTAGGTGATTGGATGAAGTGTCTTTATAGTCTAAGTGTCAATTATAAAGTGTGTAATGTGTTTATCCTAGTATGCTTAAACTAGGATTGGTTGATATTTAGTTTTGTCATGATTAGGGATGGGTATGAAGTATTAATAATGTGTGAGGGGTCTTATAAAAGGTCAAGGATGACTGGAGAGCTTGTGGAAGTGCATGGTATTCATCTAGTTCTTCATTATGTTTATCTTGGCATAGTTGGTTATGTGATAAAAAAATCTAAGTAGGCATATTGATGACATTATATTTTACATGTGAAAATTCCAAGAGCATATTGATATATGGATGGAATCCCATATGACCGTTTATCATGTGGTTCAAATTTCAAGTCATGAGGTTTAGCAAAGCAAAATTTATTAAGATGAAAAGTTGACTCCTCAGATAGAAGTTCACTAAGTTCTCGTACTTAGCCAATTTTGTAAAAGGAGATCTAATGGTGCGCATATAATTGCATCATAGATATATGAAACAAAATTAAATTGACTAGATAATGATATAAAAATGAGTATTATACTTATATTATATCTAATAGAGAGTTTGAAACCTTCTAGATAGAGATCAATGATGAGCGGGTGTTCATACATGCAGATCTTTGGTGTGTATGAAGTCAACATGTCAAAGGTTATATGTACTAGTGATATGTGTCACAAAATATCTAATCTGATAGGATCAATGATGAGTGGTGGTTTTTACTTAGGAATATCAATGGTTTGGGACATTTCAAATAGTCAACAAATCATGTGGGACTACCAAGTGGCATAAGTGCATGGACTGATAGTAAAGTGTTCAAAAGACATGCGAGGGTGCCAAGTATCATAATCATGGGAGTTATGATCAAGATCTAATGGTGAGAATTGTAAGATAAAGACATATATAATTTGAGGAGATATATAGTGAATATTTGATTAATATTGTAAAGGTGCATGAGATGAGGTTAACATGTTTGAAGTTTAACAGTTGCTCAAATAACAATTGGAATTGAAATATTTGAATTTATGAGGGAAGAGTAGTCTATAATTTTTTATGTATAAATTTTGATATATGCATAATTTTATCATGGTGTAAAAGGAAACATTATATAGGACTTCATGGTGCATCAAGAGAACATGGTTATATGGTCTAAATTGTTTGTGCAATCAAATATATGGAGCTCCAAAGTTGACTATATATGTTTTCATGATATGCAAGTAACCCAAGAAGGGTAATTAAGTTGTTATTGATGGTAATTAGATGTTTTAAGATGAACTAAGTGTTGTAGTATGTTTTAGACTTCATGATTACAATATATGTGGATTTTGGAGATTTTACCAATCCATATTATATATGATCAAAGGCTTAGAATTTTACTATGTGTTCATTCTTGGTGGTCGTATGTATTGAATGATGTTTGGGCTAATTGTGATGTAGTAGAAGGGTTTTATGATGGATGATGTTGCTTAAGGAGGACATATAGGTTATATGGCATGGTTATATATATGTGAAAGTGTTATTTTGTTCTTAATTTTCTCAGATAATTGTCAAAGAGATGGATGGGTCTCCATGAGACCTATAAGGGCTACTAAGGCCTAATTGAAAGGTTTAGCTACTTAAGGGTGACCCATGGAGGCCATGGCCAACCTGTGAGAAAGGTATTGAGATGTGTCTTAATATTATATAAGCCTTAAGGGTTAAGGCATGTCTAATGGCTGACCAAGAATTTTATATTTATAAAGGCTCTATAAATAGTGAAATCAAAGATGATGATTTCTAGGGGTTCTAAGTGGAGGAAGAGTATAGAATTGAGAGGTGAAGGAGAGTGAGGGTGCCTAGTGGATGGATTGAAGAATATATTAGGTTAATGATTATGTGTATGACATGTAGGTCATGTTTTTTATGTTATCACTAGTGCTATTGTAGGTTTTAAGACTTGTGAAAGAGAGGCATGTGTGAGAGTTGAAGAGAGAAGGAAAGAAGAAAGGGTGTATGCCCAGTAGATGGGTTATAGAGAAGAGAAGGTTGATGACTATATGTATGACCTATAGGTCATATTTATGATGTCAAAAATAGTGATATTATAGGTTTGAATATTGGGGAGATAAGCAAATAAAATAAGTTTTTATAGGTTTGAGTGTGTATATGAGGGTAGTTTGAGTGAAGAGGAAGAGAGATTATGGCATGCCTATGTGAGAGGCTTGTATGGGTTTTAAAATAATAGGTCCATCATCAAATT
Organism: Torreya grandis; assembly: GCA_037957365.1. NCBI lineage: Eukaryota > Viridiplantae > Streptophyta > Pinopsida > Cupressales > Taxaceae > Torreya > Torreya grandis. Next base: position 4,580,780 of record JARHVA010000365.1, on the reverse strand, counting down.
TTGAAGACATCGGTTCAAATGTGGATATGTTCATATCATATGTGTTGGGAGGGTGCTCAACATCTATGTTAGAAGGACTTGACCATCCTAAGGGTAGGTGCTCTTTATAAAATAGGTGTTTCACTAAATTCTAGTCAAAAAGACTTGACCATCCTATTGGTAGGTGATCCTTATGGAATAGGTGTTTCAATAAATTTTGGTTAGAAGGAATTAACCATTTTAGGGGTAGGTTTTCATTATGGAATAGGTGTTTCACTAAATTCTGGTCAGAAGGACTTGACCATCTTAGGGCAGGTGATCCTTGTGTAACAAGTGTTTCACTAAAGTCTCATGTTTGCATACTTCTTATAGGACAAGTAGTCCATGTTTTTACATGATTAAGAGTGGGTTTTATTCCCCAAGAGGGTTTCCCACATAGATATTGTGTTGTGTGTGTAATCTTGTATTATCTATTTATTCATTGCTATAAACATTTTGAATTGCTTCATGAATGGTTGTATTGAATGCTTAAGTGTTTGAAGGGTTTGTATATTGAATTGTATTTTTTTCACCACTGATTCATCCCACTCTCATTGGTTTTTACCTCTAAAATTTGGTAATAAAGTAGGTCCTTTTGTAAAGGCTTGACATCTTGAAGGAGATCCAAGGTAAAATATGGGTAGTCATCAAATGGAAGGAGGTTTTTCCACTAAGAAAGCACTAATGTTTAATGGATCCATTTATGATTTTTAGAATGTGACGATGAAGACCTAAATCATGTCCCTAGGCTTTGACACTTTTTAATCTACTATGGATGGTTATTCTATAACTACTATTCCTCCATCTAGTGATTCAAATAAGAATTTGTTTGATAACAATTCTAAGACAATGAATGATATCATTTGTGGTCTTTTAGAGACTAAACACACCAAGGTAATCCATTGCATATCTACCAATTAAATGTCAGATACATTGAAGACTATTTATGAAGGATATTTAAAGGCTAAGCTAGAAAAGTTATAGACTCATTGAAGACAATTTAATAATCTTAAGATGAAGGAAGAAGATTATGTGGCATCCTTTCTATAGAAATTTAATGAGATTATGAACATCATCATATGTCTTAGAGAGAATCTTGAAGAAGCTACTATATTTCAAAAGGTATTAAGGTCTCTCTATCTCAATTTTGATTCAAAAGTGTTTGTTGTAGATGAAAGTCATGATCTTACTTAGTTGAAGATGGATGAATTACATGGCATCCTTACTGCCTATGAGACAAGAGTAAATGATGATATACCACCAAAGAAGGAAGTAACATTCAAGATATAAATGAATCCAAAGAAGATGTTCCAAGGTAACAAACTCAAGGAGGATGACATATTTGATATTGATGAAGATGAACTAATTGATTTATTTACAATGAAATTGAAAAAAGGGTCAGGCAAATATAAGGGTAAAATACCATTCAAATGCTTTAATTATGGAGAGGTAGGACATTTTGCTAATAATTTCCCTTATAAAGATAAGAATAATGATGATTAAGAGCATGGTGATGGCCAAGATGAAGACAAAAAGACATACAAGTATGATAAAAGGAAGAAAGGATTCAAAAAGTATGACAATAAGAAGTCTTTCAAGAAAAATAAGGGTCTCTACACCAATAAAGATTGCAGCTCATCAAATGAGATTGAAAATAATGAGGCAAGTTAACTCCTGGCTTTACTCTATTTTAGAATATTATGGTGTAGAGTAGGTCTTTGTCTATGATTCTTAAGAGATTCCTTTTAGTGGAAAAGCAAGTGTTGTTATGGTGTTTTTTAAAAGGTCCTAGAAGCTAAGAGATGAGTGTTTTGAGTTAGAGTTAGTGTGTCAAGATGGGAGAAGTGCTTTGGTTATGTCAAAGTGATGTCATTAGGTGTGTTTGCTATGTATGCAGTGTCTACAAGTTCAAAATGGGTGTTTTTAAGTGGAATAATGAGATTTATGGAATTTCAAGATGATTTTGATGCTTATAAATGTCTGTGAACTTATTTTTGATGTGTTTCAGGTGGTTTTGTGTCTTGATGATCCTATTTGTGCCTTCTGGAGGTTTTTGTGTGCTCTCAGGTTTATCTTTCTTATTATAGATTAAAGCCATGGTATAGTAAGTTAAGGTTAAAAAAGGTGTGAAGGATAAAATCTTGGTCCAAAAGTGTGTGAACATTGTCTCCAAGTGTGTAAGAATTTTTAGAGGTGGGTGTTAACCAAAAGGAGGTTTGTTGACCTTGTTTATTTTAAGATTCTAGAGTTTTACGCTATGTTAGAAAAGTGTTTTGACTTATGATTTGAGGTATGAGGCTTATTAATAGGTTTAATAGGAAAAATGGGTTTTCAAATTAAGATTCACAAATATTTTAAGGTTTGTATTTTTCCAAATATTCAAGTTTTTATCAAAATGGAGGCTTAATTAGCTAGTAAATTTGTGAAGGAAGTATGTTTTATATGAGGATATAGGTGATTAAAATTGGTAAAATTAAGGGTTAATATGATATTGTTTTAGATATGAAGTTTTGAGTCTTGAAAATATTCCTACTAAAAGTTGTGGGCTTTGCAAGTTCTAGATAGGGCTACAAGGAGTCTAGATAGGCCTAGTGTGAAGATTTAATGTTTTTGATTATTTTATCCAAAATATAAAAGCATGAGAATTTCAAGGTGATTTATTAGGTTGGTTTAGAGCATGTTTCCTATTTGGTGAGTAGCATAATTTTTTTTGGGTGGTCCTTGAGGTGGCTTGAGAGAGAAGGATAGTAAGCCTATGTGGTGGTTCTTCATGGTGTGTGAAGATCTGAAGATGATCAAGAGGTTAAATGGCTAAAATATATTAGGGTGGGATCCCTATTAGATATTTATTGGTGCATTACATCATATTTAAATGATTTTGTGTGTTATTTATTTATTGACTGCAGTGTTTGGTTGAAAAGAGTGTTGGCATGTAACAAGAGGAAGTTGTCAAGGCAAGAAGAGGTAGGCTCAAGGTAAGGGGGATTTTGTATATTCTTTATATTGTATTCCTCTCATGTTGGTGGTATTTTTAGTTCCTAAATATCATCTTGTACTCACTTTTTCATTGTTTTAAAGGGGGAGAAGGTTCTTATTATGAGAGTGTTTGAAGAGAGAGAAGGAAGGTGAGTTGTGTGATGGGTGTTGACATCAATGACAAAGAGGGATATTATTGAAGAGTGTTTATTGATGTCATGGACATATACATGTGATTGGATTAATTTTCTTGATATTATAAGTTCTAATGACAAAGTATGCAGTGTGCTTGTCCTAGTATATTTGAAGTAAGCTTAGTTGATCTTTAGTTTTGGCATGATTAAGGATGGGTTTGAAGTATTGAGCATGTGTGAGGGGTTATATAAGAGGGAAATGATGATTGGAGAGATTTTTTAAGTATATTTTATTCATCCATTTCTTCATTATTTTCATCTAAGCATAGTTGGTTTTGTGATAGAAAAATCTCAGTAGGCATATTGATGATGTTATTTTTCACATGTGTGAAGGTTCTAAGAGCATCTTGATATATGGATGGATTCCATTATGAAATTTTATCATTTGGCTCAAATTTTGGGTCATGAGGTTGAGTGGATAAAAATTTATTAAGGTGAAAATTTGGCTTCTCAAATAAAAGTTCATTAAATTCCCATAGCCAATTTTGCAAAAAGAGATCTAACAATGCATATTTAATCGCATCAAAGATATATGGTAGGAAATTAATATGACCAGATAAAGATCTAAATATGATCATTATACTTGTCAAATATCTAATAGAGAGTGTGAAACCTATCAGATAGGGATCAAAGGTGAGTGAATGTTTGTACATGCAAATCTATGGTGCATATGAAGTTCACATGTCAAAGGTTGCACGCACTAGTGACATGTTTCACAAGCTCACTAATCTAAAATAATATCAATAGTGAGAATTAGTTCATACTTATGAATATTAATGGTGTGGGATCAGTCAAAGAGTAAAAAAATCATGCAGGACTACCAAGTGGCATAAGCACATGGACCGACAACAAAGTGTTTATAAGGCATGCAAGGGTGCCAAGTGTCATAATCATAGGAGTTCTAATCAAGATATAATGGTGAGCATTACAAGATAAAGACATGGCTAATCTAAGGAGATGGACAATGTGCATTTGTTTATTATTTTAAAGTTTCATGAGATGAGGTCAACATGTTTGAAGTTTAATAATTGCTCAGTGACCGTTGGAATTCAAATATTTAAATTTACAAAGGAATATTAGTCTATAGTTTTTATGTTACAACTTTTGATATATGAAAAATTTGATCATGGTGTAAAAGGAAAAGTTGTATAATACTTCATGGTTCATCTAGAGAACTTGGTTATGAGGTATAAATTATTTTTACATTCAAAGATATGGAGCTCCAAAGTTGACTGTGTATGTGTTCATGCTATACAAGTAACCAAAAAAGTGTAATTGAGTTATTCTTGATGGTAATCTTTTAAGATGAAATAAGTGTTAGATCATATTTTAGACTTCATGAGGATAACCTATGTGTATTATCAAGGTTTGACCAATCTATATTCTATATGATTAAAGGCTTAGAAGTTGATTGTGTGTTCATTCTTGGTGATCATATGTATAAAATGATGTTTGGGCTAATTGTGTTGTAACAAAATGGTGTTGTGATGGATGTTGTCACTTAAAGAGGACCTATAGGCTATGTGGCATGGATCTATGTATGTGAAAGTATTATTTTGTTTTTAATTTGATCAAAAAAGTGTCAAATAAATGTATGGGTCTTAATGCAACCTATAAGGGCTACTAAAGCCTATTTGAAAGGTGTAGCTACTTACGGGTGACCCATGGATGTTATGGCCAACCTATGAGGATGGTAATTAGTTATGTATTAATGTGATATAAGCATTAAGGTTTAAGGCATGTCTAATAGCCAACCAAGAATTTGAGATTCACGAAGGCTCTATAAATAGTGAAATAAAATAAAATGATTTCTTAGGGCTCTAAGTGGAGGAAGACTATAGAGTTGAGAGGCAAAGGAGAATAAAGGTGCCTAGTAGATGGATTGAAGAATAGATTAGGATGATGACTATGTGTATGACTTATAGGTAATATTTATGATGTCATCAATAATTCTCTTGTAGGTTTAAAGTCTTGTGAAATAGATGTATGTGTGAGAGTTAAAGAATGAAGGAAAGAAGAAAGGGTGTGTGCCCAGTGGATGGGTTGTAGAGAAGAGGAGGTTGATGACTGTGTATATGACCTATAGGTCATATTTTTGATGTCAATAATAGTGATATTTCAAGTTTTAATATTGGGGAAAGAAGAAAATAGAAGAAGTATTTGTAGGTTTGAGTATGTATATGAGGGAAGTTTGAGTGAAGAGGAAGAGAGATTATGACATGCCTATGTGAGAGGCTTGTATGAGATAGAAAGCGTATTTTTAGGGGTTATAAAATCATAGGTCTATTATCATGTGTTGAATACATTAGTTTAAAGGTTTAGATGTTCATATCATAAGTTTTGGAAGGGTGCTCAACATTTAGGTCAGAAGGACTTGACCATCTTAAGGGTAAGTGATCCTTGTGGAACAGGTGTTTCACTAAAGTATGGTCAAAAGGACTTGACCATCATAGGGGTAGGTACTCCTTGTGTAATAGATGTTTTAATAAAATTTGGTAAAAAAGACTTGATCATCTTAGGGGCAGGTGTTCCTTATAGAATAGGTGTTTCACTAAAGTCTAGTTAGAAGGTCTTGACCATCCTAGAGGTAGATGTTCCTTGTGAAACATGTGTTTTACTAAAGTTTCATGTTTTCATACTTCTTATAGGACAATTAGTCCATGTGTTTGAAGCCTTGAGAGTGGGTTTTATTACACAAGAGGGTTTCCCACATAGATCTCATGTTGTGTGTGTAATCTTGCATTATCTATTTATTCATTGTTATAAACATCTTGAATTACTTCATGAGTGTTTGTATTGAATGCTTAAGTGTTTTAAGGGTTTGTAAATTGAATTGGATTATTTTCCACCACTAATTTAGCCCCCTCTTAATGGTTTATACATATAACATAATGTATTATAATATAAAACTTGAATCAATTTTAACTTCCTTTGATCCTAAATATGTTTGAAAAGTGCACACTTACTATATTTGGTCACTAGGAAGACACCGAAAATGACCAAGTAAAACTTAGTGTAAAAGTAAGTTTTCAACTCTATGATTTTCCCATAAAGAATGAATTTTCTACAATTTTCTTCACCTTGAAATTCTCATGTAAAATTTTTCATATAAATTGAATTCATTTGGTTATGATAAATTAGGTTTTAATAATGTGCATTAGGTAAGTTTTACAACTAGAAATGATATAAACTTACTAAGTAAAAATTAGTGTAGAGGTTTGGTTTTATCATTGCACATTTCATGTCTGAGAAATTATTTCATGTGACTTAATTCACCATTAGATTATTATAATTTATGAATATCATCATTAAATTAATTTATAAGAATTAGAATTCATATATTTGTGCAAAATTAATTTTTATGAGTGTATAGTGACAAGATTTAGTAACTGGGGAGATACAAAAATTAGCACATAGGTCAGTTTTAATAGTTATGCATTTTACACATGAGAATCAAATTCAAATGGATTAATTCACTAATACATTATTCCCACATTTATATATATTCATATAATTTCTAAATATTATTGGATCTCATTTATTCTTACAAAATTGCATTTGAATATGTACATTGGTTAGATTTTGTCATTGGGAAGAGAAAATGACTTTAATGCTGCATATTTTAATTGTGGGAAGGAATTTTTATGAATTATTTTACCATTACATTATAATGAAATTTCACTATGATCATGAAAATTTATCACATAATTTTACTTGATTTATCCCTAATAAATTAGGTATAAAAAGTGCACATTAGACAAATCTGATAATTGGGAAAACATAGAAATCAATGCAGAAGGTATTTTTGATTATTGCACAATTTACACACGTAAAACAATTTCATGTAGTCTTATCTCCTATTAAATTTTAATTAAATTTTTATACTATCATTAAAAAATCATAATAATTGGATGCATTTTGACTATGCAAAATTCCTTATGAAAAGTGCTTGTTAGCAAAATTTGAAAACTAGAAACATAAAAAAGTCAATTCAAATACCAATTTTTATTGAGGTGCACTTAATAGTTAGGCTAAAAAAAATTGTGACTTATCTTTAAATCTACATTATATTAAAATTTTAATATATTCCAAATAAATTTAAAATAATTTTTTTTTATTTATCCCTACAAAAATAAGTCTTAAAAGTGCACACTCGATAGATTTGACAACCAGAAACAAAGAATAAATGCAAAAGGTAGTTTTGGTTATTCTGTATTTAACACCTAGAAGGTAAATTCATTTGAATTCTTTTACCATTTTATTATCCTCACATTTTAATATGGTCATGTAAAATTTAAATGAATTTAGATACAATTTACCAATGTGAAAATAGGTTTGAAGGGTGTGCACTGTGCAGATTTGGTAATTTGGAAGATGCAAAAAAGTAAAAATCAATTCAAATGTCTATTTTTATTATTGTACATTTCTCTAGTAAGAATGAATTTTATGAAAATTTATTTACTAATACACTCTTCCCACATTTGGTTGACATAATGGAAAATTCAAGCATAATTTCATGAAATTTTATCTTGATAAATTATGTTTAAAATGTACACATAGAAGATTTGGTAATTGGGAAGATGTAGAAAATGACCAAGTAAAAATCAACACAAAATCTAGTTTTGATCTTTGTGAATTTGGTATGTGTACAATAATTTTGTGAACATTTTTTCACCATAATATTACTCCCACATATTTTTACCATCTTGTAAAATTTCATGATAAATAGATACGTTTAGTGTAATGTTACCTGAAAATTTATTTTTGGAAAGATTTAGAAATTGGAAAGACACAAAAATCAATGCAAAGGCTTTACCATGTAATTAGCACATGGGAATAATTTTTTTTAATTTATTTATCATTTCAATCTAATGACATATTTCTATTATTATGCAAAATTTCCATAGAATTAGACTTCATTTAATGGTGAAAAATATATTTGAAAAATACTTAATGGTAACAAATAAAAGATGCATTATGCACCCAAAACACTAAAAACTATATGTAAATACATAACCAAGTTTTAAAAGATAAAAAAGGTTACCATGATTTCTTGGTGTGAAATTAGGGAATGTTATGAAAGAAATAATAACTGGTGACTTTGTTATAAAATACTCATGAGCATTTTGAATTAAAAAAAACATGTGTATGAACCCAGAATATCTAGCTTAGGACAATGCATAAACATTAAAAATCTCATGAAACTATAATAGATAAATGGTTTAAAAAAATGATATTCACATTGACTAGTGTGCAAAAATTTTATTATTGCCTTTCTAAAATTTACAAGGACTCATCACTACATCTGAAATCATCAAGCTAGTGGATTTTATAATAAGATGAATCCCTGAACATTGCTCCATTATAGGAAGATTTCTATAGATCTAAAAGAGTTGTATCTGATCCCACTCAAATCCTTTCTCTACTACTAACTAGGCATCCATAGCCCTAGTATAGGTTACTTGAATCACCTAAAAATTGAGTTTTTTAGATAATTTTTTTTCTTTCCTTTCTTTTCTTTTCATCTCAATTTTGAGTTGGGGACCACCATGACAAGTGAAATAAAATTATAGATTTTTCACTCTAGATATTTTATTGTAATGATTTCATCCAAGCAAACCTAGAAATAAATTTAAGTTTTTTTTGTGTAAGGTTTCAAGAGAACATATTTCAAAAGTCAAAAAAATTACCCAACTTTATCAACACATGAACAAATTTAACATATGTAATAGTACAAGATTTTGAAAATAAAATCATAAATAAAATCTCATAAAAAAATAGTCAGAGTATTTAATCAACAAAACACTATTGAGGTTTCTTACCAACAAACCTATTTCACTTTTATATGATCATCATGTACCACATGGATTTAGAATAAAACAAGATTGAAATGGAAGTAAACAATATAGGATAGACCAAAAATAGGTTATATACAACAAATATAGATCATAAAAAACAATAAACCAAAATAAAACAACACTCTAAACTAAAACAAAAAACTAGCCTAAAAATACAAAAACATAAATTTAAAAACTATGTAAAAGGACCCAAGAGGTTGGCTCATGCTTGGGAATAGTGTTTGAGTAATTTCCCATTAACAAGTAATGGGACATCCTCATTAGTCAAAATATTTAGCTTAAAATCATTCTCACCTAAAATTTTATAAATCTTGAAGGGACCCAACCATAGGGCATCAAATTTACTATGTTGTCTACTCTTCTCACAATATTTACCCCATAATAGGACAAGATCAACAATCCTATAGGATTTTATTTTAACTCTCTTGTCAAACCATCTCTTAAAAATTCCCTAATGTGTGATAAAGTGAAACAAGGATATATTTCATGTTTCTTATAATTATATTAAGGTTAAAAACCTAATTTCAACCTTATCATCAGTTTCAAGATAATATTTCATGCATTATAAGATAGGAATCTTCAAATGCATAGGAAAAATTAGTTCTTGATCATATACAAAGTTGCATGGGGAAGTACCTAGGGAAGACTTGATCCTAATTCTATTAGACCAAAGTGAAAATTTCAACATGTTATTCCAATCCCTAGGATTTTTATCCAAAATTTTCTTAATCACATCAAGTAAATTCTTATTCATAGATTCAACAACACCATTTCCTTGAAAATAATAATTAGAAGAGAATTTGAGGATTACCATAATAGTGTCTACCCATTATATTAATTGTAAGGAATAAAATACAAGACCATTGTCATGAACCAAAGTGGAATTCCAAACTTGGTAATGATTTATTCCTCAAGGAAGTTGATTACCACTTGTGTTGTGAAATTTATGAATGGTTGAGACTCAATTTAACAAGTACAATAGTCATTTTATTTCAATATAAAATTATGTCTAGATAATTAATTATTATGAATTACACCAAAAAATTCTAGTTCACACTTTACAAAAGGCCTAACTTCAATAATAGGATATGAAGGTATAGCTAGGTGACGTTATCTATGTGTTATAATTTGAAAATTATGGTAAATCCTTACATGTACATGAACATCCTTGAAAACATGTGGCCAATAGTAACCTACCCATATGATTTTATGAGTTATAACCTTACTTGGACCATGTCCATTTCCATAATTTTTAATTAAAATATTTAATTACTTCATTTGATTTAACTCTATTCAAATATCTTAGTTAAATTCACTCATTATTTTTTATGTACAAGACCCCCTAGTTTTACCATGAAATTGATGTTCCTTAAGAGTAATGCTCTTTTTTGAGTGGATTTCAAGTGATTGGTAATATTTTTAATAAATAATTATTATATTATTTCTTGATATCACTCATCATTTATGATGGAATTAACTGTGTATTGCTAACAAATAATCTAAGATTCAACTTCAACCATCATCTTACTCAATCTTTGACATCTTACTAGCTTCATTGGCTAAATTTATAAATCAAATTCTTGTAAAATATTCTATTGGTTCCCAATTGTACACCTCATTCATTCATCCTTTCACACTTGAATCAAATGGAACAAAAAGATGAAAAACCTGCTAGTATATCATTGTAGTCAGGGGAGGGTTTAGCATCTATAATGGACTAGATGCAGAAAATGACTGAGAGGCACCTACAGAGAGTATGGTTATCTCCCTGATACTTCTAGTTCTACTTGAACCAAGGTGAGAGGACATAATGGGTAGCTTTATCACATGGAGAGATTTTGAAATTCAATCTCCATGGGGATTATTAGCATAAATAGACACAAATATGACTAGAACATAACCAAACTCACTCATTCCACTCAAGAAGGGTTATCATATGGAATGAGAAAATGTTCTAGGATAGACACAAGCTACTAAATATTTATTTGAAAGTAATTTAAACCTTTATTTGAAATAATCTTTAAAAATATAGGAGCTGCATAAAAGATTGTTATACTAAGCTTTAAAGCACAAAACATAGACACACATTAAATATACAATGTTTATGCATTTACAGGAAAATAATAATTGAGACATGCAAAGGGAATATTATTTATAAGGTAAGATAGGTTAGGACAAGATAATAGTTATAAAAAGAGGGAGGATGGTGCAATGGAGTTCTTTAATTAGTAGGGATTCTTTTGGCGTTCATGACATCATTTATGATGAAGATACATAAAACTCAAATACAAGCTAATATAAATACTAAGAGTGATTTTTATTTTCCCATTTAATCCATAAAATTAAGGTTCCCTAAAAGTTTATTAAATGACGTATTTCCTAATATAATGCAGAAAGGGGTTTATAACCTAGATCTAAGCCCAAGATGATAACTTGTAATGAGCAGGGAATGAGATGTCCTATCAACAACATTTGTAAAACATATTACTACACTTCATCAATAGAAAATATTATAGAACCACATGCATTTTCATTAACTTTTCAATAAAATATTACATACATCAATGTTTAAAAATATTGCCATGGGGACAAGAATGGTGGATTTGCTCCATGTTAGATAGGGGAGACATATAGAGATGCTCTTAGAGCTTGCTAATGGATGTATATCTACAACCACCTTATAAAGAGAGACATAACATACATATTAGTGATCCCAAAATGTGTAAGATCCTATACTAAGGAAGACACAGACTAACACAATGGCTAAACAACCTATCGAATAGAAGACAAGCCTTCTATTTATATATTTTTTACGCTTCTCAATTATAGAACTGTGGTATATAATTTGTAAAATTTTAAAATAAGACTTCAAGTTTTCCAAGATACTTTTAGTTATAATATGCCATTTTCCATGCCTAAGATCCTCATCCAATTTCAATAAAATAATCATTGTTGCAACTAGCTTTATAAGGAATGATGAAGATTTTCAATAAACCTTTGATCTTTTGACTGAAAGTGTCAATGAATTCATAATCTGGATGGTGAAATTCATAGTAGAGACCTAAACAACTATTTTTCATCATATGCAACTGACTAGAGATGATTTTGATTCCTCATCTGCATAGATGGAAGGATAAAATCATTTGAAGAGCAAAACATATTTTTTCCTCATGTGAAACTATTTGGAAATGTTCTCTTGTTGATCAATTGTAAATCATGGAAACTTATGGATATAAATTCTCTTCTTTGTGCACACCATATAAATCCCATTACCTTGTGATGATTATAATTGGAAAATGTTAATGACATTTAACATGTCACATCAAATATAACTAGGTATTTGTGGGGCCTAAGAGTGACTAAGTCAATTAATTAGCTCCAATATGGACACTTATCACTTCTTCATGTAATTTGATCCCTTTGAAAATTTTACCTTGGCTCACATCTTTGGATCCTCCTTTCCTGAGTAGATGTGAGCCATAGATATTATGTGAGATGCTCAATTTTGTAATTTATAGCACACAATTATTTCACTTTTCATTTATGCACTTGCTCACAGGGTCATTGACTTTTCAACATTGGCTATGCACTGTCAGATCTAGCTAGGATGAGAAAATACACTTCATGAGATCATGATCTAAAGGATGGGGTGTCATTAGATACTACCTATTATTGACCTCTAGGATGTACCACTTGGTATCCCTATGGGTTTCTTATGTTGTTTTGACTCTTCAATAATGATCACACATAATCAGATCATCTTGCTCTATGTTAATTCATATCATTCAATCTTACTCCATTTGAAAATAAATAGCTACTTCATGGGGTCTAAAATTGATGCTTTTGTGATTGTATTAGAGCATTTGAATCCTAAAAACTAATCCTTATAGCTTAAAGTTGATGTCCACATGCCCATTAAAAGATGTCTATGAGACTGTCATACTTGTAATTGGAAATTTCTTTAAGGACTTTTTTCTAAAACAATTTGGTCTAGTCTTTATTTTTGGCATTCTTATCTTTGGATTTTCTACTTTGGGATTTTCTCCAACACAATTATCCTACATCAATTCATTCAGGAATTTTGTCAGTGTAATTATCTTAGATAAAATGTCTGAGATAATTTCCTCAAATGATTTTTGCCTTCATCAAAATAAAAAAAATTCACATTTTGTCTAAAAAAATTTCCATGAAGGAATTGGTATTTTTCCCTTTTGCTAAAATAATTAAGACTTAGCTCCTTTGTCTTCATTGGGATAATTATTTTGGACATTTTGTTTGAAACAATTTCCCCATAAAATTTGAACTTCACATCCTTCTCAAAGAATTTGAACTTTACACTTTTCTTGAATAAATGAAATTATTTTATACTTTTTACATGGGAAAAATGCTAAAAAAAAATAGGAATTCTACTCTACAACAAATTTTCCAAAAGTACCCTTCAGGATTTTTAACATTCAAGTTTTTTGAAAGTACCTTTTAGAAGTTTTGTCAAGGGTACCTATCCTAAGAATTGCCTTTCGGCCTTTTATAATGTTCCTTTAGATCTCTTTAAAGTTCCTTTCAAACCTTTTGAAGGTGCCCTTAGATAATTTTTCAAGGTAAAAATGCTTGAAAGAATTGATCCTTTAGGGATTTTGCAAAAATGACCCTTCTGAAAGCACCGTTTAGAAATTTTACAAGGGTAAGATGCTTGAAGGACTTGACCCTTCAAATATTTTTCAAAGGCAAAATGACCCTTAAAGATTTTTTTAGACACTTTGATCAAAATAAATAAGTCCTTACATTTCTTTTAGGCTTTTTGTGTAGGCAAAATGTTCAAAGGAAAATTGCTCTTCAAACTTTTTACCACAAACAAAAATTCCAAAATAAATAAGACTTTACACCTTTCCTAAAATAAAGGATTTATGTCAAGATTTTTGTGTGTGAAAAATGCCCAAAGGTCAAGTGCCCTTTGGAATTTTTTCCATGGGCAAAAAATCTAAAACAAATGACCCTTCAATTTTTTTATGAACCACTTAGCCTGGTGCAAAACAAGACATTGAATTCCTTCAAACCTTTTGTAGCAGACAAAACATTTGACATAAATAAGTCTTCAGACTTTTTATCTAAGTTAAAAATCTTAAAGATATATTTCTATAAGACATTTTTTTATGTAAAAGGCCCAAAAAACTCTAATGGAAAGACACATTCACTAAATAAAGACCAGATTAGGACTTAACCAATTTTTACATGAACTTGACCTTCCAAAGGAACACTTGGAGATAGAAGTTGGGATAATAACATAGTTATTTACACCCAAAAAGGGCCCAATTACTTTAGTTCAATTTTAGGCACTAAAACTGGCTCTCAACTGGGGATGCATACCCACTGTGGATGTGTAAAGAACCCCAAAACATAAGAACAGGTGCCAATCCATTGAGTCATGGAGTTAAGACTTAGAAATTTTCAAAATACATCCATGAAGGCTTTACAAAACATGGTAGACTTACAAAAATAGATCAATATGATTTGTAAATGAACACATGACAAAAACACTAAGGGAAACTGTACAAACAAGGCCCAAAGTAGAGGGGAAACAAAACAGCAAAAAGAAAAAGCAACAAAACACTATATAATATGGTACACAGTTACATGCTAATTTGAAGAAATTCTTTAAATATTTTAAATTAACTGGTGGCTCCATAATTCTACCATCCCTTGATCATTTTAACTTTTCAAGAAAATTGGTGTCTCAGATGAAGTAAACCAATCTCTACACTTGCTTGAAGATACTACTACTAGGTTGTAATAGGATGAAAAGTTGAAACAAATCCTCTTTATATGATCTCATATCTATATAAGCCTAAGATAAAAGATTCTAGTGCTCCTTTAGTAGTTGTAAATAAGAATGTTTCTTAGCTACAATCATGTGAGTACCAAGAAAGAGTGCATCAAGATCAATAATGTGCTTTGTGCACTCAAAGTAATTCTTGAAAGAAAACTAAAAGAATTCATACTTAGGGGCATAAAAGATAACCGCATCTTCATCAAATGACATCTTCCAAATAGCATCCTCATTGTCAAACCTAACATCAATAAAAAATAGTTTTTCATTAATGTCCACACTCCCAATAGAGTCACCCAATTCTACACCCATGTCTAATACTTATATTAGAGTACACTTTGGATCTTCAATTGCATCATGATTGGGTAACTCATTTACCTATGCTATATTATCATCACAATAAAATTCATATGTTGGGGCACACACCTTATTGACTGCACTCTAAAATTATTCTACAATAGTACCATTCATCATGTCCATGGAGGTAGAAAACTTACATGTGGAGTCCTAATAATTGAACATCAAAATATCATCATCATCATCATCATCATCATCATCATCATCATCATCATCATCAAATGCAAATTCAGGATCATTTGCATCTTCATAATTGGGTTTAGATGTATTACAAGGGTGATGTGAAAGAAATAACTTGTCACACCAATCAATGTTTAAATCATAATTTACAAAATTTACCTTAGTATGTAATGGTTCAAGAACTTCCTTTATAGCCCCTTTATTTTGACTTCTAACATCACATGCAGGCCTATGAGTCAGCCCCTTCTCAAATCTATCCAACTTGTAGGACATCTCTTTGATAGTGGAGGCCAAAGTCTTAACATTTTCCTCAACCTTAGTTGCCTTGGACTATGTCTTTTTTCGATCAACCAATTTTGCATCAGCCTACTTTTTCAAGGTCATATCCATAGACTTTATGTTTTTATCAATTTGGATGGCCATATTGAATGCCAATCACAAGTTAGTGGGAGCCTTGTCCCTCAAGTAATATGCATCCCTCTTATCAAATTCATCATAGTGTTTGATTAATCATGTTGTCTCACTAAGCCTAATGTTTTTAGGTAGCTACATCATAGCTTTGTTGAACCTTGTGTTAAATTCCTTCACACACTTGTTAGGGTTATTTTTTATATTCTCAAACTTAGCTAAAAGAAAATTGGGATTAATTCTATCACCGTACTAAATTCTAAAAACATTTAGCATCTCTTCCCATGAATTAATGCATCCATGAGGAATGGAATTGAACCATTCACAAGAGTTTTCCTCCAACGTGTGCATAAATAATTTAATACACGCATCTTCATACTCAGCCTCATAGTATTCAATGATATTGTAAAAATTCCTTAAATTCTAATCACCACTAACTACATTATTCCCTTGGAATATTGGAAGGCATTTCCTTACTTCATTTGGGACTTCATTAGGATAACCTTTCATGTCATCAAAATTGATAGGTCTAAACCTAGGAATTCTAAATTCAAGATGCTCATTTTCACCTTGGTGCCTATGCCTCATGATTGGTTCAATGGTAGGGTCAGGAATAAATGGTAAAGGGATATGAGGGGATAAATGAGGTGGACTTGGTAGATCAAACTTTGGAGGGGACTTAGCTAGTTGAGAAGGAGATAGATAGTAAATGGGGCTATAAGGTTTTGAATCAATAGAAGAGATGTGATCAAAAAAATTATAATAATCTTTAGTAATAATAATTTCAATAAATAAAAACTCAATATTACCAAAATTATGATAGCCCAAACAATTCCTAGCAACTAAACCTAGTTCTTCAACATGCCTCTAAACGTGTCTCCTTCTTTGATGAAAATTTAAGGGTGAAAAATGTTTCTTTGATGAGTCACTTTTGAAAGATGACCTCAGTCCTTCTAGATTTGTAAGCAAAAGAACTCTTAAAGCTGAAGATATTCTAAGTAGCCACTAATCTTCATTTGAAACCAAATGATTTTTTGGAGTCATCACTAGAATCAAAGTTATATAATATAACCATTTTCATATTTTTAGTGATACATACTAAAACCATATCTTGCTAAAATTAGTGATGATAAATTAAAACAAAGATAATGAACTTTGTAGACTCATGTTCAAATAGTGAAAACCACCTCAAAACATGACAAATTTCCTTTTATTTGTAATAAATAGTAGATATCAATTTATCAAGTCTCAAATCATGGCACATCCCTAGTGGAGTTTTACAATGTTGATGGACAAGATAATCCAAATGTAGAAAAATGATAGCAGTGAAATTCACAACATGAAAATACTTACAGCTCTAGCTCTAGCTATTTACAAGAGTCCTTGGTAACATGAGTCATAAGAATTATCCATGGCAATAGCACTAGAAGAGTGTTGGTTCCTAATTGTACACTTCTTGTGCTCGACCTTGCACATTTGAAGAAAATGGTAAAAAAGGATGAAAAATCCACTAGTATGTCATTGTATTTGGGGGAAAGTTTAGCATCTAAAATGGGTTAGATGTAAAAAATGACTGAGGTACCTACAAAGGGTATGGTAACTCCTTGCTACTTTTGGCTCTACTTAAACTAAGGTGAGAGTACATATGGGGTATCTTGCTCACATGGAGATATTATGTAATTCAATCTCCATGGGGATTATCAACACAAAGAGACACAAATTTGACTAGAACACAACCAAATTTGCTCACTTCACCCAGGAGAGGGTTATCACACAGAATGAGCAAATGTTCTTGGCTAGACATAAACTACTAAAGGTAGATTTGAGAGTGATTGCAACCTTCATTTGAAATAATATTAAACAACACAAGAGTTGAATAAAAGATTATAATATTGGGAATTAAGGCACAAAATTTAAACACATGTTAAATATATAATGTTTATACATCTATAAGTAAATAATACTTGAGATATGTAAAGGGCATAGTATTTATATGGTAAGATAAGGTAGAATAATCTAATAGTTATAAAAAGGGGGAGGGTGGTGTGATGGAGGTCTTAAATTAGCAAGGATTCTAATAACATTCATGACATCATTTATGATAAAGATGTAGAAAACTTAAATGTAAGCTAATGGAACTACCATGAGTGATTCGCCTTTTCCCATTGAATCCATAACCCTAGGTTGCACTAGCAAGTTATTCAACAACATATTTCTAAATATAATGTATAAAGGGATTTATAACCTAGATCTAAACCCAAGATGACAACCAATAATGAGTAGGGAATGAGATGTCCTATTAATAACATATGTAAAAAATATTACTGCACTTTATCAATTAAAATAGAAAAGAACCACATTAATTTTCATTAACTTTGAAATATAATATTACATACATCAACATTTAAATAGTTACCATGGGGACAAGCATGGTATATTTTCTCCATGTTACATAGGGGAGACATATAGAGATGCTCTCAAAGATTGTTAATGGTCGTACATCTGTAACCACCTTAGAAAGAGAGACAAAAGACACATAGTAGTGATTCCAAAATGTGGAAAAACCTATACTAAGGAATACATAGACAAACACAATGACCAACACAATTTCCAACCAACCTCTTAATTATAAGATAAGCCTTCTATTTATACATTTTTTACCCTTCTCGGTTCTAGAACTATAGGCTGTAATTTGTAAAATTGAAAAATACGCCTTCAATTCCACCAAGATACTTTCATCTATAATATGCCCCTTTTCACTCCAAATATCCTCATCCACTTGTAAGAAAAGAATCGTTATTTCAACTACCTTTTTAAGGAATGATGAAGATTTACAATAAACCTTTGATTTTTTGACTGAAAGTACATTGAATTCATGATCTAGATGGTGAAATTCATAGTGGAGGTCCAAAAAACTATTTGTCAACATATGAAACCACCTAGAGATAAGACTTCTATAAGATAAGCCTTCTATTTACACATTTTTTACCCTTCTCGATTCTAGAACTATAGGCTGTAATTTGTAAAATTGAAAAATACACCTTCAATTCCACCAAGATACTTTCATCTATAATATGCCCCTTTTCACTCCAAATATCCTCATCCACTTGTAAGAAAAGAATCATTATTTCAACTACCTTTTTAAGGAATGATGAAGATTTACAATAAACCTTTGATTTTTGACTGAAAGTACCATTGAATTCATGATCTAGATGGTGAAATTCATAGTGGAGGCCCAAAAAACTATTTTTCAACATATGAAACCACCTGGAGATGCTCTTTACTACTCACCTACATAGCTGGAGGGAAAAAATCATTTGAAGAGTAAAATATATTTTGTCCTCATGTGCAACTATCTAGAAATTCTCTCATGTTGATCAATTGAAAATCATGGAAACTAATGGATAGAAATTATCTTCTTTGTGCACACCAAAGAAAGCCCATTAACTTTTGATGATTACAAGTGGAAATATCTGATGACATTTGGCATGCCACATCAGATCCAATTAGGCATTTGTGGGGCCTAAGAGTGACTAAGTTGATTGATTAGCTCAACCTAGACACTTTTCACTTCCTCATGTAATCTAATCCCTTTGAAAAGTTTACATTGGCTCACATCATTGACCCTCTTTTCCTGAGTAGATGTGAGCCATAGATCTTGTGTGAGATTCTCAATTTTCTAATTTTTGGCATGCAACTATGACACTTGTCATCTTTATGCTTTCTCACAAGGTCCTTGACTTTTCAACATTGGATATACACCATCAGATCTAGCTAGGACAAATAAATGCACTCTATTAAATCATGATCTAAGGAATGGGGAATCATTGGATAATACTTATTCTTATCTACAAGGATGTGCTACTTGGTAACCTCATGGGATTCTTGTGTTCCTTTAACTCTTCATCTTTGATCATGCACTGTCAGATCATCTTGATCCACATTAACACACACTATCGGATCATCCTCCATTTGAAACTAAATGACTACTTCACATGGTCTAAAATTGACACTTGTGTGACTATATTGGAGTATTTAAATCTAAATGTCTAGTCCCTGTAGATTAAAGTTGACACATGTGCACCTGTCAAAATATGTCCACAAGATTATCATACTTATAATTAGGAAATTTCTTTGAGGACTTTGTTCCATGGAAATTTGGTCTAGGAATTCATCTTCACATTCCTATCTTTAGATTTTATACATTGGGATTTTTTTGGGCATAATTATCTCACAATAATTCTTTTAGGCATTTTATCAGGAAACTATCTCAGACAAAATGTCTGAGATAATTTACTCGAAGGATTTTTGCCTTCATCAAAACAATTATTTTGAACATTTTGTACAAAAATATTTTCTTGAAGGAATTGGTCTTTGCACTTTTACTAAAATATTTTAGACTTAGCTCCTTTGTCTTCACTGGGACAATTTTTTTGAACATTTGTCTGAGATAATTTCCCTGCATAAATTAAACTTTACATCCTTCCTAAAGAATTTAAAATTTACACTTTTCCCTAAGAAATGCAATTTTTTCAAAAAATTTGCATGGAAAAAATGCCCAAAACAAATAGAACTTATACTCTATAGCAAATTTGCCAAAAGTACCCTTTGGGATTTTGAACATACCCTTCAAGATTTCTAAAAGTACATTTCAAAATTTTTGTCAAGGGCACCTGTCCTACAAAATTTCCCTTCGGCCTTTTGGAATGGTCCTTTAAATCTCTTGAAAGTTCCTTTCAGACCTTTTGAAGGTGCCTTTAGAGAATTTTTTATGGCCAAAATGACTAAAATAATTTATCCTTTAGGGATTTTTCAAAGTCAAAATGAACCTTCTAAAAGTTCCCTTTGAAATTTTGCAAAGACAAGATGCCTAAAGGAAATGACCCTTTAGAGATTTTGTAAAGGCAAAATGACACTTCAAACTTTTTGTAGACAATTTAGCCAAAATAAATAATTCCTTACATTTATTTTAGGATTTTTGTGTGGGATAATCCCTGAAGGATAAGTACCCTTCAAAAATTTTACCATGGTTAAAAAGTCTAAAACAAATAAGACTTCACACCTTTTTCAAAATAAAGGATTTATGTTTAGTTTTTTATGTAGGCAAAATTCCCAAAGGGTAAGTTCCCTTCAAAAAGAAATTCATAGACAAAAATCCAAAAATAAATGACCCTTCATATTTTTTGTGAAACACTTAGCCCAATGAAAAAAAGACATTGAATTCCTTTGGACATTTTGTAGTAGACAAAATTTTTGATGGAAATAAATTTTCAAACTTTTTTTCTAAGACAAAAATCCTAAAGACCTATTTCCATAGGACATTGTGTTTGTGGAAAAATCTAAAAAAATTATAAGGGAAAGACATATTCATCAACCAAAGACTTGATTAGGAATTATCCAATTTTTACATGAAATTGACATTCCAAAGGAACACTTGGAGATAAATGTTAGGATAAGGACATATTAATTTACACCTGATAAGGACCCAATTACTTTAGTGAATTTTAAAGTAGTAACAGAGTCATCCCATTACCTCTACATTTATCTAGCTCATTAAGAATTAATCGAGCTCATTAAGCATCAAAATTTCCTTTACAACAGGATGAATTACAATAGAAAACACTTTAGTTTTCTACTACTTTAATTAAATTAAAATATTGTTTGTCAATGGTAGAATATTTGATCTAAATTTTTGAGTGGATAACTCATGAAGGACACTAGTCTTTGATATCCAACTTCTTTTGATTGAGTTAGAATAACATCGTTAGTGTACTCAATATTTTCATATTTATTCATGTTATTCAATGGTCTAACTATCTCAACAAACCCAAAAATAAATTTGCATAAAAAATTAATCATACTAAAGATTGATTTCAATTCCATTTTTATGTTAGGTAAGGGAATTTTAGAATTGTCTTTACCCAATTTGAATCTATAGGTATGCCCATTTAAAAAATCAAATGGCCTTAAAAATTTGCCTTCAGTCACTCCAAATATACACTTATTTGAGTTCAAAGAGAACCATTCTCTCTACACCTTTATAAAACCATCCCCAAGTCTTTCACATGATCACTTCGGTTCTTATAAAATACACTTACCAATTAGGTCTTGAATGTATTATCCATAACACATTGAAATTTAGTACTAACATTGATTAGATCAAAGGGCATTCAATCGGATGTAAAGGTTCCCCATTTTGTGGTGAAGGTTGTTTTTATTTTTTATTCATAATTTACTAACACTTGATTGTAACCAAAAAATCTATCTAAAAAGGACATCATTTGTGAACCATTCATAATATATAACACTTCATCCAAATATGGAAATGGGTAATTTCCTTTATCTAAAGCTCTATTCATATTCCTAAAATATACACACAAATGCATCTCTCTACTCTTCTTCTACATGGGATCAAGGTTTGATACCCACATAAAATGCCTAATAGGAAAAATGATCTTATATCATAATAACTTATGTACTCATTTGAAGATCAAAGTTCTAACAAAAGATTCACAGGACTCTATATTTTATGGAAGGGTTTAAATCTAAGCTTGAGATAAATAGTACAAGTGAGAATTGAAGTGTCAAATAATTTCAAGTCTTCATAACTCTAAGACATCACATCCTTTTAATATTTTAATGCTTGAGAAAGTTCATTCTTATCTATTTCAATACAAGTTATGCCTAAAAGCACTTTATTTGAATCATCTACATTCCCAAGAGTACATGTCTCATGTATCCTTACTTTGGAAGTGGATGCCTTCTCTCTTTCACATTGATAATCCATATCAAACAATATTTATAAAGAGATCATACCTTTTGGAATGATGTTTGTTTTTAGGATTAACACACCTTATTCATCTAGCTCAAATTCATCTCTATTGACTTCATATATAATATTATATTCAAACATATATGTACTTGTGATGTATTTAATGACATGTTGATCATCATTTAAAACTTTAAAATTTATGATATTATCTAGGATAGAAAGAACATAAATCAACTCTACTAAAAACCTCTTCAAGTGAGAATTAGTAATTAAATCTAAAGTACTAATTTTTTTGCTAAAGCATATGCTGTGTGATTTTTATTACAAAGTATTGTTTGTATATTTAATGCATCAAAATATTCTATCAAATTCCAAATTATACTAAAATACCTAGATAAGTGTTTTTCATTACATACATAATAGAGTTTAACTTTCTTAACCACAAGATTTGAATCACCCAACACCTTCAAGTATTTAAATTTCTTCTTAAGATAAAATTAAGTCCATGAATAAATGCCTCATACTCAACTATATTATTTTTACAATAAAAATGAAATCTAAAGGTAGCCAAGTAAGCCTTCCCCATTGGGTTGATGATCTCAATTCCAACACCACAACCTTGTATTTAACCTTAACATTAATCTCATTTCTTAGAGTTAGTCCTAGATTATTTTAAAAGGGGTATATAGAAATGATAATACACAAGGGCGATAATCAAATATAAAATAGGACAATTGGGTGATAAACTCATATATAAACATATACTAAATTTATTAACTAAGAATATGCTAAATATATAAATTATAACTAATCTATGTATGGAAATGACAAAGAATCAATATACTTGGTTATGATTATAACACAGTGTTGGATCTAGAATAGGTATAAAATAGACTAGAAGATGATTCTAGAAGAATCCTTGAATTCTAGATTGTATGTTTCTAGAGCTTTAAACACTAACATCAGCCTAGGATAGTTGTATCAATTCTAATGTATGGGTTCAAAACATGTGTCCTATATGGAATACCTATTGGAAAAGGATGATAACACATGGATGCTTCTATATTTGTCTTTTCCTTCATTTTTGTGCATTCAAATTTGGGTCATGGACTATTTCTCTTCATGAATTTACAATAACCTATTTGTTCATCTTCATAGTGACCTTAGGGAAAAAATGGAGTAATGGGTACATGGTGTCAAGATGACCCCAAATACCCCTCTTTAAATGGGTGCTACCTACATAGCTAATAATATGAAGAGGGCCTCAGACTAATGTAGTTCTCTGCGTGTTGGCTTTGTATGTAAATCATGCAATATGTGATAAGCAAGTAAAATAGTGACCTAACTTGTAACTTGTAAAATATATCTCTTGAGATATTCCTTCATTTCTACAGACCTATAGATATGGGAATAGGCAAGTTTTGTTCAATTAAATTCTTGATATAGTGATTTTGATAAGTTTCATTGGTCTCTCTTGGTATTTTCTAGGTGAAAAATTAATGAGGGTTGATCTTATATTTATATCAATCCTTTTGGAGAATTAAATCTCATTAAAACACTTAGGATAACTATTATAATATGTTTCATTTTCAAACTAGATGAATTTTAGGGCACTAGACACTTACATCAAGTTAGGACACTAAAATGACACTATTGTTTATCCTAAATGTTAGTGTCTAAGGAGAAGAAAAAGGTACAAGATTAAAACTTGAAAAAGTGGAAGATAAATAAATTTGAAGCATTATAAATAAGATATAAGGTCTGGGTCATCAAAATAAGACTAGTCAAATTAAGATATAGACCAAAGGGTAAACAATAGAGCAGATGTGAGACTTACAGAAGTGTGAAAGGTCTATAACTGAGAGGAACAAACAAGGTCTAAGATTTAAAAGTGTATAAGATTGAAGTGATATATAATCTATAAATATCATCTACATTTCCCCCTTTAATCTAGAAATTAAATTAGTAGCTTAAAAGAAAAGAATGCATACTTGGGTGTGTATAACACACCTTGTCTTTATATGTGCCTAACTTGAGTGTTTTACAAGTGACTAACCTATAACTAAGAGAATGTTATAATATATAATCAATGCACATAATATTTAATTTAAATTAATTATAATTGATTGACATTAATTATAATTTATTTAAATTTAAATCTCAAGGTTCAGGAGTACACCTATGTGTTGATGTAACTACCTTACCTATTGACAAGTTGATTTGAAAAATATGTATCATTATAAGGATCTGACAAAGATTAGGAAAAATATAGATAAATATTGAAAGTGAATATATACAAGGATATAGATATATATAGATAAATATATAGAGATATAAAAATAAATTGGAAGGCATATGTCCCCAACATTAGAGAAAATATTATTTTCCACCTAGAAGTTGAGATTAGTTCAACCGTGCAACCCAATGATACTTATAACCACGTGAGGCTAGATGATAAAATCAATTACATCTTGAAAAGTTATAAATGTTGAGTTATTTAATTACCTTAACTATACCAAAATGTGAACTAACTACTACTTTATATTATCTCAATAATGTTTATAAAAGTTTGATAGGGGTATTAGAATATAAAACTATATGATGTGGTAATAGTCCATAAAAGAGTTTTAGAATCTGAAACTAATTTGGATTTTGAAATATTATGCACAAATTTCATATCATATGAACCTTATATATGTTTCATGATGAAATTGTGTATAATAATGGTACCAATGTATATAATTCTATGACAACTATGAATCTGAATCATATAATAATGTGCTTTGGCCAATTCAAAAAAGATGTTAGTGTGGAGAACATGCTTCCAAATCATTCACCCATTATATATGAATAAATTTATAAATTGATATATTAAATTATTATCCTAAGAACATTCATCGCTAACAAATGAAAGTGTATAAATAAATAATATTTCCTCTTAATGTACAAACCACAAATGAGACAAGAATTTTAAAGTGAGAAACCAAATGTATTGAAGAAAAACCCACATGATATTTATAATAAGGATTGTCACCATCCTAAATGAGAACAAAGATGTGAGTGACACCTCATGAAATCTAAATTTATATGAGTTTATAATTCACATAAATAAAAATTGCACACATATAAAGGGAACTTAAGATAAATTATCTTAAATAAAGGGTAATCCTAAAACTCCCTTTTAAATTTTATTTTAGGATTGACAAAAAATAATAAGAGATGAAAAATTAATAACTCTCCCCCTTGATGAGAACTTATTTAAATCCTAACATATTACAAAAGAGTAAAAACTTTTATTTACATAATGTCTTAGTGAAAATATCAACCATTTGTTCTTGACTAGGATAGAAAGAGAGGATAATTTGATTGCCTTCAAGAAGTTCACATTGAAAGTGATGCTGAATTTTAATATTCTTGGACCTTGTGTGGAAAACTAGATTTTTTACTAAATCAATGGCATTTTGATTATCATAAAAAATTAGAGTAGTTGAAGATTTAGGTGGGCCAAATCTGTAAGAAGTCTTCTATGCCAAATAGCTTTCTTGGTAGCATGATTGCAATATTTATACTCAGCTTCCATGGAAGATAAGGATACGATAGTTTGAATTTTAATATTCCATGATATTGTGCTAGAACCCAAAGAAAAACAATAACCACTTATGTATCTATGAGTATTAGGATCATCAACCCAATCTGAATCTGAAAAACCTACCAAAGAGAAATTTCTATTTAAGAAATACTTGATGTTAAAATTTAATGTATTTTTAATATAATGAATAATTATTTTAGCATCTTTAAAATGATTATCTTGAGATTTAGACATAAAATGTGAAACCAATCCAACAAAAATGCAATATCAGAATGAGTATGAGTAAGATAATTCAAACTGCTAACTAATTGTCTATATAAAGTTACATCAATAGTTTTAGTTTCTATATCATTATATAATTTGACACCAATTTCACAAGGGGTAGCAATAGTTTTACAATCTAACATATTAAACATAGATAACAAGTCATATGCATATTTAGATTGAGAAATAGAAATGTTATATTTTTCTTGCCTAACTTAAATGCCTAAAAAGTAATGTAAGAGACCCAAATCAATTATTTCAAATGTATTCTTTAAAATACATTAGTGCAATAAACCATTTAACTATTTATATCAGTCATGATTAAGTCATCAATATAAAAAACAATGATAACTATGTCATTTAGAGTGTTTTTGACAAAAAGATTAGGATCATTGAAAATATGAGTAAAGCCTTGAGCTACAAAAGTTTTATATATTTTAGAGTATGATTCTCTAAGAGTTTGTTTCAAAGCATAAATAAATTCATTTAACTTACAAACAAGCTGCTCATTGACTTTATTAATAAAACTAGGGGGTTGAAACATGTAAGTTTCTTCATGCAAGTCACCATTTAAAAAATAACTCTTAACATCCATTTTATAAATGTGCCAATACATATGAGAAACTAAATCTAAAACAACTTTAATTGTTGTCATATTAGCAATAGGTTTAAAATTTTCATTATAATAAATTTATTCAATTTGAGAAAAACCTATAGCCACTAATATAGATTTATAGTTTTCAATTTCACTATCAAAATTGAACTTAGTTTTAAACAACCATTTACAACTTACTAAATGATGTACTTTACGGAGAGGGACTAAGTCTTAAGTTTTATTAGAAATCAAATATTTATATTCATCATGCATTACCTTTTCCCAATGAGGGTGACTTTATTTTAGTGTTGTAGGATCATTATTCTTCATAAGTTTAGACATCAAATCATAATTACAAAAAAAATTCCTAGTTCTACGAGTATCATTAAGATCTACATCTATTCCAAAAAAATGTATAGTAGTCTTGGCCCACTTAAGCATAGATTTAGGTAGATCAAGACTATAATAAGGATAATGAACTTTAGGATCAACATCATTATGCACCACATAATTATGATAATCACTTGGTTTAAAAGGAAAATAATCAAAAAATATATCAAGATAATTTGAATTGGAATCATAATAAAGTACATCATTTAAATCAATTCTAACATCCCTTTTAATCTTAATTTTGTTAGTTTGAGGATTATACACCCTATAAGATTTAAATGATTTATCATAACCAAAAAATATAAAATTATATTATTTAGAATCTAAATTCTTTCATTTTTCTATGAGAATATAAACAAATGTATCACAACTAAAAACATGTAAATTCTTTAAATTAGGTTTTATACCACTCCAAGCTTCTTAAGGGGTAATATTTAAAACAAATTTAGTGGGATTCATATTTATGAGATAAAAAACCCAATACATAGTTTAGCCCAAAATTTATAATACATATTTTTATCATGTAGCATACACCTAATTATTTTAGTGATAATCTTATGTTTATATTAAACAACACCATTTTGCTTAGGTGTGTAAGAAATAATTTTATCATGTTTAATACCATGTTGCTTATAGTATGCAATAAAATCATTATTAACATACTCAATTATATTTCTAGTTTGTAATATATATAAATAAAAATGATATCATTTTTAAAATAAGGCATGAAACTCAATTAAAGTTTCTAAAACTTGATCTTTAGTTTTCAAAAGTAAATACAAACTTGGTTAGTGCAATCATAAAAAAAAGTTAAAACATCATTTTCACTATTAATAGGAGTTTACATAGGGATTAAGGGATCATTATGAAATAAATGAATATATTAATTATAATTCCAATATTAATTCTTAGGAAAATATTCTTTATGAATTTTACCAACCATACAACCACTACAAATAGAAGTAGTGGGGGGAATTTCATGCAAACCTTGTACCGTATTATGTTTATTTATAAGTGTAATACTTTGGTACTTAATATGTCATAATATTTAATTCCATAATTTATCATAGTTATCAGTAATAAAATAATTATAATAGGATTAATGAAATAATTTAGTAAGCTTGAATAAATTATCACTGTTTAAAAAAATAGTAGTAAATGTTGACAATTCTTTCACCATTAGTCAAAGTTGTTTATGTGTAAGTTTTTAAGAAGAATCCATTAATGGAGTGAAGATTAAAAAATGTCTTAAAAACATCATAAAAATTTCATTATAAAAAAACTATTATCATGAACAACTCATAAGTCTAATTTTTTACAGAGGTTTCTTTTATTCCTCTAACTATATGTTATTTGCAAGCTAGTGAAGGCAGTTTTCAAATACTCGGTACATGCAGGAAAAGAAGAGTTGGTTAAAATGGTATTATGGAGATTTATGGGCCCATATTACCATAATATTAAATTAATTTTTTTAGGTTATATTATATTAACCTTATGAATAATCTTTAAGAATATCATGTGCTCTAAAATCCTTCTTAAACCCCAATAACTTAGTTTTAAGAGGTATGTTTGTATTTTTGTGTTACTTGTTGAAAAATAAAAGTTTTTTGAGATATTATGTAGAATAAATGACCTTAATAAATATTTATAAATTAAATTTTGAGGTAAAAAATGAAAAAAAAATCAAAGGTACAGGTATCAAGGTTTTAAGTAAGCAAGAGAGACAGTCAGAAAAGATTAATTTTTGAGAGATTTAGGAGATAGATTAAGAAAATTAAATGGTTGGAATAATTATATGGTTTATTAATTTTAATAATTAAAATTAAAAAGTAATTATTTATTTAGTCCTAATAAAACTAAATAAAATATCAAAATGCATACCTATAAGCATTCATAAATGAAATTGTGCAAGCTAAAAAACACCAAAAAATGCTTTTTTTGAGTTTTATGAAATGAAATCTTGTGAAATTTAACATAGAATTATTTTTTAATGTATTTTAATGCTTTAAAGTGGTTAAATGTCCTTAATATATGTATAATTCTAAAATATAGGTCACCCCCTTTTGGCTAAATTTAAAAAAAGTGAAGTCAACAACAAGAATCTTCTGTTAGCCCAAGCAAAATGGAGTTCAAAACATGCAAAAGTGGATAAGTGGATTTCAGGTATTGATTAGTATTTTAGGCCATATTTTTTTTAAATATACCCCTTATAAGGTCAACATGTAATCTCTCTCCTACTACACACCCCTTTGGGCTAAATTTAAAAAGTCAAGATGCATATAAGTTGCAAGTCAAGATAAGTGAAGTCAAACTCTAAGTTAAAAATCAAAAAGATCAAGTCAAAATACAAGATATAAAAAATGTAACTAATGTCAAAATTAAATATACATGTAAGATAAAAATGATTTCAATACAAGTTGAAATTTTAAGAGGAGTTAACTACATATCTCTTCAAGAGTGAAGACTTTCAAAGCATACAAGAGACATTAGACTTTTCAAAAAATCAAACAAGCTTATCTACCTAATTATCACACCATATTACAAGTAAAATAATGTTTAGAGTCTTAAAATTCTACATTTGAATTTGAGAAGTGTGTTTGAAAGTTTGAAGTTTTATTTTAAGGTTGAGTTGGTAGTGGAGTTGAAGCAAGAGTGAACTAGGACTAGCATAAACTAATTTGGAGCTTATTTTTTTCTCTCTCTCTCTTATTTATTTATATATGTACATTAATTTTAAATTATTATTATGAGATTATATTTTTGTCTTAATGAAACTCTACCAAAAAAATTACTACCTCACCTTTGAAGCAATAAAGAACTATTTTTTATCCATTTTCAAGTTGTTCATGAAGTGTGTGTCATGTGTTCATTAATAGAACTTAGTGAACAATTATTTTTCATATGTTTATGTCATAAATTTTCAATTTTATTTAGAAAATGATAATTATTTTAGATTATATAAAGTGTCTATGTCTAAATTCTACTTAATTTGGAAGTGAATTCAACTATTATTTATTCTTTCTAAGCTAGTGTGGGTGTCTATCAAGACCTCTATGTAAAATACCGATGCAAAAGTTATTGTATTAAGGTGAAGTGAATGTGTGTAGATTATATATACTCCAAAGTGTGTCAAGTATAGGCATAATTGACCTCAACATTGGTGCATTAGCCCAATTTTTAGTTTTTATTTCCATTTTTAGCTGTAGCATTACTCCTACCCTTTTCCTAGTCAAGAAAGCACATACTTAGATAGTTTAGAGAAAAGTAGATGCATCCCTTCATCTAGATATTCTATACAACATAAGGTATCAAACCTTGGATAATTTACATTGTGTCAATATGAATGATAACAAAATACACATATTCTTAACAGGGTGCACTTTTAAGTGACAACAATAACTACTTAAAAATATTGCTTGGTAGATCTAACATAACACTTTGAAATTAAATAATTATAATTTATAGTCTTATTTTCATAATTGAGGAATAGAAATCAAATTTAATTTTAAATCAGGAACAAGCAAGACATCATGCAATTCACTATTAGGAATTTTAATAGTTTTTATGGCTTCAACATTTCAAGAAGCATGATTTGTAAGACTTAAATGATTTTTATGAATATCTAGTTCTAATTAAGAAAAAAACATTGTGTTAAATGTCATATGTTGAGTATCACCATAATCAACAATCCATTCAATAGGAAAAGCACAAAAAATATAAGTAAAAACATCTCTAGTATTAGATTTTTGTTTAGATTGAGTCTTAGTGTTACTAGTGATATCACTTTCTTTGAACTTACACTTTCCACTTTTAGTATCACATTTATATTTAAATTAGTGATCTTCATCATGAGTATTTTTTTCATAAAAATTACACTCTAACTTTTCTTAGGTTTGGAGTTAGATTTTTTATCTTTTTTTGCCATGAGTATTATTGGACTTAGCATGTTCTTCACCATTCTTATGTTGGTATTTATAAATAAAAGCATGTTTATTAGTCTTAAGACTACTAAATTAAATTAACTTTTTTTTATTGATGCAAAAAAAATACAAAATAAATCAAATGTCAATCAAATAGATAAAGTAGAAAAGGATATTTGTAAATTAATATTTGTAATAAACTATTGAAAAGGTCAAGGCAAATAATTTTTTATTATAATATGAGTTAAATTCAAATCTAAAAGTTTCATGCCTAAGCTAATGAGACGAGAATGCAAAGAGTGAACTTTAATAAAGAAATAATTTATAGTTTTGAATTCATTATACATTAAATCAGATAGTTGATCTTCAGTTTGAATTTTGTGAGATTCATTCACAACATAATAAATAGATTTAAGTTTAAACCATGCAGTGGATGCTAGAAGATAACTATAAATATACACATGCAATTCAAGGGTCATGGCCATGCCAATTAGTCGTAAGACTTCATCATTTTTTACTTATCATTTCTCTTGAAATTTAATAATTGTAGTCTTTTCATCAGGTTTGAGGTCTGTACCATCTACTATGTGCACAAAGTGTTTAAAAATGAATATATATTTTATATGTAATTTACAAAAATGTTAATTGGTAGATGTGAGTTTAAATTCAAAAAATATTGAGTCATTAAGCTTTGAAATCTCGCCCGATACTTGGAAAGTGAATAGGAAATTAAAAAAATCACTTAAAAATGAAGGAGGTGTAGAGGAGGGACAAGAAAGCCAAAAAATGAGACTTAGCTGAAGTGAAAAATAAATATCAAGGAATAAATAAGATCCCAAAAAGATCAATTGCACAAAATTTTAGCAACAACAAGATGGAAATAAGAATCTTCCAAGTTGAATAGAAAAGATAATAAAAACTATTTTAGAAGATTTTAATTTGAATGATCTTAAGAAAAATAGAAACACTTTAAAAAAGAAAAAACTCGTACTAAAACATCAATAATTAAAAATATTGGAATGTATTGATAAAAAAAATGTAGTAATTATACAACAATGAGAACTTTTAAAAAATAAAATTCGAGACTCATAAATTTCAATAAGAGTTAATGAATTGTTTGAATTGGAAAGATTTTTTTGATTTTATGAGACTAAATATAAATATTACTTAACTATTAGAGTTCAAAAAAATTATTAGATTTAAAAAAATTATTAGAGTTAAAATAAAAACTTATTAGAGTTTTAAAAAATTATTAGAGTTAAAAAAAATATTAGACTTAAAAAAATTATTAGAGTTAAAATAAAAACTTATTAGAGTTTAAAAAAATTATTAGAGTTAAAAAAAATATTAGACTTAAAAAAATTATTAGAGTTAAAAAAAAAATTATTAGAATTAAAAAAATATTAGAGTTAAAAAAAATTATTAGAGTTAATTTTTTTAATCAGAGTTAAAAAATTTATTAGAGTTAAAAAAAATTATGAGTTAATTTTTTTATTAGAGTTAAAAAAAATTCCGAGTTAAAAAAATTATTAAAGTTGAAAAAAATAATTAGAATTAAAAAATATTATTAAAGTTAAAAAATATTTATTAGAGTTAAAAAATATTTTATTAGAGTTAAAAAAATTATTAGAATTAAATTTTTTTTATTAGAGTTAAAAATATTATTAGAGTTAAAAAAAATTATTAGAGTTAAAAAAAATTATTAGAGTTAAAAAATTTAATAGAGTTCAAAAAAATTATTAGTGCTCACATTTTTATAAAAACATTTATTAGAGTTAAAAAAATTATTTGAGTTAATTTTTTTTATTAGATTTTAAAAAAATATATTAGAGTTCAATTTTTTTATTAGAGTTAAAAAAAATTATTAGAGTTAAAAAAAAATAGAGTTAAAAAAATTATTAGAGTTAAAAATTATTATTACAGAGTTAAAAAATA